>JACGDI010005853.1:1038785-1070190 GCA_014898725.1 Jacaranda copaia
GATTAAATTCTAGTTGTATTTTAATCCAGCACTTAATTAAATACGTGATTTAATGTAATTATTTAAATTACATTTTTAATCAGAAACAATATAACTGTTAGGAAAAGACAAAATTATTATGATTAATGTGTTATTTAATCCAACAGTCATAACTGTGTGAATGGTTGCTGTAATCTTATATAAGTGAATTAATCCACACAAATTATTAAGTAATTTTTAGAAGCAAAGTATTATTATTCTCCTGCAAAATATTTTTTATACTCTTTTCAATAATTCTCAGCACTAACAGAAATTCTTAAGTAGGAATTTCAGAGTGCTGATTGCAATTCCTATAGTACCTTAGTTGAATCCTAGAGGTGAATTGCCATAGTCCCTGTAGCACAAATAGTGGGGGCAATTATCACCTTAAGGACAGTGTAGGAGTTCTCTACACGCAATTAGGCACATCAGACTTTCAATTCTTCAATACCTTTTAATTAGCAATGGTGATTATCGATGATGCTCTATCAGCTCAAGTACAAAAGCTTTGGCTCTTCATTTCAAATACATTTGGGTAGGAATTAAACTTTGAATTGGACTAGACTTGAACCAATTAGGTAAATTCCAATTCTTATCAAAATAATTTACCTTAAATTGATTAAATTTGAATTTGAATTGACTTGAGCTTGGGACTAGACTTGGACCTAAATAGTATGAACATGATTTTTGAATTATTAGACCTCCAATTATAAACTCAAATCTAGATTTTATTTGGAACGAACCTAAATAAACTAAATTTAGATTAAATAGACATTATTGAGAAAATTAAAGTTAATATACTAACTTTAGGAACCTAATTGTGGAAGTTAAGTGATATGATCATATTAATGCTAGAATATGAGAATCAGGTTTTAATACTGTGTCTAATGATCAGGTGAAGAGAACGCAAATACTACTGCTGATAAAGGAGGTATCATCTGGCAAGAACTATCAGGTGAGCTATTTCCTTGCTCACTGAGAGCAGAACATAGGTATTTATTATTACCCTTTGTCACCTAAATTTGTTGGTATTGAGGTTCAGTAGTTGCTATCTGTTTGCTCTAAGTGATACTTTGACTCTTATGTTGAATTGAAAGATTGCTAGGGTTGTTTTCCTTGCGTGAAACCCTCAAATCGTTATTGTCTAAATTCTTAATCCTGTTTAATATAATTTTTTTCCTATATCTACACCTTAGTAAATATGTTCTTTCTATTCAAACTGTTCTAGTTAGAGACAGTCATTCTTGTATGTCCTGTGACCTTGGTGGGCATTTCTAAATCCCGACACTGAACATCCTTTTTATACATAATTTTAAAAAAGGAAAGTGTTTATGAAATTTATCACATCCCACCATTATGATTCTAGATTACTTTATTCTGTTTGAAATCTAGTGACGATGTATGAAAATTGAGAAATGAACTTTGAGACACATGTTCTGTCAAAGTAAAGACTATTTCATGGAAACGAGTTAAATGTTGTGCATTTGATTTGGTTGTCATGGTGAAATGTCACATCATATATAATGCTGTTGGATTTTTTAGTATATTGATTACACTGATTATATGATACCTTTGGGGGTGGGCTTTAGGATTAGCTTGGGACGAACCAGACGGAATGGACCATCGGTAATTGATCTCTTGCTAATACCCTACCGAATACATCTGGCTCCATAGTCAGCTAAAGGTAGCTGGTTATATGGGGGATAAGGTATGTAGCTAGCCATGCCTACTGGTTATAGTACATTATCCAAGCTGATCACTTAGGACTTGAGGGATAAGAATTTTTTTTATTTCGAAAGTGGAGAGATGAGGTAGGAGAATTTCCAACAGCAGGTTTTATAAAAGTATTATTATTCTAATCCCTATTGATTAGTTAATCGGGCAATTGTATTCCTTTATCTGTGTTTTTCCTTAAATTATCCATCATGACTATTGTTGTTCTTAATAGGTTTAGGGGTTATGGCCAACCTTATTCTGCGTTCACAAGTAATAGGTTTGCTAAAACCATTCTGATTTTATTATATGCAATCTATTGCTGTTATGTGAAATCACTATTTATGTACTTATTACTACTCTGAGTAATTATGTTATCTATTCTTTACTGCTCACTAAGTTATTTGGACTTATGGTTTGTATTGTTTGTTTTGTTCTGTTCCCCAGATAAAAAATAAAAGCTTTGTGGGGGTAAGCTCAACCGTACATATTGTACATAATTTTGGTTAATGTGATCAAATAGCATTGAACTACTAAAACTTTTTGTGAAATAGTATGCCTTGAAGGCATCATTTTGTTTGTAATAGTACTGTACATGTATGAACTCCATGGAAAGTAATGGACACAAGGAACTTTTCCTTCAGAGTATTTGCAATCTTTTATGTACACATTTTGCATGGTGTTTATTAGAATATTAGCACCCTGATTGCAGGTACCCACCTCGAGTTAGGGACATTACGCGTGGTGTTAGAGCCTAGGTTTACAAGAACCTAGGCCAATACAAGAATAGGGAATATGAGAGATTAATGAGAGTTTGGCTTGAAATTAGAGACTTTTGGGGTTGTGAAAACCTTTGGGCCTTATGTGTTGGTAAATCATCCCCTAGGTTGATTGATGTGTTCTACTGTGTTTATGCTTAAGATGTTAGTAAATATCATAAGGACATATATCTATTTGAGATAACACTAATAAACTAAAAATTGAATGTTTGTAGGATAGACAGAGATCCCAAAAAGGTAAAGAACCCATGAAAGATGAGAAAGAAAAGGAGAAGGATCGTAAGCTTGGTGAAAGGGAGTTGAGGCTCCTTGAATTATGTAGAAGTCAGGAAGAACACATATTTGAGCTAGTAATAGGTTTGGGACAAAAAATTGTGGAGCTGTATCGGAGAGGTAGAATGATTGCAATACGTGACAATGAAATTGGTAGGAAAGGAGTAATGAGAAAGACCCAAAAGAAGAAGCCCCTGAGGGGAATGAGGAGGATGAGGGGGAGCAACATAGGTGGGAAAAGAACGAGGAAAAAGAAGAAGAGGTGAAGATGGGTATAGATCAGGATAAGAAAAATACTTAGTCCACCATCACTGATATCAAGACTAAGGGAGGATATATATCTATATACATAAATATGTGTAAAGTAGTGTGATTATGATAATAGCTCTGCAAGCATCAGTTGAGAGCATCGTAAACTAGCCATCACCCTAGGCCTAGTCAATTTTGTGTGCTACGAACTAGGTGAATAGTTAGCTTAGTTAATTTTGTTTGTAAATTTGGATATACACAATTTTGCTAAAGCTAACTTGGCAATTAATGAAATTCCCTTTTGAATCTGATGACTTAAATGTGCTTCTTTATGAAAATGTTATTATGTAATAACACATGTGTAATGAGATATTTTTCTAATTATCCTGTAAACTTAAAAAATTGGTAGTACCCCACAATCCTGAAGAGAATCTAAATTACTGGATAGCTTCATGAGAAGTCATAAGCACACCCCAAAGCATCTGCAGGTTGTAGGTGACAACCCCCATATAGTAGAACAAGTGCTCGTAGTAGTCAAGAAACAAATGCACAAATCAGGAACCACCCCAACCAGAGGAAGAAATGAATCAGAACCCTCATGTTAATTCTTCAGGGCAAGGATAGCCGACAGAACCGATGCAGGCCATGCGGTAATAGTTTATGTAGTTCTGCCAACAACAAGGGTAAAGTACTCAAGACCAAAACAATAAAGAATAGATAGAAGATCGGAGTTTAGAACGATTTCTTCGATTTCATCCCCCGACATTCCTAGGCGAACCTGATGGCCAAAAAGTAGAATCTTGGGTTGAGAAAATTGAAAAGACTTTTTGGGCATCTCATTACTTAGAGGAAAAGAAAGTTAATTCTACTACTTTTTTATTAGAAGAGGTTGCACATCAATAGTGGAGGGTGGTAGAGCAACGATGGGAATGAGATAGTATTCCTCGAACTTGGAAGAACTTTACTTGAGAACTTATGAATAAGTTTGTGCCACAAGTAATGAGGAACACCCAGGAGTAGGAATTCATAAACCTTATCCAGGGATAGCTGTTAGCGGGATAATACGAGGCCAAGTTTAATAGATAGATTCAGTTTGTGCCATACATACTTGGAGATCAAGAACAAAGGGGACAAAAATTCATTGATGGACTTCGGCTTGATATTTGATAGGCCTTTGTCTCTTGGAACCTACCAAACTATGACAGTGCTGTTGAAAAGGCCTTGCAAATAGAAACAAAATCTCAAGAATTGCAAGAAATTGAAGAAAGAGTCAAATAGGGAAAACCTCCAGGGTTTCAAACTTTTAGTGCTAGTCGAGATAACTCAAGAGAAAAATAGAATATGCCTAGGTTAGAATACTGAGGCTTCTCCCCTATCAGGCCAAAAACCCATCATACCTTGCCCTAGGCACATTCAAAGAAAACTGTAGATTTTGTGGGATCCTAGGCCATTAGGAGTTACAGTGTTGGAGAAAATAGGGAAAGTGTATACACTGGGGCAGTGACTAGCATATGGTCCAGGATTGTCCTCACTCTCGCTACATGCCCACTCAAACAAGAAAAGGTAAAGGTAAACATGTAATGGGCTCCAATGTTAAACCAAAAGTCCAAGCTCGAGCATATGCTCTTTCTCGACCTAAGTAATGTAGTGGAAGGTATGATTTCTATTTATGATGTTATTCTTAAAACTCTTTATGACCCTAGTGCTACTTACTCCTTAATAGCTACATGCTATGTACCTAAATTGAGATTACATTCGAAGAAAATGCCATACCAATTAGAAATACACACACCTATGGGTGTAGGAACGATAACTGATATTACGTATAGGGCTTGTCCAATTAAAATTGAAGATAGGGAATATGTGGATGATTTAGTAGAAATACTGATCCAAAATTATGATTTGATTTTAGGGATAGATTGGTTATATCATCACTAAGCGCAAGTAAACTGCTACACTAAGTAGATTAAACTTAGGGAAGCAATGCTAATTTTGATATATCAACCTAATTACCTTACTTCGACTATGCCGCTTATATCAATTGTAGAGGTGAAATGAACTTTAAGAGAAGGAGGTCATGGATTTTTTGCTTATATTATAAATAAACCTTGGGATTATGCAGGGTTAAAATAAATGACGATGGTAAATAAGTTCCCTGACATGTTTCCAAAAGAATTATAGTCCCTACCTATTGATCAAGAAATAGAATTTGTCATTCATATGCTTCTTGAAGTGGAAACATACTCAAAGGCCCCATATTGAATGGCACCTATAGAGGTGGAGAAATTGAAAAAACTACTAGAAAAGAAATTTATCCGATCTAGTATCTCTCCTTAGGGAGCGCCAATACTTTTTGTTAAAAAGAAGAATGGAACGCTTAGAATATGTGTTGACTATTAGGAGTTAAATAGGATCACCATAAAAAAAAGTACCCCTTGTCCCATATAGAGAACTATTTAACTTACTATAGGGGTCTGCGGTCTTCTCAAAGTTAGATTTGAGACAAGGTTGCTACCAGTTGAATATTTGAGAGGAAGATATTTTGAAGACGGCATTTAATTCTCGATATGGTTACTATAAGTTCGTAGTAATGCCACTTAGATTGACTAATACCTTAGCGGCATTTATGGACATGATGCATTAAATTTTTTATCCATACCTAGATCAATTCATGGTGATCTTTATCGATGATAGCTTGGTGTCTTCTCAGACGAAGAAAGAACATGCTCTCCACCTACGCTTAGTCCTAGAAACCCTTCAAAAACATTAGTTGTACACTAAGTTCAGCAAATGTGAGTTTTGGTTAGAACAAGTAACTTTCTTAGGTCACATCATATCTCAAACTGGGATAGAAGTTAATCTTGCAAAGATTAAGGCAATAATCAACTGCAAACAACCAGAGAATATAGCAGAAGTATGAAGTTTCTTAGGACTTATAGGATATTATCAAAGATTCGTGCAGGATTTTTCCAAATTGGTAAATCCATTGACCAAACTTACCCAAAAAGATCAATGGTTTGAGTGAAATAAGGCATGTGAACAAAGTTTCTAAGAGTTAAAAAGATAATTAACTTCAGCTCCAATTTTGGCTGTTCTTAAAGGATTAGAAGGACTTGCAGTATACATAGACACATCAAAGAAAAGACTCGAGTGTGTATTGATACAAAAAGGACGTGTGATCGTATATGCTTCCAGGAAACTTAAGACACATGAGTGGAATTAACCTACACATGATTTGGAACAGGTAGCAGCAATTTTTGCCTTAGCAAAATGGAGATATTATCTATATAGCACAATTATTGAGGTTTACACTAACCATAAAAGTTTGAAATACCTTCGTTCCTAAAAGGACTTAAATATGCGGTAGCATTGATGGATGAAATTTCTTGAGGACTATGATCGCACTATAACCTATCATCCAAGCAAAGCCAATATGGTAGCAAACGCATTGAGTCAAAAAGGAAAGCTAGCTCATGTACAAGGAAAGAGGGCATGAGAAGATCAAGACAAGCACCTTATTATAAAGGTGAGCAACTGTGTGTAGCTTGCAAAACTTAGTATTCATCTTGAATTATACAACGAGCTACAAAGAGCCCAAGCAGGGGACATAGAAATTCTAAAGCAGAAAGAAGCCAGCTCTAGCCTTAAGGAGTCCAAATTTAGAGTAGATGATCATGGTATTTTATTGTTCGTCAATGTCTATGTATACTTGAGCAATTGAGACGAAGGTTTATAGGAGAAGAACATCGGGCTAAGTATACAGTACATCCTGGTGGCACAAAAATGTATCATGATCTAATAAAACACTTTTGGTGGAATGGGATGAAAAAGGATATTGCTAAGTATGTGCAAACAAGTATGACATGCTAGCTGGTAAAAGCAAAACACCAATGACCTTTAGGGGTCTTACAAATATTTTTTATCCTTAATTGGAAATGGGAACATATCACCATGGATTTTGTGATCGATCTACCTACTGTGTGAGGTGGATATAATAGCATATGAGTGATAGTGGATAGACTAACCAAGTCTACTCACTTTCTACCGATGAAATCATATTATCGAGTAAAGAACCTAGAAAATCTCTATATTAAGGAAATCATTCAATTACATTAGATTCCAAGTACCATTGTATGTGATCGAGATCCCAAGTTTACCTCAAGATTATGGAAGAGTCTGTAGGAGCACTTTAGAATAGAGTTGCATTTCAGCACTACCATACATCAACAAATTGATGGTCAATCTGAATGAGTTATCAAAAGTTTAGAAGATATGCTTCGAGCATGCACCTTGGATTTCAAGGAAAGTTGAGATAGGCATATTTCATTAATAGAATTTACCTACAACAACAGTTATCAAACCACTATACAAATGGCATCCTATGAAGCTCTCTATGGCTAAAAGTGTTGATCACCTCTACATTAGGATCTTGACAAGCTAAAAAGTTTTAACAATAAAGCACCAACCGGCATACCACTAGAGCTATTTCAAGAAGCTATTGGCAAGGTCTAGATAATAAAGCAATAGATGAGAGCTACACAAAACCGTTAAAAGAGCTATGCTGATAAACGAAGAAAGGATTTAGAATTTAACATGAGGGATAAAGTATTTCTAAAAATATCTCCTCAAAAGGGTATCAAGTGAATAGGGAAAGGGGAAAAGCTCAGCCCAAGATATGTCAAATCCTTCAAGATCTATGAGTGAATTAGGACAGTAGCTTATAGACTGATGCTACCACCTAATGTCATTGGAATACACGATATATTTCATGTTTCTCAACTCAAGAAATATTACCCTGATCCCTCTCATATCATATTCCCTAAGGATATCCCGCTGCAAAGCGACCTCTCATATGAAGAACAATCTGTCACCATTTTGGGTCAGAAGTTTTAGGAACTCAAAAATCAAAGAATACCGCAAATAAAGGTGTTATGGGAGAATCATAATGTAGAAAAGGCAACTTGGGAACTAGAGGATTTTATGCGGCAGCACTATCTGGAACTCTTTCAACCTCGAAGTATGAATCTAGAGACCAAATTCTCTTAAGGGTGAGAAATTGTTAACACCCCAAGTTATAGCAAATAAATAAAAATTGAAAGAATTTAAAATTTAAATTATAGTAAAGATTAAAGAATTAAGCTAATTAAAATATTTAGGGAGGTTGAATAATAAAATATACTAAATTAGACTTTAATTAAATAAAATTTAAATTAAAAAGGGCCTTAATAGGGTTAAGAAATTTGGAAGGCTGGAAATTAATTTAACTGGGCCTAATTGACATAAATTTAAAAGTTAAGGGGCTCAAAATGCAAGAAACTAAAGTGTAGGGGCTGAAACAAAATTTTGGGAGCAAATTGTAAGGCAATTAACAGCTACATGGGTGAAATGAAAGTGGTGGAAAAATTTGGGTGGCTAGTGAAAATAGAGAAAAGCTGGTTTATATTTATAGTTAAGGATGAAAATTCTTCAAATTCTCACAACCACACCCTCATTCTCCACAACTCAATTTTGCTTCCTTCCACTTCAAAACTCAATTCCAACCTAATAATCTTGTTCCTCACCTTGCCAAGATCACAACGATACCAGATTTTTCCAAAAATAATAGAAGAAAAGGGATAATTTGGTGGCCGATGGTGAAAAATGGTCTGCTGTGACAAGTCTTTGACATTAGTTGGTTAAAGCTTAGAGCTATTAGGTGGGTTGTGCAAAGCTCAATGCAGGGAGCATCCTAGTAGCTTCGATTTGAAGATTGGTGGCTGGACGATGGAGAATTTTGGAGGAAAAGCCACGACAGCAGGTGGCAACACTGTTATTGTTAGGAGCAAATTAGCTGGTGGGGAAGCAGGGAAAGCAAGAATTAAGATAGGGGTTTGGTCAAGCTTGGTAAAGCGCGTCCCCAGACATGACAGTTGTTGAGTTTCACTCTCTTCTTCGCCTCCCTCACCATTTTTGGCCTCCTACAAGCTCTCTTTCTCCTTAATTTTTCTAGCTAAATTGAGGAGAAAATGGTTGTTAATTGGAGTATGGACTTTGACATTAGAGGCAAGATGAATTTCTGATTGCTTGCTTTGGTGATCGTTTGTTTGAGTAGTGCATTTTTGGATTCTGTTTGAGGTCTTTTTGAAGGATTTTGGTGCTAAAAGTTTTCTTGGACATTATCCATCAAGTTGGTGAAATTTTGGTCTAGAATTGGGTTGAATCTGAGGTGATTTGCCCAATCAAAAGTTGATCACACTCTGCTATGCCAGAAGCAGTCTGCCTTCAGGAAATGAAGCTCTACATCGAGTTTTTGGTTGGATTTTGCTTTAAAGGTAACAATATGACCTTAATCTATTATATAGGCATGATTTAGATCCTTGGATTGGTGTAATCTAAGTTATATTTCAATTTTTAAATGTTTTAAATTGGATCCTTAGCATTACACCTCTTTCATATAATATCCACATAATGAATAGATATGAAAGAATAAGTTGTGCTAGGATTAAATAAGGCTTTTCCTGAGTGTTCGGAATAGTACCTTCTACCATAGCTATTAGATCTAAAACTCCTTCATCGTTAAGTGCATATAATCTAGCTAGAACTTTTGGTTTGACATTATTTGAGTTTCCTAGACCACATTGATTTCCCTTAGATAAACTCTAAATCACCAGCTATTGCCTCTTCCGAGGATACTTATGGAGCTAGTGTTGGTCACTACCTTATGCTAAAAGACAGCTTGCCTTTCTTCAACACTGAGATTCTTCATGTCCTGAGTCTCCACAGTAGCTGCACACTATGTATTTTTTTCCAGTATTGATTGATCTAGAAGTTTCTATTGGTTTGTGAGTGGGGTTGTTATACTATTTCCAAACATTGCCCTAGGGTTCTCTCTCCTTACTAGTTGCTTTCAGCTGGATGAGATTTTTTTTCAACTTTATTCATGGCCTCCAACTCAACTAGTCCCAATTCTATCTTCAAAGTTTTCTCCACTGCAGTTGTGTGGTTATGTATATCCATGAGAAGAAGTGCTCTTTGTATGTTAGGGCAAAACCCCTTCAAAAACTTCCTAACTTATCTTGGCTCATCATCTAGCATAGACGGCATGTACTTGATTAGTTGTGTATGCTTAGCCTCGTATTGGGCAACTGTGAGACTTCTTTGCTACAGCTAGTTGAACTCATCTTCCATTTGTTCGCGAAATAACTTCTGGTTGTACTTGTTGTCAAACTCCTAAAGAAAGTTTTCCTTTATTCTAACAGTTTGTTGTTGTCTCCATCTCGCCTCTACTGAGTTCTACCAATGGCATGCTAGACCCTCAAAAAGGAATATAGAAAGATTGACATTCTATTCATCACTGTAGCCCAATATCCTATAAATGTTTTCAATACTCACTAAACAAAGTTCAACCTTTCAATCATCAGGATCCTCGCAAAAATGTTATGGTCGAAAACGTAAAAACTGATCGAGTGCCATATCAGGAGGCTGTGGTCGTCCAGTTTGTTGGTGGTTCCAAACAGCTTGTGTGAATTGCAACATCACCACAACCATTTGACTTAAGGGATTGTCGCCTATCAGTGGTATTTGAGATGGAGCTTGTCTATGCTTTACCCATGGAGGATTAACATGAATGTGTCTTGAGGTTCTTGTTCCTCCCTTGATCAACTTCGTGAAGAGTTAGCCGACGTCTTCCTTGATGAACTCAATGTCAGGGATCCATTCTAAAATAAAGTGATTGCTATTAGTAGTCTACTCCTAGTGAAATATGAGGTGGAGCGTGAAATAAGGTAAAGTGAAAATATTTGTCAAATATCATGAATACTTAACATAAACAATATGCATGTCTTTTTATTTATCAGCTAGTAAATTGATTTGATTAACTTTCAATTTAGTTATTACGATTATTATTCTTTTCTAATAGTAGCTTGCATACTTTTCTTTCGAATAAATCAAAGATTCTAGAAGTTCTTGAGATAAAAGAGGAAATAAAAGAAATTCTTTTTTTACAACTCTACTAAAGTCTCATACACAATCATCCTTCATATAGACCAAATTATCTAATATCAACTAGAAGTTTGTTTTATTCATAGCTACTACTAACTAGAAAACCTAATCTACTGAAATAGTGCAAATGGAAATTTAAAACTAAGGGCCTATCAAACTCTAATTAATAATTCTCTTATTATAATCTTTATCACTTCCTTTACCTGGATCTATCTCTTCAATACATTATTTGAGCTTACTTCTTCTAGATCTTCCTCAGGGTTTTCTTCATTTTTCTCATTGGGCTCTTTCTTAGTTGGTTCTACTTCCAGGTCTTCTTCCTCCGACTCATTGATAAAACGAGTTAACAAATGTTGGGTTTCCACAAGACCTCTAATGACTATCCTAAACACATTTTGATCTTGACAATGTTGCTTCTATAACTCATTATTTCAGTGATCCAACTCCTGTTGACAGACCTCTAGCTGTTGATGTAGCTCTTCACGTATGTCCTTATAGTGAAGGTGTTCTCTTCTATGGTGGTCCTTATCATCCTCAAGCTGATGCACAATTAAGTTTGGGTAGCCCTTTCAAGGTACATTGAATTTCTTAGAAATGGATAGCCTACATCTAAGATTATATTGCTCACTTTCTCTAACCTTAATCACACAATGTGAAGTATCTAAATGATGAGTTGATTTACATGGGCTTTCACTTACCATCTTATCCTACAAAACTAAAAGAACTTACATTAATAAAGAAATAAAAAGAAAATAACAACAAGAAAACATCAATTTTTAAGTGCTCTAAGTTTAAATTCCGGAGTCCGAGGATCCTATCCTGATATAGCCTAAATTCAAAACCTAAGCTCTGATACCACTTTGTCCTGCTCTAAAATCAATCCATATATTCCAGTATCAAAGCATGAAATTCAAGCCTAATAAACAATATTATCTGTCTAAAATATAAAGATAGACTAAAGAACTCCCAAAACTCAAAATAATTTAAGCTAATCTTATAACACAAAGACTCAAAGTACTAATACTTAACCTCAACTAAAGAAAAATAAAATCCATAATAAATAAAATAGAACTAATAAGCTAAGGAGAAATAAACTAGTTTACTACAAAGATCTAAACTAAGACTTCAGTCTTGATTCTCATCATAAGCAAGATCCACATCCTCACAAAGTTAGGATCTAGGTCTGCCAGAAGAAAATTAAAGAAAAAAATAAAGTGCGAGTAAAAGACTCAATAAATGCCAAGTGTGTACAAGGTGAGTTCATGAATTTAATATGATTAATTCAGTAAAAATATTCAAGAAAAATATCAATGAAAAGCAATAAACAGTCAAGCAGTCATGAAACAAGAATTTAGTAAATATTTTCATAAACTAACAAATTAAATGAGCTGATCGTACAGAATTCGCTATAGCCAGTCAACCTCATCACTCTCACTATAACAATCCCTTATCATTTCGAGCAAGGTGCAACATTACCAAAACAGTGCTCGAGCATAGGTCCTTGGGAAATCCTATGACCCACATCAGCCACAAACGACTTCTATTGTACGCTAGGGGGATTAGACCATGGAACTTGGAATTCAATGGCAAGCCTGTTGCTGCCTAGTGAAGTTCCTCGCACATCCAAACTAAGTTGGATCCAACTAACAGTAAAAGTAGTAGCAATAGTAAATCCAATCATCAGTTGATCGTCAAATTTAACTGCTAGTCTAGAAGCATTAAAAATCATAAAAGCATATGTTTTCTTTCATCTAGAATTAAAATAAGAAAAAAATTCTTTTTGTGTGCAGTGAAATACATATATAGTGCAATGTAAAAAAAAAAAAGTTGTCCATGGATTACATAGCATATATTCTTTTGGGTTTTTAAAAAATAAATACTATGTAATACATTTAAGCTTAGGCACTCACAAAACTTATCAATCGAGTTAAGAGTCGGCTTTTTGTTGAAACAATTTTATCAATTAACTTAATTAATATCTAATTTATAGAACCTCAATTGCACACGAACCTACACCATCCACAATATCATGTTTTCAATATAACTATAAAAATCAAATTCCCCAACCCTTTTTCTATACTAATAAGTATTAGTTTCATAACAATTAAAACTAAACTCCCAAATACACCATAATTAGATCCTAAATATACTCAATCAATTGGGTTTATCCTATATCTTTTGCCACTTCAAATCCATTGAGAACCCCAAAATTAGAAGTAAAGAAAATTGACTTAAACAAATTCTAAAATTTAATAGTAGACAAATCCTTAAATTCTTATCTCCAAAACAAGAAAAGAAAAGAATATTGTTCCAAGGAAAAACAACAACATCCGGCCTAATTGGTATTCCGCTTCTGCTGCTTAAATTTGAGAAAACGATCTTCATGAATCTGAGAACATAGCTATATATACATATAAATTGGATTTGCCATCAAAGATAAATCAAGATACAACTTTCTAGTCAACACATGCATGTTTGAAAAGAGTACATGTTTTTCAAGATATCTATCTATCTATGTATATGTATATGTGTGTGCGTATTCTCCCTAACAAGCTTTAATTGCAAGAAAGACGGAGAAGAAAATAATTTACAAGGTAGATGTATATATAGGTGTACACAAACATACATGCAGGCAAGTTTCTCTCACTCTCAGTTTTCGCCCTTTTTTTTAAAAAAATAATTTCATGGGAGAAGACAAAATCTGCACGCCGCATGTCAAAACTTCCGCTGCTTGAAAACATGGTCGGCACTAAACACAGTTTATAAATCACTAATCAATTGCTTCTTCTAATAACGGATCAATCTTCAATTTCTTTTATACAATCAAGAGTACTGACCAAATTTCCTTAGATCTTGATTTCTTCTAATAGGTCTGCGCAGGTCGCCGCCACCCTCTTTTCTGATTTTCTTCTTCGGTTCTTCCTTTCTCTTTTTCTTTTCGTTTCTTTTTTTTTTTTTTTTTGAAATCTGAATGTGTGACTAGGATTTTAGAGTGTAGAAATTATATCTTTGTATATGTCTAAAAGAAGTAATTTAATTCAATAAGGCCTCTCATCATTTTTTTCTAAAGTTAAGATAATCCTATTAAAATTCTAGTATCTTTATTATCGATTCCTAAAGTTTCAATGGTTCAATTCTAGTAATGATATAATATTAATTTTAGAAAAATTATAACTTGTTTTCCTAAAAATTGAAATATCTTTTATATATATGACCTTAAATAGTGATACCATTTGGTATGGTCTTATATGAAGAAATCCATAATGTGCTAAACATGTGCATTCAACCATTTGTGCTCTAATTCATACTAGTGTGAAACCATTCATGAATGATACTAAAAATCCATAATGTGCTCAAAATGATACCAGAAATGCGCAAAAAAGTACCCTATTTTGGCATTTATATACTTCAAAACTGCATTTATGTACTTAATTTGTCAATATTACGTGTTTCTGTATTTGCTTTTCCAAAGGCCAAGTTTAGCCTCAATTTGATGCGTGGAATAACACATAAGTGATCATAATGTGAAACCATGATTTGTTGAACAAATGGTTTAGATAAACATGTGCTAAAATAGTTTGGAACACAAACACCCACATTAAACATTTTGTGCTCTCATTCATAGTAATGTGAAGCCATTCATACATGATATCGAAAATCCCTAATAAGCTAAGAATGATACCGAAAATTCACAAAAAGGTAGCTCATTTTGGCATTTATGTACTTGAAAACTACATTTATGTATTTAATTTACCAATCTTGTGTTCTTATTTTGCGTGTTTCTGTACATACATTTCCAAAGGTCGAGTTTAACCTTAATTCGATGTATAGACTAATATATATGAGTGTCCCTAACATGACAAAACCACGATTTATTGAAAAAATAATTTTGATCCACGCATGTTGAAATGGTTTGAAATACAAACACCCACATCTAACCACTTGTGCTCTTATTTACACTAATGTGAAAGCGTTCATGCATGATATCAAAAACCCTAATGTGCTGAGAATGATATTGAAAATCTACGAAAAAAATTACCGAGTTTGGCATTTAAGTACCTAGAATTGCATTTATGTACTTAATTTGTCAATGTTATGTACTTATTTGCATGTTTCTGTACTTATCCAAAGATCGAATTTTGCCTCAATTTGATGTAGGGAAAAACACATAAGTGATCCAAATGTGGTAAAACCATCATTTGTTGAAGAAATGATTTGGATACATACGTGTTGAAATGGTTTGGAATATAAGAACCCACATCCAACTACTTATGCTCTCATTCATAGTAGTGTGAAACCATTCATGTATAATACCGAAAATCCTTAATGTGCTAAGAATTATATAGGAAATCTGCAAAATAAAACCTAATTTTAGCATTTATGTATTTCAAAATTGCATTTGTATACTTAATTTGCCAATGTTGTGTACTTATTTTGCGTATTTCTGCACTTCTTTTTCCAAAGGTCAAGTTTAGCCTCAATTCAATATATGGAACAGTACATAAGTGAACCTAATGTGACAGAACTATGATTTGTTGAAGAAATAGTTTGGATATGCACGTGTTGAAATTATTTGGAATACAAACACCCACATCCAACCACTTGTGTTACCATTCATAATAGTGTGAAACCATTCATGCACGTACCAAAAGGTACTAATATGCTAAGAATAGTACCAAAAATCCATGAAAAAATACCTATATTTGGCATTTATGTACTTTAAAATTGTGTTTATGTACTTAATTTACCAATATTATGTACTTATTTTGCGTGTTTTTGTACATGCTTTTCCAAAGGTTGAGTTTCGCCTTAATTCAATGTGTGGAACAATACGTAAGTGATTTTAATGCGACAAAACCATGATTTGTTGAATAAATGATTTGGCTATGAATGTGTTGAAATGGTTTAGAACATAAACACCAACATCCAACCACTTGCACTTTCATCCATACTAGTGTGAAACTATTCATCTTAATATGTTGAGAATGACACTAGAAATCTATAAAGAAGTACCTAATTTTAGCGTTTATGTATTTCAAAACTACGTTTATGCATTGAATTTGCCAATGTTGTGTACTTATTTTGCCTATTACTATACTTATTTTTCTAAAGGCCGAGTTTAGCCTCAATTTGATGCATAAAACAACACACAAGTAACCCTAATGCTATAAAATCATGATTTATTGAAGAAATGGTATGAATACCCACATTTTGAAAATGTTTGGAACATAAACACCCACATCCAATCACTTGTACTCTCATTCATAATAATGTGAAACTATTTATGCATGATACCTAAAATCCCTAATATGCTGAGAATGATATTGAAAATTCACAAAAAAAATACTTAGTTTTGGCATTTATGTGCTTCAAAACTGCATTTATGTACTTAATTTGTCAATTTTGTATACTTACTTTACATGTTTATATATTTGCTTTTCTGAAGGCCGAGTTTAGCCTCAATTCAATAAATGGAGAACACATAAGATAACCTAATGCGATAAAATCATGATTTATTGAAGAAATGATTGTGATGGTATGTGTGAAAATTTTTGGGTACTCAAACACCCATAGCTAACCATTTATGCTCTCATTCATACTAGAATAAATTATTGATGCATAAGCCAAATGAATCTTCCTGACATCATCATCGAAAACCACTAAGCCTATCATAACTATATGAGTCTTAGGATTAATATGCCATAGTCTTATGATCTTGCAATGACCAGATTAGGCTGAATTAAACTCGATCTCTTATGTGCTGAGAATAATGCTAAAAATCTACAAAATAGTACCCAGTTTTGGCATCCATATACTTCGTAACTATGTTTATGTACTTAATTTGATAATGTTGTGTATTTGCGTGTTTCTATACTTATTTTTCCAAAGGCTGAGTTTAGCCTCAAATCAATGCGTGGAAAAACACATATGATACCTTGACGTGATAAAATCATGACTTATTGAAGAAATGGTTATGATCGTACATGTTGAAATGGTTGGAACTTAAATACCTATGGCCAACCACTTGTGCACTCATTCATAATAGTATAAACTATTTGTGCATGAGTTAATTGAATCCTCCTGATACCACCATCGAAAACTACTGAACTTATCCTAACTCTATGAATCCTATGACTAATACACCATGATCTTATAATCATGCAATCACTAGGTTATGCCAAAATGAACTCAATCCATTTTATGCTAGAATGATACTGGAAATTTATAAAAAGAAAATAAATCTGATTTTGGCATTTATGTACTTTGAAACTGTGTTTATGTACTTCATTTGCCAATATTTGTCCTTATATTGTACATTTTTGTACTTGCTTTTTCAAAGGCTAAGTTTGGCTTCAGTTCGTTACATGGAACAATACATAAGACAACCTAACATGATAAAATCATGATTTGTTGAAGAAACTATCATGATTAAATACATTGAAATGCTTGGGAACTCTAACCCCCATAACCAACCACTTGTGCTCTCATTCATACTAGTATAAATGATTGATACATGAGCCAAATGAATCCTCCCAACATCATCATCAAAAACCACTGAACCTATCATGATTATATGAGTCATAGGATTAATATACTATGGTCCTATGATCATTTAATGGCTAGATTAGTCCGAATTAAACTCAATCCTTTATATGCTGAGAATGATACTAGAAATCTACAATGAAACACCCAGTTTTGGCATTTGTGTACTTTAGAATTGCATTTATGTACTTAATTTGTGAATATTATGTACTTATTTTTAGGTGTTTCTGTACTTGCTTTTCCAAATGTTGAATCTAGCCTCAATTCAATTTGTGGAACAATATATAAGACACCTTATCATGACAAGATTCTGATTTATTGAATAAATGATCATGATAGTACATGTTGAAATGGTTGGGAACTCAAATACCCACAGTCAACCACTTGTGCTCTCATTTATTTTAGTATAAACCATTGATACACAAGTCAAATAAATCCTCCCGCACCACTATTGAAAATCATTGAACCTATCATGGCTATATGAGCCCTAAGACTAATATGTTATATTCTTATGATCATGTAATGACTAGATTAGGTTGAATTGAACTCAATCCCTTATGTGTTGAAACTAGGCTTTTACAAAAAAGTACCCAGTTTTAGCACTTATGTACGTAATTTGCTAATATTGTATACTTATTTTGTGTGTTACTATACTTTCTTTTCCAAAGGCCAAGTCTAGCCTCAATTCAATGCATGGAATAACACATAAGACACCTTAATGCAATAAATTCATGATTTGTTGAAAACATTGTCATGATAGTACGCATTGAAATGGTTGAGAACTCAAACATCCACCGCCCAACACTTGTACTCTCATTCATACTAGTTTAAATCATTGATGCATGAGCCAAATGAATTCTCCTGACATCACCATTGAAAACCGCTGAACCTATCATGACTATATGAGTTCTAAGACTAATACGCCAAGATCTTATGATCATGCAATGGCTAAATTAGGCTGAACTGAATGGTATCCTTTATGTACTGAGAATAATACTGAAAATCTACAAAAAAAGTACTTAGTTTTAGGGATTATGTACTTGGGAACTGCATTTATGTACTGAGTTATCCCTAGTTATGTACTTATCTTAAGCAAACATGTAACATATATATCTTTACCAATATTTATTTATAAATAAATTTTCAAATTATATTATAAATTGTAAATAATATCCATTCTAATCATCCAAATACACAAATTATAAATGTTATCCAATAACAATGTCAAAAATACTAAAACAATCACCTTAATATCCACATACAAAAAGTCCATTCATCCAGATAGTAACCATTCGAACATCATCATTCTCCCCTGGAATACATTAAACCATGCACATCAATCAAAAATTTTGCAACAATATGTGCTTGATATGCATCTATAGAATAATCATTTGCATATTCCTAGAAATCCTTGGTGTTTTTTACATAACACTTTACCTAGAGACATATTTGCATAATAGTTTAGGTTCCCATTTTGTTAGCAACTAAAACGTATTTGTTTTTCTTTTTATGACACAACATTACCCAATGACTATTTTAGGTATCAAATCATAAACTTAGCCTACAAAAGTATTTGTTGGTTGTCATTCAAATACTTGGATGAATATATCACAAATACAAGTGAACTTACAAAAACTTTTGCTATTGCTTTTATTTGGGGAGACCAAGATGAGTTCATCTATATGACCTTTTTCTCTATCAAGTATAACACACAGAGAATTAATAATAATGGCTATTAATGGGGAATATAATAAGTTAGCACTTGTTCAGCACATCTTAATTCAGCTCTTCTAGGAACTTGCGCATGCTCAGCTGAACAATAAATTTTGGAAATTCATCTTGCTTTATAGCACACTTCTTATTTACTTTCTCAAGTTCTCTCAGTAGTTCCTCATATCAACAAACTTGTTAAATCAAGTTACCTGTAGTTGAAAATACAAAAAAAACACTACATACTTGCACATACAGAGTTAGACACCAAATATCATGATTGCATTTTTTTCAAAATGAAGGGCCGCACAAGATCTTCGTGTAGCAATCAAATAAATCAAACCTTCACTCTTTCTTGAACAACATATTGTAGTACACATATCTTTCAATTTGTAGATCAAGTACCACTCGAAGAGTAATACAACAACAATAAATCATGATGTTACTCAAATCACAAATTTACTACAAAAAAATAATGTGTATTTAGAATAATTACTCCATTATATCTCATTGCAAATATGAGTTAATAATTTCTCTCTCTTTATTAGATATCTTGGACTGCCCTTTATAATCTGCTTGTCCTTGAAACTGATTGAAGAAGTTCTCATTATTTGATAAATTTGACTCTGCAGATCCAACCTCAGTATTTTGGACATCCTTCATCTTCTTCTATCAAAGATGCAATACACATATCTAGTACTTTAGTAGAACTATGTAGTATATTTTTTAATGCAATTCAGTATTTGTCTCACTTACATCAAGTATTAAAACTCATAAATGCAATATTTAAGACTTCTATTCACATACCTTCTTCTTCTTGCTACGATCCTTATGAGTAATTTGTTTCACTCTTTTCCTCCATGGTGTGGTGCTAGGAGGTGTAACAAAGTCCATTTCTTTTCTTTTATTTTTTGTTGCCACCCCATTCCTGCATATCTTTAATAATAAAAACTATGGTTACTTCCATGGTGGAACATCCCCTAATTTAGGACTTTTAGGGTGATTCCATCATCATCATCTTCCTCTTGCTCCTCTTTTTTTCATCTTTTTCTTTCTCTTCATCTTCCTCTTCTATTTTCCACCTCTTCTTTTTCCTCGTCTTTTCCCTCTTTCTCTTTTTCTTCTTTTTTCAGCTCCTTTTCTTCCTCATTCTCTTCCTCTTTTTGTCCCTCATCTTCTTCCTCTTCTTTTTCCTTTTCCTCCTCTTTTGGCTCTTTTTCTTTTGATTTCCCTTCGTCCTTCTCCTCTTTAGCCTCAACTCTAATAGTAAGTCCTTTATTCTTAAGGGAAAAAAGTCTTTCTTTCAATAATTCTATCGCATTCCCTTTCTCATTCAATATTCCTTGCAAGCCATACACATTAACGATTGTAGCTTCGTGATGTATTGGTAACAATAATTTCTCCTTATTAGGGAACAGACAAATATCCTAAACATGTTCAAACAAAACTCTACATCCTAGTTTTGTAATTTTATATATACATAAAACTATTATAACAACAAAGATAAGGAATATAAGTTATTACCATATTTCTAGTAATTATCTTGAATTTTTCTTTTTCATCAACAATTATCATGAGGATCTTACTCTTGCACCACAGAAGGAATTGTGGAAATAAACGCAATGAATTTGCCATTCCCAAGCAAAGAATATGTTCATAAACCCAAGCTTGTCATTCTAAAGAAGAATTATGCAATTTTATAGTAACTCAATAATAATAATAATAAATATTAATAGTAACAATGCTATTAACTTACCATCAGGCAATATTGCATCCATCAAAATATTTTTCTTGGACCTTTCCCCGTTTCACCTCCTAGATGTATTGAAATCTCATCATGCAAAAAATTAAATCCACCAACTCCAAATGCGTAAAGGCCAATGGAAGATAAATAGTTCACATATGGCAGAAGGAATCTAGATGTCAAATAGTTACTAGCTGGAAACAAAATACAGTTGAAAACTAGTAGTATGCATATCCTAACAAAATCATCTATATCCTGATCATTATTTTTATGCTAGCTCTTTCAATCTTTGACAAATCTCTAGTCGAGCGAGATTCTTATTTTTTCTTCAAATAATCATTTTATAGTTTCTAACTTTATCTTTATATCAAAATTCATAGGTTGCCCACATGTTGCAACTCCACGACCATAAAAAAGTCCCTTGCAGTAAAATTACCAAAAATAAAAGAACAAGACCTAATATCAAACCTCCTTAAGAGAGCTTCACTCAAATAACACTATTAGTATTCAATTTACTCAAGTTAGTCATTTTACGGTATGTAGAAAATGTGGTTCTCTTTAGTGCTTCAGTGTGTTTGAAACCCATCTTACCGTCTAGCTCCTTCACAATATTTTAAAGTACCCTAGAGAGCACTAGGAGTATAGCTTGGAGTCTCTGTTGACTTTGATAGTTTGTTGTGCAGGTCCTAGAGTTTAAGCCATTATTTTTGCAAAAAAGAGAGACATACATAGCTACACAAATACTACATTGGAGGTTTTAGAACTGCAACTCACAATTTAAATACTGAAATTAAGTTTGAATATTTGTACTAAAAAAGCTTGCATAGAATATTGAATTGGAGGTTTGTGTACTGCAACTTACAATTTAAGTATAAGTTTTAATTTTTGCACCAAAAAAAAAAAATTGTACAATGTATTGATTTGTAGGTTTTGTGTATTACAAACTCAAAATTAAAATACTGAAAAGTTGAATTTTTCTATTGAAAAAATTGGAACATAATACTGAATTGGATATTTTTTATACTGTAGCTCACAATTTAAATACTAAAAATTTGAATTTTGATACCATATTATTTGAAAATAATATTAATAATATTAATGATGAGTTTGCAGAAATGGATGCCAAAAAAATGCTTAAACATGATTTATGCACATCTTATACACCATTAATCAGATGACATCCCTATAATTCAATTACAAACAACTAATATAGACAATACCTTATATGAATTATATAATTACTAAATGCAGATAATTGATAATTGAAGTATACAATTAAAACAATAATTGAAGTATTAATTGACAATATTCAAGTACAAAAAAACTTATATTAGTTTTTTTTAAATAAAAGAAAAGACTAATTAGGTGGATTGAGTACATCAAAATTAGGCCTAAAATAATTAAAACCAAGATCAAACAAAAAGCAAACTAAGAAATGTACTACAATTCTTTCTGTATTTTAATACAAAAATAACATAATAGAAAATTATGTAAACGTATTAATTTTGCCCAATTGGAGAGTGACACATATAAAATACTATGCTAGTTATTAATTCAAAATTTTCTATTTATTTTAAAATTTATTAAATTTAATTTCAAAAGATAAATAGTTAATTTTAATTAATACTCTAGTACTTATTTTATACTCAAATAAAATATTGACAAATGTAAAAAATGAAGTGTCTATATCTATGGATCAATCAAGTCAAAGTATTTGACATTATCTATTGATGTCAGATATTATTTCTTAATATTTAATATTATCTCTTGATATTTAATATTATCTTACAAAGAGATAATTATTAAAGAAGTTCAAGTCAATTGAAAAGTCATTAATTAAATATCTATATAAAGGGGGTGACCAAAACTTATTCGATGCACAACAAAAATCCTAGCTAGTAAGAGAAATTTTGAAGGAATCAAGCAAATTCAATGAGGTCCATGGCATTCAATGCATTCATCGTGGAGTTCGAATATTTTAGCTTTTAATTTGAGATTATGGTGTGAAGCCCTTGGATTGGTGCTATTTTCTTCAAATCAAATTCAAGAAGATCCATGGTGTTCAAGGCGTTATTCACAAAGCTTATATATTTTTGTGTTTAATTTGAAATTAAGGTGCAAAGCCTTTGGATTGGCATTATTTTTTTCAAATCAAATTCAAGGAGATCCATAATGTTCAAGGCATCATTTGTGAAGCTCATTAAATTGTAAGACCATATTTGGAAGGGAAGAATCAGAAGATTAAATTAGAGATTGAATCCAAGGTTAGTAGATTTTAATTTTATTTTATTTGTACAAAAAATTTTGTCTTGTAATTTAATTTTTGCAGACAAGAAATTTGCGCTTACAAATTTTTGACATGCCCAGTGGAACTATCCCTATCTCTCATCTCTTTTCTTCATCAAGATTGAAGTATCAAATGGCCACCAATAAAACTGCTGCATTGAAAATTACTATCTCAAATTCCTCAAGTGCTAGAGCAAAAAGTGTTGGCGTCACCACAAAAAGTATATCCAAGAAGTTGCAATCATCTTCGAAGGTAGCTCATTCGCTTGTAATGGAAAAAGTGTTGCTACATTTTATTAATATGAATAAAGATGGTAGAAACTTGAAAGAAGAATCCACATCATTCATTCCCCACTCAACATCAAACTCCTCGAGCATGGCAACGATGATGGTGACAAGTGCTATAACCTTGGAGGACAAATTACAAATTTGACGAAAGCTATTGAAAGGCTCACGAAATATGTCCAAGGGTAAAGCTTTCAAATCTCCAAATTGATGAGTAAAGTAGACAATCTTGATGCCAGCTGCATGGTGAAGAAACAAATTGGGGCTCAGGATAAAGGCAAAATATCTACAAGGAGTCAGCCAATCAAAAGTGAAGAGGTTGCAATAAAAGAACTACAAGTTTCTACTAGCCTAATTTCTATTGACCCATTGAAAGAATTTATCATTGGGAACTATCAAAGACAAGCTTAATGAAAGTTCTAAGTCATTTATGACTTACTCCAAGCTATATAATCAAAGGATTGACAACTTCAAGATACCAATTGGTTACCAACCCCCAAAGTTTCAGCAATTCGATGGCAAAGGCAACCTAAAGCAGCACGTGACTCATTTCATTGAAACTTGTAATAATGTTAGGACATATGGAGATCATTTGGTCAAGCAATTTGTTCAATCATTAAAAGACTATCCATTTGATTGGTATACTAATTTGGAGGCAAGCTTTATCGATAGTTGGGTACAACTAGAACAAGAATTCCTCAATCATTTCTACAGCACTCAAAAGACAATCAACATGATTGAATTCACCAACTCTCGCTAGTGGAAGAAAAAAACTATCATGGGCTTCATCAACAGCTAGAGAAATTTGATTCTTAATTATAAAGATCAATTGTTGGAGACTTCAACTATTGAGATGTGTATCCAAGGAATGTATTGGAGTCTTTGTCACATACTTTAAGGAATTAAACCAAAAACTTTTGAAGATTTGGCAACTCGTGCACATAATATTAAAATGAGCATGAATTTTGATAAACAAGAAGACTCAAATGATACCAATAATGATGAAGATGTTGGGGGTAATTAATTTTCATCTTCAAATTACAAATGCTCATTGATAAGAGCCTAAACTATCCATCATGCTCCTCTCCAAAAAGCATAAACTATCTAAAATTCTCAAGTCTTCAAGTCTCCAAATCCAAACTTAAGTATCCAAACCTCTAAATCCATGACTTAAGTCTCCAAATCTTCAAATCAAGGTATAAGTGTCTTAGTCTCCAAGTCCAAAACTTAAAATTTCAAGTCTCTAAATCAAAAAATCAAGTCTCAAGTCTTCAAGTCCAAAGTTCAAATCTCCAAATTCTATATGCTCCTAAATACAAGCATAAACTATCTAAATATTCAAAGTCTCCTTATGTGCTCCTTGAGAAGAGCTTAAACTATCATTAAGGTTCCCAAATACGAGCATAAACAACCTAAATGTTTAAAGTCTTCGCATGTGCTCCTTGATAAGAGTTTAAGCAGTCAATAATGCTCCTAGATACAAGAATAAAATATCTAAAAATTCAAAATTTCCAAATGTACTCCTTGATAAGAGCTTAAACTATCAATAAACAATAATGCTCCTAAATACAAGCATAAATTATCTAAAATTTTTAAGTTAAAGTCTTCCTATATACTCCTTGATAAGAATGTAAACTACCTATTAAGTTAAACTCAAGTAAACTCCTCGACATGAGTATAAATTGTCAATCAAATTCAAATGGACTCTTTGACACGAGTATAAAAAGTCTATTCAAGTTAAATATGTTCTTCGACGCACGAGCCTAAACTGCATGTTACTCCTGGCTTGCATGAGTATAAATTGTGTACGACACCCTCCTTCCAAAAGGATATTTACTTTGAACTGCATTATAACTTGATCTATTTATTGGTTTCATAGGAAAATGGGAGGACTTCATAACAAAAATCTCCAAGTATTGGCAACCCACAAAGTTTATGAAGATTTCATAAAGAGATATAGTTCTTAATAGCAGTGTGCAACATGTTTGTAGAAGAGCTCTATAACTTAAAGAAAACCTTGGAGGATTTCTTGTCACCGACATATTTACAAAAATGGAGAGAAAAGGGAAAAATTCTCAAATACTTCAAGTCTTGCCTCTTTCATGAATACTAGCACATCTTTCGCCAAGTTTTGAAGTGGTGACATTTATAGACATATTAATTTTGTCCAATTAGAGAGTGATACATATAAAATAATATGCTAGTTATTAATTCAAATTTTTTTATTTATCTTGGAATTTATTAAATTTAATTTCAAAAGATAAATAATTAATTTTAATTAATAATCTATTATTTATTTTATACTCAAATCAAATATTGACAGGTGTCAAACATGAAGTATCTATATCTATGGACTAATCAAGTCAAAGATATTTGATATTATCTATTGATATCTGATATTATTTCTTAATATTTGATATTACCGCTTGATATTTGATACTATCTTATCAAAGAAGTTCAAGCCAACCTGAAAGTTTTCCATCAAGCATCTATATAAAAAGAGTAATCAAAGCTCACTCGACACACAACACAAATCCTAGCATATGAGAAATATTTTGAAGAAATTCAGCAATTCTTTCGAGTAAATTCAAGGATATCCATGGCATCCTACGTGTTCTTCACAAAGCTCATATATTTTAGCGTTTAATTTGAGATTAAAGTGCGAGGCCGTTGGGTTGGTGTTATTTTGTTCAAATCAAATGCAAGGAGATCCACGACATTCAATGCATTCTTCGCAGAGCTCATATATTTTGGCGTTTGATTTGAGATTAAGGTACGAAACCTTTAGATTGGCATTATTTTCTTCAAATCAAATTCAAGAAAATTCATAGCATTCAAGGTGATCTTCGAAGAGCTCGTTAAATTTCAAAACCACATTTGGAAAGAAAAAATTAGAGGATTAGATTAGAGACTAAATCCACAGTTGATAGATTTTAATTTCATTTTATTTGTATGATTTTTCTTCTTCTGTAATTCAATTTTTGCAGACAAAAAATTTGCGCTTACAAATTACACAACTTACCTCATAGGTTATGCAAGTGAGAGGCAAAAATTAAAATCCTTCCAGTTTTAGCTACAAAAAGAATGGAGAAAAATCAGTCCCAAAACAAAATAGTGAACGAGATGAAGATGTCCTCGCAACACTAGTGTAAAAATGGTGAATGCAATGTAGTTGCAGAGGCTAAGCGTCGGGTTCGCAAAATGGAGGAAATGGGGAAAAAAATGTGAGTTGGGGGAGAGTTATTTGAAGTAATATTTTTATTAGTGGGGGAAGTGGAGGGATTCTTGGTATTTTTAATTTAAGTGAGGGTTTCTTTGTCTTTGTCACTCAAAAACTTGTTTTGGGTTGAGTAGTGAAGCAATATTTAAAAATGGGACCAGGTCGTCAACCAACCAACGAACCTATCCAATTTTCTCAAAAAGTCAAAAAAATAAAAAAAATACCTTATTTAATTAAAACCATTCAAACCGGCCAGTCGAACCAGTGAACTGAACTGATTTTTTCATTTAATTTTTAATAAAATTATTTTTAAAAAAAAGCTGTCAAGTACAAAGTTTGAAAATTAAGGTACATTTCACAAGCTATCTAAAAGTAAACAAAAGCCTTAATTTAGAGTTTAGAATTTAGAGTTTAGAATTAACTTACACACTCTCAATTTTAAACTTTAGACTTAGTGTGATTATTTATAATATAAATTGTGAAATTTGGATTGTATGCTAGCCAATATCATCTAAGCTATTTGTGTTTTATATTTTGACATTTTATTAATTTTTAAATAATATATAATATAAATATATATTTCATAATTATGACGTTACGGTTCAATTGCGGTTCAATTACGGTCCGACCAACAGTTTAACCGGTGAACCTTAAGCCAATAAGTTTTTCAATTCAATGAACGATTCGATTTTTCGAACACTGTAATAAAATATAACAAAATTCATGTAGAGACTGAATTCTAAATTGTAACTTTACTTGACTACTGTTCTACAATTAACTGAAAGATTAATTTAAGTTTTAACACATAGAAAAAAAATAAAATAAAATAAAATCTGCCAATGCATCCATCAATTTATACGCCATTTTATAAGATTCGTGAATTGTTAAAAATTTATCCAACAAAAAATATTTGACACATGATTTTATTCCACAATTTAAAAGGAAGAAAATCAACAAAAGAAGTGATAAAAATAGCAAAAAAATTGCCCAACAAAGAAAGGCAAATAGCCAAATACTAATATAATTGCTAAGAGAATATCTTATTTTGTTTTCCAAACATTAAATGTTGGATTTGGTGAACAACAAACAAAAATGTGGATGGTGATATTAAGAATAAACAACTCACGAAATAACGTTCCTTCAAAATGTAGAAACAGTAATAAATTTTCGTGTGGACTTCTTGTAATATCAAAGTAGAAAAAAATTGGAACGTTTCTGAATGCAGATGATTATATTAGGATTTAGGAGTACACAAATCGTAAAAAGGGTAACTTGAAAATAAAAGACAGAAATGAACTTTTCATGTGGAGTTGTAATATTAGAATTAAAACAATTTGAAACGTTTTTTGGAAACAAGATTCAGAGACGTATGCAATGCAAATCGAGGTGCCCAAACAAATTACTAGAGAAAGATCCCAAAAATTCTTTTGCTTCCTTTTAGAGAGTGGTCGGCCGGAAATAAATATAGACTGAAGGATGCAGTTGTCACTGATACGGAGAGAAGAGAGAAAGAGAGCCTCACCCCTTGTGTGAATTATGCCGTTTCATCTTCTGTTTTATGGTAAGAGTCCTTACATTGTGCCCTGTGCCATTAACGCTGCTCTTTCTTTTTTTTTTCGTGCCTTCTCTAAAAAGCTCTTGTTTTGATGTTGTTTTTTCTTTTTTCTCAATTTTTGGGCTTCAAGATTTTCTTCTGGTGCAATATTTCTAATGGGTTTGGTTTGAAGAACTGAAGTTGTGACTTTTTGGCTATGTTGTCTTTCTGTGTTAATCAGATATTTTGAGGGGTTGATGATAGGGAAATATCTTCTATAATTAACCCCTTTTTCCTTTTTCCCCATTTTCTGGGTGGTGGAGGACCTTGGGATGGAGCGAGGGAGGGGAGGGTATTTCTCTTATCATATCTGATTTCATCCGTCATAAGAATGATTGTATGTTATTGATAAAATCCCTTCTGCTTTTGTTGGTGATGGTGTAATTTTTGGCAATCCTATTTTTATTACTGTTGTCATGGCCTTAAGTAGCATGTTCTTGTAGTCTTTCTTTTTAGGGCTTGATGCTAATTTGATGAGAGGTGAATCCGCAAGCAAGTTTGTCAAGTATTGAGTTACTTCCTATGATGTCAATTGGAGGAGTTTAACCTGTGGCCAAAATCACCGGGTGTTGATCCTTTAAAAGTAATCCAAATTCTTAACGTATTGCTGGCTTTGATTTTCAAGTAATAAGATTGATGAAAAGAAGGTGCATTCATTTACGAGTTGTTTTGAGTCCCTAGTTTGTGAAGTGACAGATTTGGGAGTAGAATCTTGCTTGATGATGAACCAGGATGAGAAATTCCAGCAGAGATGGGAGTTTAGGAGGAGAGGGGATGAAGGAGACTCTTCAACTGATGATTCAAAATCAAATTCAAGTGGTGAACCATTGGAAAAGAAGCGTAAGATAGTTAATGACTTACTTTTTCCTAGTGATGATGAAGTGAGCGATACTCCAAGGTGTCATCAGAATGATAAGCTTGGTACTAACAACGGCGTCCACTTCCACTCTGTGGAAGCTGCCAAAAAGAAAGTCAAACCAAGGAAGAAGAATAAGAATGTCGTGCCTAAAATATCAAAGAGATCTTTAGTAGTCAAGGAAAACAGGAAGAGGAAGAGAAACCTCAACGCCAAGGAGATGATGATGTTAGAAGATGTTAAAACATTTGCTGATTCATTGATACATGAACTTAAGGTTGCACAAGAAGACATGTTTGCAGTGATGAAAGAAGAGATGAGAAAGTTGTTGGCTTCTAGGCCCATAAAGAAGAAAATCAGATGTTCTCAGAAGAACAAAGGGCACCCTCAGAGCAGAATTGAATTGGATGTGAAAACTCAGAATTGGTCCAGGGGATCGGCCGAGAGGAGCATGAAAAGCAATGTGACATCTGGTGCAAGTAACGTTTCTAAAGCTGTTGAAGCGGCTGTAAAACATGACCAAGTCCTTGAACTATTCACAACAAATGAATTAAGGAGTATGAATAGTAATGTGGCATCTGATGCAACAAATTTTTCTAAAACTGTCGAAGCGACTACAGAAAATGAACGACAAAAAAGTGAACACTTAAGGCTAGTGAAAAAAACTCATGTGATTTTAGCCCCTGATTCTGATCGAGTAGTTCCTTCACCAGTCTTGACCATACCTGCTGTTGTACCAAAACCACATGTTCAAGGTCACAGAGCCATTACTTCTTTGAATGATCATATTCCTGCTGGTGTGCAAAGGAAAAACTTAGGCACGGAGATAGAAATTGGAAAATTGACGGATGCCAAAAATTGCCATCATGGATTCCCTGCATCTAGGCAAGAACAATTTGGAAGTTCTCCTCGCATTAGTTGCAAAACTGTGGGTTTCCTCGGTCAAAACTGCCCTCAAACAGCAAGGTCAAGTGTGGGATTTTCGGTTTCACTTAATCAAGGGCTGGGCTATAATTCTAGTATGTCAAGCCAAACTTATTCCGAAAACTCATTCAGGGATAAAAGCAGCATAAGTCCAAGGAGGAATAGCTGCAGTTTAAAAGTTCCTGGTGGAAATCCAGCATTACCAGACTATGTTTGGGCCAACAGCATTGGCAGTAATTTGCACCATAAAGTTGATGGAGAATTTGTGTCACTTAGGTTGCAAGAACTTAAAGATGACCAAATTTACCGGGGTAGTTTGAGAAATAAACAATAAGTACAAAACTGCTGTTGTTTTGCTTCTAGTTTCTTCTCCAGGATGCTGGAGGCAAATGAAGAAATCCCAGGACTGGATCCTGATTCTTTTGTGTATTCTTTTCCTAATCAAAATACAGATTTTGATGAGACATGTGGTGATTTTCACTAAGTATTTCTTTTGATGATAAACAATGAAAGTTAATCCTGTTTTACTTACTGTTGAACTGCTTCCTCTTATAGACCTGCATAGTTATCTTTCATGCTAATGGCGATTTGAGTTATGCAAATGCTTTATCGGTTGCATGGCTCACATGATTGACGTTCTTTCAAAGTGACTTATCTGAATAAATTGTTGAGAGCATTCTTGTCTGCAACACGTATGCAAATCTACCTATGGAAGAGAAAGTCCCAATTCTTCCTAATTCATCTTTTAATTTTTTGTTCATCCCAGAAAAAATGAGTAGATAATTTGATTCCTTGAGGCTGCTTCTTAAATAGTTCAATTTTCTAATTCTCTAATCTTCTGTGCTGTAACGGCGATTTTCTGCCTCCCATATGCCTTGTTTGGAGTGGCATATATGCCACAATTCTTGATCTTGATCTTGCATGTATAGGTAATTTTTGCTACTTGTCATTATGGATTTTGAAGTATATTTATCTAATACTCTCTCCTACCAACAGCATCTTTGAATTGATTTGGAGTACTTTTGCAAATTGGTAGGACCATGAATAGTACTTTATGATTTACAAATTGGGCCTTTAAAATATGCAAATCGAATTATTAAAAGTAAAAAAATTACATGAAAATATTTTAATTAAAATATAATGGTACATAATTGTATTTTAAAGTGTGTTAGATACAAAAGGTTTCATGTAGCTTTGGTTTTTAGCATGAATCAATTTAAAGTACATGAGG
>JACGDI010005853.1:1070237-1095506 GCA_014898725.1 Jacaranda copaia
AAAAAAAAAAGTACTAAGTAGGAATCATCAAAAGTATATGGAATCGGAAAAGAAAGAACCAAAAAAATCAATGTAATTAATTATGCTTCCCGCTCAAAATTTTAATGTAAAATTTTTCCATAGAGCAAAGCTATTGTTTATATCTTATACAACACAGGCAATTAATTAATCTATATCCACCTATATCTATATCTATATATACACTTTAATACACAATTTATGGTAATTACAATTAAATTAGATTTATTTTTAATTAAACTCATAAGAAATAATAAGTATAATTAATTAACCAAGTCTTTTAACTTAAATAACGTACATCCATCAAATATATATACATTGCATCAAGACTCGTAAAACATAATAACTATAATTAATTAAATCAAATCTTTCATAATGTATACACATCAAATGTAGATCATTGTATTTATGACATTTGTTACAATTTAAATATATATTTAATTAGAATTATGCAAAATAATAATTATATCAAAATTAATTAAATAAAATTTCTACTTAGTAAACATAACTACATATATTGAAAGTATCATATTTAATACACATCATTTAATATAATTACAATCAAATTAAGTTTATTGTTGATTAGACTTATAGAAAAAAAATAACTATAATTAATTAGATTATGTCTTTCCCCTTAATTAAGTGTATATATATAAATTGTATTTATTAAATTTATTTCAAATTAAGTATATTTTTATTTGACACATTTCAATAAATATGGTTGTATGGTAAAATACAACTAAATTTAATTTATTCTATTTAGACTCATAGAAAATGATACCTTTGAAATTAGATAAAAAAATTCAAATGATGAGAAAAAATAATACTTCATAAATACATTTGTCTAAATATTCTTTCTGCACTCACCCTTAAAAACAAGAAAAAAAAAATACTTTTTGTATATCAAAATATGTGTTGAATTTAAATGTAATAGTAAATTTAATGAAAATAAATAAAAATAGATTAAGTTTTACAATCACATGTTTAATTGATAAAGAAAATGAAGGATAGTTCATAAATGTATTTGTACAAATATGAGTTTTTCCTCAAAAACAAAAAGAGAAAAATATTTATTATATATCAGAAAAGTGCCAAACTCATACGTATACCATATTTGATATGATAATGATAAAGAATAAACTAAGTTTAGTTAATTTTTTATCTTATTCATTTATTTGTATATTTATATCTATTTCTAAAATATATTTTAGTTAATTTTTACATATAATGATGTGTACATATAATTTTCTTAAAAACTAAAACCAAAAGATGCTTTCATGTTATATCACAAATACAAAAAATTTCTTAATCTTATTTATTTAAGTTGAAAGACAAAAAATGGGTCAAAAGAGAAGAATATATATAGTTGATATCTATATTAGAAGCTATGAAAAGGAATCGGCTAAATTTTTGAGAATATTTGGTTATGTTTTATGGATGATTATGTTATATATTTTGGGAATGAATTTTGAAAGTAGGATTGGGAAATGTGAAAGTGGAATTGGAAAATGTGATACATTTTTTTTTATATTTTAAGAAATAATTAGAAAATATTTTGAAGAGTGTTTGTATGTTTGTTTATATTTTGAAATGAGATATATTTTTCTATAGTGGTCAAATTAATGCTTTTTTATTGGGTGTTGAGGTGAAAATAAAATTTGGTAATATTTTTATTTTATAAATAATGTGTGTGTGTGTGTGTGTGTGTATGGAAAATAGTGGGTTTGGGAGGATAATGAAGGAAAGAGAAGGCCATTTTGGAGAAGAATTATTTTAACATTTTGAAGCTAAAATTGGTATATCTCTAGTTATAATATCTCAAAATAATTTTGTTTTAGGAGAACATAACTAAATATTGCCTTTATTTCTTTAGATAGTCTTTTTAAATAAATGATTTTTAATTAAATAATAATGTGACATTACTAACTTTCAGTAATAATTTTGAAAAGGCAATAAGATATAAATGTATCTATATATATAAAATTTATTTTATCAAATAACCTTTTGAAGGATTAAACTAAATTTTTTATTTAGGACGTGATGAAGGATGAAGAAGATCTTGACCAAGTTTCGCATGACTTAACTAATCATTTATAAACATTTTTAAAGTATACATCAACATATAACAAGTATAATTCACTCATTATATAATTGACTTGAACTTGGTTATATTTAATTAAAATTTGAATTTTTTTTCCAAAAAATTGTATTGTTAGATTTATAGTCACGTAATTCAAGCTATTAAGTTTAAAAAATATTTATTCAATTTTAATAATAATATTAGTATGATATAGTGAAATATTTTCTATCAATGTATAAAATAGAATATCAATAAATATATTTCACTAGATAAAATAATATATTAGTCCATATGTCTCCATCTGTACCCTGTAGAATATAAACTCCCAAGGTGCAAAGTATATCCCATAAATACATGTATGCAATAGTTAAAAATCCTTATTTTTATGCTGCTAAATATTAAATAATAAATAAGATACAAATATTTATTTCAAACAATGAATTTCATTTAGCAATTCACATTTATATTATATTAATAGCCAACTTAATGCATAATCCAACTCTTACATATTTATAAACTAACAAACTTTTAAGGAAATAATTTTCTCGCTTTTTTGTAACCAAAAAAAGTTATAAAATGGTATAATATTTTTATTTTACATAATAATATTTAAAGATTTAAAATTGACTAGAATTTAATTTTCTCTATCTTTGGCTTAAATAGGAAAAGACAAAAGTGAGAACAGAATCATTATAAATAAATTGTACATATGAGAAAGATTTTTTTTTCTCCTAATTTTAGATTAAAAACAAGTGGTCCATTAAAAATCTAAGATTAAATTATTTTTATTTATTTATCTAAATTTAGAGAAAATCAATTTATGAATCACTCTAAATCATTTGAATCATATTTTCAATTTTATTTCGTAAAATAACAATTAAAATGTATTGTTTAAAAGACCAATTAAAGAGCTTTCAATTAATAAAATATAAAAATAGGAATTAAATTAAAATTATGGAATAACAACAGGCATAAATTTAATTCACAAACATTATAGAAAATAAATTAACAAATAAAAGCTTTTTCAAATGTCATCCAAAAATGAAAGAATTCAATAGTTGGCTATTATTAATCATTATACTATAAAAAAATGCATATAAATCATGTCTTTTAAATTTTAAGCTTTTTAAAATATATTTTATTTTGTCATTATTTAATTCATAGGTTTTCATTGTTCCATTTTTCAGTAAAAAGTTTTTAAATTGGCAATGAATTGATAAACTATTATTTTGAACCAATTTCATGTTTAATTGATTTAGTATTGAATATTCTGATATTTAAAACATCATGGTATATGACCATTTAGAAAAAGTTCACCTATATTTTTACATATATGGGCATAATTTTTTAATAATATTATTATAGCACATTCATTTTGATAATAATGATGTGATAAAATGAAGAAGAAAAATGCCACTTTGAGTGCTGTAGAGAGACATGTATTCATAAATAAAATTAAGGAGTTCAAGAAAATAAGAAAGTCAATTAAATCACGAAGGATAAGAAACATAAAAATTAATAAGTTGGCACCTCTCTTTCGACCTAGCTTTGAATGAAAAATAATTAATTCACAAAGAATTCAATTGTCAATATTCACCTATTTGTAACTTCTAAGAGCATAGATAATTTCTTATCATTTAAAATGTTAGTAATTTTTCAACAAATATCATATATCATGTGCAAAATTCTAAATTTTAATCTTATTTTTTTTATTTAGTTTGAAAATTTATGATCCTGTATGATCGAAGATTCATGAATTAAATAAGGTTTAATTACATCCATTTTAATGCTGTAAGATTTAAAAGAGCCTCACATATTTCATTGTGGCAATAGAAAAAATTAGACTTGTTTCAATTTAAATATTAAATGAATTGTATAAGTTGTTTATTTCTCTATTAGAATAAATTATAAAGTTATGAAAAAAATTTGAGTTTAGAATAGAATATTCTCTTTTACATTATTTGATGTGAAATTAGATAAAGAGCTTGCATGTATAAGGGTGGAGTTATACTTTTCAAATGGAAGGCATGACATATCATGATCTTTGGTTGATTTTCAAATGAAGCAAAAAACAGAAAATTGAGTCGAGGAATAAAAAATACTAAAAGAATCAGATTTATCAAAAGGAATTATGGGAAAACTTATGAAATTTATGGAGATAAATTCATAAGTAAAAATTTTCAAAAGATTAAATGATTACCTTTCAATGAATGATATTCATATTGACATCTTAAAAAAATAAAATCAGGCTATTTTAATTTACAATTCTCAATATTTATCAAGTTGCTATAATTTTGATAGAAGAAAATAAACATAATATATCAGTGGAACAAAATATTATTATCCATGCACATTGAGGTCATAAATATAGAATAACACATTATTATAAATGTTACGATCTACTATATTATCCATTTCTTTTCCTAAGAGGTGATATAGAATAACACCTAAATATTCAAAAAAATGATACCAAAATATCCAATAATGCAATCAAAAAAATAAATTTATCCAAGGGACTCTTATAAGTAGTACAACCATTGTTGGAGAACAATAAATATGCTTATATCTTATTTTGTAGTTTATTCCATTTTTTATTAATCTTATATTGAGAAGAGATCCTTGTTTTCTTTTTGTTAGTAACATACAAGGTTTAACCAATGTAAAAAAATAATATGTGAAACACTTATACAATAAAAAATTTCAAGTTTTAAACTAATGTGAATATATTGTCTATTCTTTATTATCAAAATCTTAAATATTTTTCATATAAAATTTTAATTTATTTATGTAGAGATCAAGTTCTGGTATCGATCATGTAGCAATTCCTTTGGAGAAAGAATTCTATTGATGGTTCTTCAACTTAATGACGTAAAGCTGAAAACAACAAGATTGACTATTATAGTCATAACCTATCAAATTCGAAATATGAATTACAATAAAGAATGCCGGAATCACCCTAGAAGGAGAGGCAATGGGTAGTCAAATTAGAAAAAGAATTGCTCTTCAACATCTTTTGTTGGGGGTTCAAATATTGTAGATATTGGTAAAACACTATGTTTGGGACAAACAACGTAAACATTAGAATGAAAGGAAGCAAAAAATATAATAAGTCGCATACACGAAGCAAATCCCATGGAAGAAGAAATATATTACTTTATTTTTTATTTATTTATTCGATAAGCATTTGAGTGAGATCTAAAAAATAATTTATATAATAAATTAGTGTAAAATAAAAATAAATAAATAACAAATCACGTACATTGCATGTGTGCATCTTTCTGGTGCAACAAAAAGATTAATGCAATTAATTCTTCAACAACGTTATGCGTTAATCATTAGATGCTAACCATTTTGGAGCTCCAAAAGCAAATGAAGAAAGATGGAAATAGGAGACAAAAGGGAAAGAAATTATGTATGATAATTTTACAATGAGTCCTTTGCTGCATAATGCGCGCAGCCCATGTGCAAGTTTCATTGGTCTCCTGAGGGAGGCACCGGCACATGTTTGGGCTGTTGAAAGTATGAAATGCATTGCTTTTATATTCATGTGGTTTTAGAGAATATTTGGGTGAGTTTATAAGTTTTTTAAAATATCTTATAAGATGTGTGAGAGTTTGTAAGATATCAAAAAGTATTTGATAAATTTTTTTTTTTAAAATAGTTTATAAACTCCTAAAACAAGAAAGTCAGAAGTTTATAAGCTTTTTTTAAAAAAATAAGGAGTATCTGTATTAACAAGCTAACTTAATTTTAATCATATTAATTACAAAAATACCATTACTAACATTTTATAAGTTCCAAGATATTATTTTATCTAAATATTTTTTTTAAAAAAAAAATTTAACATCTTATAAGATATAGGAGTTTATAAGACTTATTAAATAAGATTAGCCAAACACTCTCTCAATACGTATTACTCAATGTAGTGAAATTTTTTTTAAAAATATCAATACAATTTAATCCGTTACTTTTTCCAAGTTTGAAAAATTAAAAGAAACGTTTTGCATTCTTATCATGCACTTTTAATGACTTGTTTTTTTTTTTTTTTGGATAAAATACTCCCTTTTTTAATAAAGGCGATTCAATGAGGGATTGAGATGGGAATTCATTTTTAGTATGGCCGGCTAATCCTTAAAATCCTGTGGTCATATAAAATATCAAAAGCATCTCCTCCAATCAAACAAGAGGGGGAGAGGGAATTTATAAGCATGGGACCGACGGTTTGGGAATCATAGTCACGCGTGGCTCCGTGCTAAAATTTACTTCTTAAGGTACTGCTGTTGATCTGTGGAAAATTTAATATGCTAATTGGACGGAAATGACTTATTAGACCTGATATAAAAGAGTATAATTGATTTGAAAACCACCAATTCACAACTTAACATTAAGAGGTTGACTTGATACTTCCTTTTCTTAGAATTATTGGTTACCATATTAAGGAAATCGTGTGAGATGGTAATATAGAAATTAAACATAAGGGAAAAGAGAGAAGTATGAAGTCAGGACAGGACAATCTCAATTTCTCTATAATCTATAATTATCTCACACCATCTCCTTAATTTAGTAACCGATTATTCTAAGAAAAGGAAGTATGAAGTTGCTGCTGTCTATCTTTTAACTATATTTTTCCTTACCCCTTACTGCATATAAATGCTAACGGAAAATCGTGCTCGAAACAAGAAACAAAAATACAGCGACTAAAAATAATTTTTTGACCAAATCAGTGATTTGGTTAAGATATGCAGACGCTGGAATTTTCGTCAAAGCTTTATTCTTGATTTTTTATGGGCCGATCCAAATCTTAAGGCTATGTTTGATTACATTTTGTCAAAATAAATTTATTTTGACAATTTATAATCAAACTAAACATATGTATCATTTTTTTGCTAAGATAATATATACTAATTCCCATATTATCCCTTTAAATTAATCGGTTTATTACCAAAACTCTATATACATATATATATATATACATCATAATATTTAATCATTATTTTTACAATTAAAAATTCATATTCAATCATCACATGTACATATTATATATTTTATTGCTTTTTTATAATAAAAAATACTATTCAGTTTCATTTTCACCCAAAAAAATCCAACAAAAAGGTATTGATTTGATTGTTATAGTAGAAATTGTCTCCTCCTGAAACATAAATAAATACGCCAAAACTTTCCAAAATAATTTTTTAACTATTCCCAAAATATAAATAAATATACATTATATTTTCCAACACAAATTTCACATTTTTCAATCACACTCCCAAAATTTATTTTTCCAAAATATATAATTCATATTCAAACATTACTTAGTGATTAGGTTGAAAGCTATTTTATTGAATTGGGTTGTGTTTGGGCAAAATCGACTAGGGTGGTCGAGTGATCTAATAGTAAAATCTTCTTGGACTGAAATTTGCAACCACTAGCAAACGTCAGACTAGTCAAGGTGCCCTAGGTTAAGATACTTTGACGCTCAAATTAGTACTAGTCGAGTAAATAAATCGAGCATCGGAGTGAGAGCGTGTAGTAAAAATGACATACCTAGAGGGTGGCTGGCAATTGGGTATTTATAGTCTTCTCCAAGTGGATAATATGTCTAAAATGCCCCTATCGAGTGTAGAGGATTATTGTCCTTGCTTAAGAGTTATAGGTCATTTTTTATCCCTGTACTATTTCAGGTGGCATCATCTCTTACTTTCCTAGAAAAATAGTACTCTGAAGGCGTCTCCTAATAGAGTTGGTAACAGAGGTGGTATTGGGGTGGCATGCGCTATTAATGTAGTGGCACGCTGACTATCAGGGCATTGAATACCGTAGGAATACGGTTCGGCACCAGAGTGAGCACTCTAGTCGATGGTAATTGGCTATAGAAAGTGGTCGACCAGAGAAATAGCTGAATGGATTGGGTAGCTTGAAGTCTCCCGTCAGATACAATTGAGAACCATCCACTCGACTTGGCAGTTATGATCGAGTGACTTGGCCTTATCTATTACATAGGTGAAGAGACGATGTTCGACGGCTCAGTTGGGCCTGAACACGTAGTTAGGCTTCAGATGTGAAGTGAGTCCAGAAGCATTCTTTGGAGTTGATAACTATTGGGCTGAACCTGTTAGGCTATCCCATATCATGAGTCCCTCCCACTCGTGGTCTTGATCAAGCTTATTGATGAGAAGGAGTAAGGAGTATATACAATTGATTGATGGTTATGGACGTTCAACTAGGGTTTTTGAATTGTAGACTAGGGTTTTGTGCATTTAATGATTCAGGTACATTGAGCCATGCGAAGTGTCAGGTTACAACATGTAATTATTACTACCATTTAGGTTCTCGCATCTAAATGCTTATAAATAGATGCGGTAAAACATTCATTTTACAAATTTACTGCATTCGATTTGGTCAATTTTTTCATTCAGAGCCCTTAACTCTCTTCCTCATTTTAGAGCTTTCCATCGAAAGCCTGTAAGTTCTTCTTCTAGCTTCTATTTTCCTTTAATTGTGTTTTAAGCATGTCGAGCACGTCAGATAGTGAGGACACTAGGTCCCAAGTTCACAGTTCCATGAAGAGATTAGGGGTGAGAACACATCTAATAGCTCGTCAAGTGATAGCTTGACCTCCAGCAGCTTGAGTGATGAGAGGGTTGTTTCTGGGGGCAAGGCAGGCTCGAGTTAAGTGCTAGCATCGCATGATTGATTATTCACACCTGACCGCTACAGTAAGATAGTTTTCAAGATTACCCCTACTAACTTAGTATGCCTTAAGGAGCTTTATCATATTCCTGAATAGTTTGAGCTTTTGGTGCATGGTCTATGGAGAGTGATCTATGCCTTCGTCGACTGGCGAACTGGTGTAGGAACTTATCACACAGTTGGTCGTAGGAGTATATCAACAATGGTTCAAGTTTGACAAACTAATCAAGCACAATACCCTGCAGAGTGGTAGCCAGCATCTTCGCATGTATGAATGCATTATGTCCATGTAGTTGCATCATGTACTCGAACTGCATCAAGTGCTCATTGGGATTGGTTGAGCCATCATACCGCGGGAGTTTGGTTGGGACCTTTACTTCGATAGTGATGTTCTTATCAATTATCTCTTGTACGAATGATGATCCTCTTTCATGGCACGAGCTCTGGGGGCTCTTGAGGTTGGGCATCCTTTCAGTGTTTCTCCTTGAGATCTCGCCGAGGCATCTGTTCAGTTGCTGCACTTGGTGGAAAACTTTTTTCCACTCCTCCCAATCCGCCTGGGTTATGTTGCTGTCCAGGTGGGGCCTCGTGCGCTCAGCCTTTTTGCATTGTGAGGCTCGAATAGACCAAGCTGCGGGATTCGTTGATTCACCTGTCTCTTCCCACTAATCTAGTCTTAAATGTTTGACCATATCATGTTGCGAAGCTTGATTAGGTCAAACGTAATGGTCTATAGAATCAGCAATCTCTTTTCTTGGCTCCGGTCACTCTCTTCTCCATAGAGGTGCCTAGGGTTGGCTTCACATCTGGTTGGTGGGCGCTTGGACTCTGGGCGACCGTGACTATCCCTGGAGGATCTTTCCTCTGGCAGTGGTGGTTGTGGGGTCGTACTGGTAATAGAAGTAGGCACAATAGTGTGTTGATTTAGCGCAGCAGAAAGCTAAGTAGATATTTGAGGTGAAATTTGCTCATTGATAAGCCGCATTAGTTGGGGTATGGTTAAAGTTACAACTTGCTCTAGGGGGGCACTAGGCCCCGAGGCATGAGTTTTTTACTGAGCTTGAGGGGGAGGTGGGGACATTGTTCTTCTATTGTCCTCCCTTTCAAATGTGGCTCACTTAGTGTTCATTATTTTCTCGATTGCAGTCTCAAGTTCCCTACAGATAGCGCTAAAATAATGAGGTTGAAAGCTATTTTACTGGATTGGGTTGTGTTAGGGCTAAATCGACCAGGGTGGTCGAGTGATCAAATAGTGAAATCTTCTTAGACTGAAATCTACAACCACTAGCAAACATCAGATTAGTTGAGGTGCCTTTGGCTAAGACACTTCGACGCCTAAATTAGTACTAGTCGAGTAAGGGAATTGAGCAGTAGATTGAAAGCGTATAGTAAAAATGGCGTACCTAGAGGATGGTTGATAATGGAGTATTTATAGCCTTTTCTAATTGGATGATATGTTTAAGATATCCCTATTGAATGTAGAGGGCTTTTGTCCTTGACTGAGAGTTATAGGTCATTTCTCATCCCAGAACTATTTTAGGTGGCATCACCTCCTATTTTTTTGTGAGAATAGTACTTTGGAGTTGTGCTTCCTATTAGAGTTAGTGACAGAGGCGGTATTGGGGGGTGGTATGTGCCATTAATGTGGTGGCACGTTGATTATCAGAGCATTGAATGTGGCAGGGATACAATTTAGCACTAGAGTGAACACTTTTATCGACGGTAATTGACCATAGAAAGTGGTCGATCAAAAAAATAGTTGAATGAACTAGGCGGCTTGAAGCCTTCTCTCGAGTAGGGTTGAGAACCATTTACTTGACATGATGATTATAGTCGAGTGACTCTTATCTGTTACTTACATGACGGTTATGGTCGAGTGACTCTCGTCAGTTACTTAAGCGAAGAGGCGATGTTCGACAGCCCAATTGATCTAGACATACAGTTGAACTTCAACTATAAAGTGGATTTAAAAACATTCTCTGGAGTCGATAATAATATCGAACTGGGCTGTTGGATGAATCTCACATCGCCCAAATTTTTTGCTGGGACAATTTAGTAATAGGCTTCCGAAATCCGTTGGCAAATGTCCATGGAAGAGAGACAGAGGTCCCACGAAGACAGACGAACCGGATGGGCCATTCGTCCTATAATTGTTGTTGATTTTTACGTCAAAAGAAATTTATTTTGTTTGTATCTTTTTTACTGCGCTGCTTCTCAGTTACATTATACTCTTTTTTGTTCATCACTGACGCTGACTGCAGTCCATAAGTCCAAACGCGGTGGATCCAAAAAGCGTTTTCTATTTCTCCATCTTTGCAATTTGTGTTCTTTAAAATGAACTCAGATAAATAAATCGAGAGTAAGAAAAGCACCCCTTTTGTGTATTTTGACTGTCTGTTGATTCCTTGGTTGGTGTCTGGACGACCACACAGTTTCTCTCTCTAGAGTTGATTAGAGGTGGTGGTGATGCAGTGAAAGCAAGAACTGAAGGGGAATTGCCGATCGCATAGTCTGAAACTTTCCCCATGGGTTTTCAGCGAATTGTCTTTGTGATTAGTTTATGGGCTGCTCTTCTGGTTTTCTCAAGCAGTCCTGGTAGAGTGACTGCCGGTGACATAGTTCATGATGACGATTTGGCTCCCAAAAAGCCTGGCTGTGAGAATGATTTTGTGCTGGTAAATTTTATCAATTTCCTTCGTTTCTTGCCTGCCCACTTAGTATTACTGTAGTATCTGTATTGGGTTTTCTTTATCTTCTATGTTTTATTTCATCAAGATTAAATCTTGATGATTCATGTTCTTGTCTTCAATTTTTTGTCTCTATATATCTGTATCCGCGTGTGTCTGTGTGGGTGTGGGTGCGAATATGTAGCTTGGATGTTATTCTAGTTGTAAAGAAGCTAAATTTGATTATTGATTGCTTGTGTTAATGACAATGATCTATTTTGATTTGTATCTTCGTCTTTTATTTATGTGGTTTCTGTTTATATAGGGTGTTTTGCATGTACTGATAAATGTCTTCTTGAGCTTCATGTCATTCCAATTCCTCAGACTTCGATTCAATATTTTCAATATTTTCATCAACTTAGAATGTAACAAATTAATTATTCATTTTCATCAGAAATGCTATTTCATTTTTTATTGTGTGTGTTTGTGTATTGTAATAGTGTGCAAATACAAAAGGTAATAACATTTGTATTTGGCCAAGCATTTATAGATTGTGTTCAATAATTTTTGTGGGTGGGGCTTTATATAGACAAGTATTTTCCCTTCATTTGTTTTGTATATAGTGTACCTTTCAGTATTCTCATTTATTGCTTGTTTGAATATGATCATTGTAAGCAGTAATTGGACACTACTATCTTGCTGTCTTTCACTAATTCTGAAATGATATTTGCACTGCTTGTTGGCGATAATCTGAACATTTGACCTACTCTTTTCTTTTCTCCTTGATGAAGTTTTGCTAATACTCTGCAGACCTATTCTTAATATTACGGCTTAAAAGTACATGCCAATGTTGAGGTCTGTTAGTTTATTACAGTCTGGACTCGAAGTGGCTTCATACTAACTTCCAGTCTTTCAGAGCTAAAAGAGTGAAAGTGCTTAATATGAAGCTTTTTGGCTGCTGCCTTTTGCCTGTTTTGTATTTATTCTTGGGATTTTCCATTTATATGAATTGTCACTTCTCTCTCAGGTAAAAGTTCAAACTTGGGTTGATGGCGTAGAAGATGAGGAATTTGTTGGTGTTGGTGCTAGATTTGGCCCTACCATAGCATCAAAGGAGAAAAATGCTAACCAAACTCATCTTGCTCTTTCAGATCCTCAGGACTGCTGCAGTCTCCCTAAGAAAAAGGTTCCTGTTGTATTCCTGCTTAAGTGTTGCTAATTTATATTTTTGTTTAGATGGGGTTATTATGCCTCATATGTTAAATATGGATTTTTTTTTTAAAATATATTTCTCTTTGATGCTTTTAGTTTGCTGGAGATGTTTTACTGGTGGACCGAGGCCACTGCAAATTCACAGCAAAGGCAAATTTCGCTGAGGCTGCTGGTGCTTCAGCAGTTCTTGTTATAAACAACCAGAAAGGTAATGATTGTTTAAGTTTGTGGACAGTCAATATGACTGCATTTGCTATCCATTTACTCTGTTTTGAGTTCTGAAGGCATAGCTGGTATGAAGTTCAGAATATGCTCTAATTTCATATTTGCATGAGAAATTTCTGTCTGTTGGGTGGTCTATGGAGGTCCAACACCTTGGCATATATGATACAGCATGGTTGCGAATGGAGGCATAATGAGATGGGCTTCCTGCCTGTTTGCATGCTTGGTTTGATGTTATGCAGTATGTGGTCAAGCTCATAGCTTTATGCACTTGATAATCCATTTCTCTCACATGTAGGTTACCATACAGAATAAATATTATAGGGCCCAATTTATATATGAAATTTAAAACAATGTGAATGATATTGCTTTGCATTTCAAATAAATAGTACAATGTTAAGCGACACAAACAAGTTAACTGGAACATGAATTCAATGGGTGAATATATCTTACAACAGCTAAAAGATGGTATAGTTCAATGATGTTGAGAGCTAATTTCCTGTATCAGAATAATTTTCTGCTTTCTGATATGCTTATTGCTGGGTTTTTCACATTCTGCTATGCTAATGCCAGTCATTCATCAACTCTGCAGAACTTTACAAGATGGTTTGTGAGCCTGATGAAACTGATTTAGATATAAAAATTCCTGCTGTCATGCTCCCCCAAGATGCTGGTGCTACATTGGAGAAAATGTTAGCTCATGGTTCATCAGGTGAGATTTTGTCTACAGTGCATGATTTAGCAATTCAGTGAGAAGTGATAATCTGTGTTCTGGTTCATCATTTTTTCTGGGTAATGATGTCATGCTAAGTTTCCTGCCAAAGCAATAGATATACTCACTCAGAATGCTATACCCATCCATGACATAAGCTGTATTGTAGCTTCTCTCCATGGCATTGAAGCTTCAATCTTTCTAATGATGTTTGAATGATGGTCAAATTATTGTGTTGAATCTTTTTGAGAATTAGTGTTTGTATGAGATGACTGGTGAATTTCTACTGAAGGACTCGAACAATTCACTTTATGAGATCTAGGGTGAAACTACCAACATATTCCAAAGAAAATAAGGTGATAGAGGAAGAGGAAGGGAAGCATGGTGCGGAAGAAAAATTTCTTCTTGGCTTGTTATGTTTAAAATATTATTTATCTGAAAGATAACATGTCTTTAACCTTCATATTGGCAATAGTGCAAATTCAACTAGTTGCTTTTGTAAAATAGAACATTCCTAGAGGTTTTATATGCCCAAACTACTTTCTGTAGTAGCTTATTTTATAATACAAATAATTTGCAAGAACTTTTGACGTTTTTCTTATTTCTTATTCTTTACCATATTGTTGTTACTAAAGCTCTATCCTTCATGCAGTATCTGTGCAGCTTTACTCTCCAAAGAGACCTGTGGTTGATATCGCGGAAGTATTTCTTTGGCTGATGGCAGTTGGGACCATCTTATGTGCCTCTTACTGGTCTGCATGGAGTGCCAGAGAAGCAGCCATAGAGCAAGATAAGTTGTTAAAGGTGTGGCATTCTTTTAGTAAGCTATTTTAGTAATCTCTTCGTAACTAGAATTTATAGCCCTCACAGCCTTTGAATTGACTGGTATATGTATTATTTCCTGTTCTTAGGATGCGACAGATGAACTTCCAAACATTAAAAGCAATGGTGGAGGCAGTGTGGTGGATATCAACACGACATCTGCCATCATGTTCGTTGTTGTTGCTTCCTGCTTCTTGATTCTTATATACAAATTAATGTCATATTGGTTCATTGAGCTCTTGGTGGTTATCTTTTGCATTGGTGGTGTAGAGGTGCGCAAATCATTTCTATTTACATATATATACCAGGATGGACATCTCTGTAAGTGCATGTGATCTCGATGTTGAATATCTTCCTGAATTTCTGGTTCTTTCTTCTTGCAGGGCTTACAGACATGCTTAGTTGCCTTACTATCAAGGTATAGTACTTAAACCATTTCCCTGATTAGAAATCTCCAATCTACAAAGCTCCCGTGCAGTCGAATTAGCTAAGCATTTGCCAGTTGATTCTTGATGAAATATAAAGTTTATGAAACTTAGCTTAATCTGTGATTTCATTTTTTCTTGTGTTGCCGCACAATCCATCCTCCACTAAAAAGAAAATGAACCCAAAAGCACTAAAACAAAGGATATCTCCATTGAGAATGAAGTAATAACCACAGTAGCCTATTGATATCATTAGAGAGAAGCATGAAACTCTCAAACTTGGTATTTGTATAAATTTTTCAGGTGGTTCAAGCAAGCTGGAGAATCTTTTGTTAAAGTGCCTGTCTTAGGGGCTCTCTCTTATCTCACTGTGGCTGTTGCTCCATTCTGCATAGCTTTCGCTGTGGTTTGGGCTGTGTACAGAGATGCCTCTTTTGCATGGATAGGTCAAGATATACTTGTAAGTACAATTATTGTTAAGTTTCTGGTTTTCAAATGTTTGAACCTCTCAATCTACAGATCCCCACCTTTTCTGATTGACATTTCCTCATTATATGGAAAACAGAATATCACTCCCTTTTCATCTTCTTCTTTCTTTTCTTCATTGCCATGTAAATAAGGTTTTGTTATTGGGATCGTAACCATCTTTATGATTGCTCAATTTTTGTTGGTAGGTGCTTATAGTAACTACTGTGTATAAGTATCTTCTGGAGCATATTGTTCTTTAACCTGCATCTGTACTCCTTGAGCGAAAGATATTTGGTCCACCAGCAGCTTTGCATGTTTTCCTTTTTGATTCATAAGAGTCCTATGGTTTTATCATTTCAAATGGATTTAAAATTGTATAGATGGATTTATTAGAACTCAAGGTTCTGCAAGAACATCAAAAAATAGGAATTGCTACTGATTGAAGAAATTGGAAAGAGAATAACCAATTAGACTTATCAACCCTGGATTCCCATTCTACCACATCATTTTTTGGAACTGGTTAGCACCATCTAATAAAAGTATGGAAGTATACAATTTTTCTGTAAAATCTCTCCATTATATTAAATTAATGTTTTATCCGCTCCTCCAAGGAGTTGTGTACCTTAGAAGGGTTCTAAATCTTAATTTGGAATTGCAGGAAAATGCCTACCAAAATAGTGCTAATTTAACTTGGCCTAAGTAAAGAAAGCACATTCCTGAATTTCCAAGATAACAATAATTGTCCAAACCTTCTAATTTATGATATGATGAGATATAAAGCTTGGTTTTTTCTTGACCACCTTGTTATTTTCCTAGTTCCTTCGGTATCTCATAACTGGTCACGTAGATCATGTGTTACAACACTGGAGGAATGCACAAATAGTGTGGTTCAGATGGAGCAGTGCACTATTGGTAAATGAAGAGAAAATGCTCTGTATTCAAGGAAAATGGGCTTCCAGAGTCCAGGGAAATTAGAAGTGTTTAAACTCTCTTACTTTATGAAACCCTTAGATAGACTGATGCTAAAAGACATGACTGGATCCCAGATACAACACAACATAAAAAATTACTTGATTAATTTACTGAAATGCCACTTTACTGGTTCCTGTCAGTTAATTCGAAATGGACTTGTTGCCCCAACTTTTTTACGAAGATATTCCTGGCGTATTAGATAAAATGAAGAGGTAGACTTTAACAGGGTTCTGAAGAGTTTTGTCAGGCCACCTCTCTCTCTCTCTCTCTCTCTCTCTCTGTGCATGTTGTGCATGTGTGTGTGTTTCTGTATCAAATGGAGACTTTTTCGCATAATGTGCATATTGGGAGTGGAAATGCTGTCAAATGAATTTCTTTCATATGATGTATTTCATTGGTTTACTACTTAGATGCAATTTTTACTCTATTTAACTGATTTGTTTGCACTCTTTCTTGTTCAATCAGGGAATTGCGCTAATAATTACTGTTCTTCAGATAGTGCGAATTCCTAACCTCAAGGTAATGACTTAAACTTATCAATTTAGTCTGAAAGCTCTTATAGGAACTTTCTTATTTATCTCTTGTATCATATGGCTTCTATAGCTGGTACATGCGTATGAATCTAATATTCCTTCATACATTATTAGTGTTTGAATCCTTCACAAGTTTTGATGGTATGCCGGATCATGCATTCTTTGTGCTAAAATGTGAATATATGCATGCATTTACATGTAAGTCATTGATTTACATTTTTATTTCAAATATAATCCTTCTGAGATGAGCAACATTATTGGCACCTGAAGAAGTTTGTTTTATTACTTTTTACATTAAAAGGTGATGATGCATTTAGCATGCTAATTTTCACTTCTTGCTTTCCTATGCCAAAGACCTTTTAATTTAATTGCTGGTATACCTTTTGCTTTATTGTAGTTTAAAAGTAGATGTTTAAGGTTTTTTTTTTTTTTTTTTTTTGCCTGGGCCATACAAGTATCAGACTAATATTGAAGATTTTGCTTTCTTATTGTTCCTCGACATGTATTACCTTCAGTGGAGTTTTTTTTCATTTGCTTCATCCTGCTCTCAATTTCAGTGAAATCCACTGTCATTAAGATACCAATACACTGACTCATCGACTATTTAGTTCTTTCCACATTAAGAAATGAAATCTGTGTGTTGTAATCTGCTTATATTAAGTAGCAATTATAACACCTAATGACATATGCGAGAGGAATTTTAAGTTTGAAATTATTCCAGTTCCAGAAACAATTTCTCCAGTCATAAATTATTGTTTACTGTAGTTGGACACTGTGGCACATGGACATATTGAGTATACAACAATACTGGGAAGTTTTTGAAGCCAAAGTTTGAAATATCTGAGTGATGAGAAAATGCAATATAGTGAACTCTTTATCCTTTCTGTAAAATTAACAGGAGCCATGTTTTGTCCGTGCATGGTTTTTTTTTTTAAGCATATCCAGAAAAAGGATCAGATAACTGTTCGTTGCTAAAAAGTATATCTGGGAGCTACCCTGAAATCAACTAATTGGTTTCTTTCATGATATTTCCTGACAAATTGTAACATTTTTGCATGCTATCTTTAATCATGTTCTGGGGTGAGCGAACCTCCTAGTTCTCAGAAACATAAGAAGCAAAAAGAAAAAAAGATCAACTTTGGATAATACTTTACTCGATAGGACTAGGAAAAATGACACTGCAAGGATTCGTGTGTTGGACAACCCACTTGAAATGAGGCTGGAATGCGAGTGGATCTTTTCACTTTTTTTCCAGGTATTCCTATGTTAGTGGCAATTGGCACTCCTCATTGTAGAACTGGCATTGAGTTTCGCACTTCAAGTGGGAGTAGTCCATCTCTCTGAAAGCTAAGACGTTTTGCTGATTCATCAAGTCTTATTACTATCCTCTTTTGATTCTTGAGCATGTATTGCTCATATACACTTGGATGTACATTCAATAAAATAAAAATCTAAAATGCATGGGTATCTTTGTGTTATATCTATTAAAATCTTTGTTGTAACACAGCTTGGTTTTCCTTTTCAGGTCGGAACTGTACTTTTAAGCTGTTCTTTCATATACGACATCTTTTGGGTATTTGTTTCAAAGAAACTGTTCAAAGAAAGTGTGATGATTGTGGTGGGTAAATAGTGTTAACCTCAATCTTTCAGAGTATATCTATATAAATCATTTCAAATAGAAGAGACTAATTTTGGTTGCTAATATCTTTCTAGGTAGCTCGTGGCGATAGAAGTGGTGAGGATGGCATCCCAATGCTTCTGAAAATTCCGCGCTTATTTGATCCATGGGGTGGTTATAGTATCATAGGCTTTGGTGACATCCTCTTGCCCGGATTGCTAGTAGCATTTTCCCTTAGGTTTGGGTTCTTGTGCCTCTTTTTAATTCATACCAACTTTTCATTACATTTTGTACTTGACAATGGGTTAACAAACCTACATGTCTAATTTGAAGGAAGAGCAACAATCCTGGTGGATGATTGATATATGCAGTTTTTTGGTTTAATATGTTATATATTGCAGGTATGATTGGCTAGCAAATAAGAGCCTACGAGCTGGATACTTTTTGTGGGCAATGTTTGCTTATGGATTAGGTAAACAATAATATACTTAGCATTGAATGTGAATTTCCTTTTGCTACCAATTTCAGATTATAGCTTTCTGAGATATTATGGCAGGTCTTCTAATCACATACGTAGCATTGAACTTGATGGATGGTCATGGCCAACCTGCATTGCTTTACATTGTCCCTTTTACCCTCGGTAATTTTTTTCTTACAGCTGAAGTGAAGCTATGTGAAAGCTGAATTTCTTCGTGTTTGTAACCGTGTAAATTTAACTGTGCAGGGACATTTTTGGCACTCGGGACGAACAGAGGTGATCTGAAGATTCTATGGACAAGAGGAGAGCCAGAGAGGGTGTGCCCTCACGTTCGTCTTGAATCTACTCAGGAAGCACTCTGAGAAGCATGAGAAATCCTGTGTGTAACTGTATAAATTAATGCTAGTGTTAATATTTGACACAAATCAAATCAGCATTCTGGCAGAAAACCAGAAGCTTTAGTCGCTAGCAATGCTTTGCTAAGTGGGATAATCCTTATTATTATTTTTCTCCAATTCAAGGAAGAATTCTGAGTAATATGTGCGTCATCCTTTCCAAGAATAGCTTAATGTGCTAATGTTGTATCTTAGGGAGAATCCAGCCTCAGAAGTTTGTCTTAATGTGTGTGAGAGGTAAAAGGCACATATCACACTTATTGGTAATTGCTTCCATTGATATGTTCAGAATCTGCCATTGTTTGTTGTTCTCGTGCGACTTGTTTGGCAGGGTTGACACCCCCTGCCTGTTTTGTCTAACAGTTCAGGTGTCTGACAAAAGTACTCTGCATTGGTATTGTTGCGTGTACCACTCGTATTGCTTTTAACCGTGTCCTGCACTCTACATTGGAACTCCTATGTCTAATGGGATGTTGGACCAAAATCGAGGGTGTGTTTTGGATGCATCTCGGACAAATTGAGGTTTTCTTATAAAATATTTCAGAAAGTGATCAAGAAATTAGTTAAAAGTTGAGATATTAAAATCACTCGAAAAAGAGTATTGTCTCAGCTAAAATTAATTTCTTTTTCCATCTTTTTATGAAAGTAAAACTTGTTATTTACCCCCTACATAAAAGTATATAAATCACATTAATAAAATACAAAGACAATCATGGACACAAATTTATTTTTCTTTAGATTTGCATTAATATTTCTTTCGAAATATATTATCAATTGCATAAATGTACGCCTGTGTATATTTAATATGTACTCTTATATATATATATATACATAAATATATCGTGATAAAGAATTTATGTATATTGAATAAATATATTAGAGCCTTGCCGTATTTTAAAAGTTTTAATATCATAGCTCCTCAACTGATGGTGGTAAGTTTAAGAATTGTTGCTAGAACTCAAATTAATTTGATTATTCTCTTATGGTGTAGAACAGTTACATTATCGTCATCTTGATAGCTTAGATGTGTCACAATACAAAAAATTTCTTTTGCTTCTACTCTTATTTTAGCTGTGCTTCTACTTTTGCTTCTCTCTCTTTTGTGTCCCAACCTTAGACGGTGATTGTGCTCAACTTAGGTATTATGGATTATACAAAAATTGATTTTCCTAGAATTGAAGTTTATAGTCATTCATTACGCAAAAATTAATTTGAATATTAATTGTAGTTATAAAATCGGTTTGCCAAAAAATTACTTTTATATATGTGGATTAATGCATTTGAACAGTGCAAAAGATATTACAGCTTGAATTGTCGAATGTTTTTAAAAATTGTAATTGATCAAAATTAAATATTGGTTATCAAATGCCTCTGTGACTATAGTAAAATTCAAACATAAAGTTTGGAAGTTTCAACCTATGACCAAATTCACCTAAATTAGATTTATTAATACAAAATTACACAACAAATACATAAGAATGATGTTAGCTCATCAATTCAAATCTAGTCACCCTTTCTGTTCTTTTACATCATGGTTTGTGAAATAGCCCCTTCAATACCATGAACCATGATTGGGACATCCATCCATATTACTTAACACCACAAGCTACACTTAGATAAAATTCCCCTCAAAGATGCTAATATTCTCCTACCCAAGCAATATAAAAACTTCAGTTGATTAAAGCAGGTGATATGCCAACCGCCGAGCAGGATATCTATATCCATATCACTAAAAATAGTCAAAGCATCCTCCAATAAATGCCACCACTCTGCACATCAAATTGAACTTCAATTATTAGAATAGAATTAATTAAACTATACTGTAATCAGCAAATATATTTTGCATCAAATAGAAAGGGGTCGGCAGGTTAGGCGGATGTACTGTAGAAAATTAACTTCTGGCATATTTAATTATGCTAAGCAAATTGTGTATAGGAATTGATATACATATATATATATATATATATAGTTTTTGTTACTTTCGTATTTGATTAGTAGATATTATCCGTATTCTATCAGTAGATATTCGATTATAAATTAATACAAATATGGTAAATGCGTATCCTATCTGTTTAATGTTTGCTTTGAATATATATTTATTAAATAATATATTATTTATATTTTTCAATACAAATCTCACGATCCATATATATATATATGTATGTATATAAATCATAATTGAAGAATTGGGAAGAAAAAAGAATAAATTTAAAAAGTTATTATAATATAGAGAAAAAATTGAAGAATAAAGTTAATCAATATAATTATTGTTGGTTGACTTTATAATTAATATACTTAAATGCCATTATTAATATTAATTAGTACAAATAATTAATTATAAAATCAATTATTAATTAGAAGTTATGCTATTTGTTTGATTGCTTTCTTTTCAATGAAATTATATAGTTTCTTCTATTAATTAAAAATATGTATTTGTTATAGATTTAAAGATCACGTATTTAAATATTCATAAATAGATATCTAAATAATAATTATTAAATATGAAAATAAAAAAATAATTTGAATACGAATAATTTTAACCAAATATAGATGCATCTAAATAATTATAATCAAATACGGATATATTTGAATTTGATCGATATCCGACAGATATAAATTCATATATTATTCTTAGATATTTAACAAATTTGTATTCGTATCCAAATTTTTGAAGAATTGAATAAATACAAATATAAATATAAAAATAATATATTCTATTCGTTTAATATTCGTTTATAAGGATATCATGGTTGGCGTTCAGGAATCAGGCCTATAGCTGCGTGGTGGGCTTTTAGGCTGCATGTGATTATCCCTTAGATTTGAGTTGTCTACCATGATTGGCTACATACATATGTGTCTTTTATATGAATTAAAGATATGGCTTGATATGAAGCTCATACACAAGAATCAAACATGATACGATCTGGCCCACAAATTTGGAACTACTATATGCAAAAATAATAAAAACACTTTGCTTATAAAGACTTTTATTTCAGTTTTAAAGTTTTTGTGCGACATGTTATCTTAACATAGGGGAAAGGTCAATTGGTTCAATAGTATTTCCTTATATTTATATATACAATATTCAAGATTTGAAATTTGACAAATTTTTAATATGTACGTATATATAAATAAATAAATAATAAAAAACTTAGATGATGATAAGAGATTTTTTGTTAACGACTTATAAAATAGCGACAACAAAATTAAGATGAAAAAAATATTTATCAATTGAGGAAGTTATTTAGTAGGTTACAAGATCTAATCTTAAATTTTTTTTAACTATTCTAATATGTAAAAGATTTATAAATAATTAATTGTGATGTTTCAAAACCAATTGATGCCACCATTCTTGCAGCTAAAATTATCCTCCATATTGATTGATAATAGCATTATTCTTCTCAATGATCCTTTATTCCATCATTCAATCTCCCAAGTCCAATAGCTATCAACCTGTCAAGTTGGTGAAATTTAAGCCCCACCCTGATGCATACTCATGCCAAATTGGATGAAACTTATGGAAATAGGGTTCAATCCTCGCCATTGGTCTTGGCCACGTGTGATATGATACATGCATTCAAGATTGTTACTTTCCGCAACGGCCACCTCAACGGCTAGTTTCAATTGTTTTGGCTATTACTTAATTTTTGTTGTGGCCGTAATTTTCCCTGAACATTGGCCTTGACATTGGAGCTTTTATTTTCTACGCTATTTCTCCCTTTCTGCATAAAAAACGAGGGAGTAGGTTAAATAGTACCAAACAAGGGCTGAATCCTTACGTAACCGAAAAAATGACTGTTTACCTGATTGTGGTCGCAATAATAATTCTTTTAAAGTGTATTAATTATCTTATGAATTATTATGTTAATGATTGTTAAAAATTGGATCTTAGATCTAACTCATTCAAAAAGTTAATTTAAAAGATGAGAATTGTCTAAAATCATATATAGAGATTATTACTTATTTACTTTATCGATGTAGGACACCAACACACTCTACGCTCACTTTAGAACGAATTTTTGGAGTGTGGAGTAACATAAAATGTGCGGCACAACAACACTAAATAATCCAACATTGGGAATGGGTGGCTTTGATACCATGTTAAAGAATGGACTTTGTATCTAACTCACCTCAAAAGCTAGCTCAATAAGTGAGGATTGCTAAAAATTGTATCACTACTTATTTATTTCACCAATATGAGATACTAATGATCAATAATGTAGATAAACAACATTATCCAAGAATTTTCAATCTTAATTTTTTACTATCTCATGGATGACAGTCGAATTAGGGATGGTAATAGCTTAGGTTAGCCCGTTAGGGGTCCATGACCTAGTATGGCCTAACTAAGCCCAGCTTATGTAATAAAAATATTAAATCAAGGCTTAAAAAGTAGTATTTCTAATTAAATAAGTTATGTTTAGACTCTTTTAAAAGCCCACAAGACAAACAGGCTAACTCATTTATCATTCTTTATATAATATAAAATAATTATATTTATATTATATGCTAATTCACCAATTTAAAATAGCTTTTGTTATTTACTTAATATTTGATGAAAGTGGGTTAGTTTATTTTAGGCTCCATATCAAATGAATATTTTATACTTTAATTTTAAGTTTCGTAACTATGTATTTGTTTTTAATCTTTTTGGCTATTGTCTATATATATTTTCATAATTTATATAACTTTCAAGCCTATTAAATAATTAGACATATTAAGGTTTCCTACAAATTTGAATATATTAAAAGCCTAGACTTACAATGTTTAAGTCCAATTGGAAACATAATAAAAAATAGACATTTAGATAGGCCTTCAATGTTTTGAATTTTATAAAAAATGTTAGGCCCGACCTTAAAAAAATTCTATTTGTACTTAATAGGCAAGGCTCAAATTTATAATTTGCATAATAAGTTTGGTCTATTTAGACCAAAACCTAAGTTGGCCTAACCTAGTTTCTTACCTAAGTCAAATGACCAATTAACCCAATAATATCGTCTTTACACAAATAAATGTGAGATTTTGGATTTAAATCTTAACGAATTTTCAATATGTGTATGCTTAAATGTCTTCTATTTTCTTTCTGGTTATTTTATCCTTGATTCAGCTGGATTAAAAGTGCTGGATTGCTATTATTTATTTTGACAAAAATTTTGGGTCAATCTTGGTGCTAGCAGCTTGGCTGCCTATGCATATTCCTATTGAACGATTAGGTAAATCAAATGGCCCTAATCAGATAATCAAATGCATGAATATTGAGCAATCCTTGGCCTCAACAAAATATTTTGACACAAGAACAAGCCGAAAAAACAACTCAATCAAAAACTTGTTAATAGGTCTGTAAACGAATATTAAACATATCGGATATATTGTATTTGTATCTATATTTATTTAAATTTTATAATATTCATATTTGTATCTGTATCCGATGGGTATTTTATAATAACATCTGAAACCTTGTCCGATGGATATTAACCAAATCCAAATATATCTGTATTCGATTATAATTATTAGAATACATCTATTTATAAATATTTGAATATTTATTTATAAATATCCGAATATCCGAATTTGTTAACCTGAAATGAAATGCATAAATTTTCTAATAAATTTCATTAAAAGAAAAGCAATCAAATAAATAGCACAATAAAAATCAAGGAGGAATAATTTATTGAAAAAATAGCACAATATAATATTTTATTTTGAAAAAATAAAAATAATTTATTATGTATAATAATATTTATATATGATAATTTTTAAAAATATTATTTATATATTAAAATACATGTAAAATTAGAATATATTATATATAAATAATTTTTTAAATATTATTTATAAATATGAATAATAAATTTAATTAATGATATGGAATAGCCCAAGAGGCCCAAGAGGCCCCGTTTTACAAATCAGACAGCTCACAAAACCCAATGTGAAATGATATAATCCAGTAGGCCCAAC
>JACGDI010005853.1:1095606-1136439 GCA_014898725.1 Jacaranda copaia
ATATTTGAATATATAAACAGATAGATCCAATGAATATGTATTTGCAGTGAATATTAAATGGATTGAATATACAATTACCATTCGTATCAATTTACGATCGAATATTATTAATCGAATACAGACAATATCCACTTTAAATGAATATGAATAATATATTCTATAAATAAATTCAAATATGAATGGTAAATGAATATTTGAATATCTATTTACAGCCATATCTATCAACATCCTTCTATATATGTGTGTTTTTCATTTTTTATTTTTTCAGAATACTCCACGCTCTTCTCTCTGGCTCGCAAGAACCTTAATCCTATTCATAATTTTCTTTAATTACAAAAATAAGGAGTAGTTTAAATAAATGCATCAACCCAGTAATTATACACTTACAAGTAACAAACTCTTGGGCATGATTAAAGCAGAACCCTTTATTTTAAGCTAAGAATAAACCAAAAAAATGATGGCTTCTCAAACTATAAAATAACATCCACCCCCCACCATTTTGTCACAACACACCTCCAACACAACCTTCCTTGCTCCTTGAGTGAAGAAGGCAAATTATTTTCATTTCAGTCATAGAAACTTGAATCAATGGCAGAAAACAAGGAGGAGGATGTTGATCTTGGAGCAAACAAGTTTACAGAGAGGCAGCCACTGGGTACAGCTGCTCAAACAGATAAAGATTACAAGGAGCCACCACCAGCTCCTTTGTTTGAACCTGGAGAGCTCAAATCATGGTCCTTTTACAGGGCTGGAATTGCGGAGTTTATGGCCACCTTCTTGTTCTTGTACATCACTATCTTGACCGTAATGGGGGTTGGGAGAGCAAAGAACAAGTGTGCCTCTGTGGGTATTCAGGGAATTGCTTGGGCCTTTGGTGGAATGATCTTTGCTCTTGTCTACTGCACTGCTGGTATCTCAGGTTGGTACTCTCTCTCTCTCTCTCCCTCTCTCTCTCTCTCAGTTCTATTTTCCATTTCTTTTTCCTTTGAATGTCTAGTTGTTCTCTGCCTGTTGTTTTTCAAGTCAATAGTTTTTGGCTTAAAATCTGTTCTTGTGGTGTTTCTGGGAAAGTCTCTCCTTATTTTCTGAAATTAGGACAAATTTTTGGGCTGTTTATTGTTAATTGATCTGTTTGTGGGTTATGCTCAAAGCCTGTTAAAAGAAAGACGGGATCTTCATAGGGTTTTCAGAATTTTGCTTCAAAGGTCAAATAACTTCCCTAGAACATATATTGTCATAATTCATGAAATCTGAGCACCAGCTCATGCATTTTACTGTTAAATCTTTGCAGCTTTTCTTCTTCTTTACCTAATTTCAGTCTTTATAGTTGTGGTAAATTTCCTTGTGTTTGAATGTTTAAACAGGAGGGCACATCAACCCAGCTGTGACCTTTGGTTTGTTCCTCGCAAGGAAGCTTTCCTTGACCAGGGCTCTCTTCTACATAGTGATGCAGTGCCTTGGTGCCATCTGTGGAGCTGGGGTGGTCAAGGGTTTCATGAAGGGACCATATCAGATGCTTAAAGGTGGGGCCAACTTTGTGAATCATGGCTTCACAAAGGGTGATGGCCTTGGTGCTGAGATTGTTGGCACCTTTATTCTTGTCTACACTGTATTCTCTGCTACCGATGCCAAGAGAAATGCCAGAGACTCACATGTCCCAGTATGTATTTTTGTCTCTTTGCTTTGGTTCAGAGATAATTTGCTTTCTAATACTATACCTGATGATTCTTAGCTATTAATAACTTCATTATCACATAAAACTGGTACTGTACTTTGGTTTTTATAATTTTTGTGTGGCTAGGGTATGAATGTGCTTTTGATAACTTTCTTGATGGATAGAATTGGGTCATGTAGATAAGCATTATCATTTCCTGTGCAGCATACTCTTTTTGCTCTTTTGAGTTTCTTTTCTCCTTATTTTGCCTGTTTAAGATCTTCTTTCAGTAGCTGTACATTTTCTTCAACCTTCTTGTAACCCAATTCTCAAATGTTGCATCCAAGTACATTTGGACAACCCCCTGGAAAGTTGTTAGTAGTTTGCTTCGTGTTATGGTAATAGAAGATATTGAAAACTTGTGCAATTAATGTTGTAGATATTAGCTCCTCTTCCCATTGGGTTCGCCGTTTTTTTGGTTCATTTGGCTACCATTCCCATCACTGGAACTGGCATCAACCCTGCTCGGAGCCTTGGAGCTGCCATCATTTACAACCGAGATCACGCCTGGGATGATCACGTAAGCCTCTCTCTCAATATATAGAAATTACGGCTCATTTCCTTGGAAGCTAGCACTATATTGACAATTTAGATCCTCTACTTTAGTTAATGTTTCATCTCCTCTTCTGTTTTTCATGGATATATGATGTTTAGATCTTCTATTTCATTACTTATTCCATTTCATAAATATATGACACGTGCATTAAATATATTTTGATAAAAATAGTTAATTGAGAAGCAGATACATTTGGCATAAATACAACAAGTTGGAATAGAAGATGAAATAGGGAATATAATAGAAAATCCAAAGTGAGATATATGACATATATACTAAATATTTTCTTATAAAAATATTTGATTGAAAATCAGATATACTTGGCATATATACATCAAATTGGAATAAGAAATGAAATAGGAAATGGATTAAGATATACTTGGCATATATACATCAAATTAGAATAAAAAATGAAATACGGAATGGAATCAAATACACTTGACATATATATATTGCAATACATTTTTCTTTTATTGAAAATGGTTTTTATTGTTTGTATCTCAGTGGATCTTCTGGGTTGGTCCCTTCATTGGAGCTGCTCTTGCTGCTGTGTACCACCAGATTGTCATCAGAGCCATTCCTTTCAAAAGCAGGGACTGATCTGCAACATATTGGCATCTGAATTAAAGCTGTATTCTTTGTGAAGTCTTATAATTCTCCTCTCTGTGTTTTAAGCTGTTAAATATGTTGTGTAAATTATGAGGCTATGCGTCTATGCTTGTTGCAACCTATGAATGAAACTGAAAGAAGTATTTTACCCTTTTCTCCTGTCTACATATTTAGTTTAGTGGAATATCAAATTCTTGCTATACGTACTTTGCAAGAAGTTCTTGTTTTAGTTTGATTTTTAACTCTGTACGAGTAAAAGATATGTGCATTTTAGTTATTGCACCTAAAAACTTTAAACAGAAAATTTTAATATTAGAATATGAGGTAATATATTATTTCTCTTTAGTAATATTGCATTTTGATTTTTAATTTTAAGTATTTTTCTTAACGAAGCTGTAATTGTACTTTAAACAAATGTCTTTCCATTAATAATTCATTTGTAAAAATGGGACTAAGATATAGCGATGACATATAAATTTGATTGAGTATACTGTTAGATGCTAGCATTGTTTTTGTGTTATGAACGAATTTTCATTGAAATACAATATTATTGTGGTGCTGTTGATAGAGTATAGTGATCTAAAAGGGTAATAGACTCAAAGGAGTCAATTGGTATAATGGAATAACAAACTAGAATTGCCAGATATAACTTAAATTCCAGAGATAATGAAAATAAGATAAAATGATAATGAAAAGAGACAAGATATTTATAGTGATTCGGCTAGCCTAGTTTACTACATAAGCCACAAGATTTAGAATTTTTAACCTGTACTTTGTTAATCACAGAGGATTAAAAAAAAAATACAATAAATAGAGCTAACTTCTCAAAACCTCACATATTGCAGTAAACACTTAGCAAGCAAGCCTAATTGGAGTTTGAGAAAGACAATCAATAGACCAAAGGAGTAATACTAATCTCACTAAATATCAAACGCTTAACTATTACATCAAATTTTGTTCCTCTAAATAGTTGAGTACAAATCCTTTGGAATAGCTTTGACAGTGTGATTTTCCTTTTCATTAGCTCATTCTTCTCCTTAAATGGTGCAACGGTAATACACCAAAAATACAATATCTTATATGCAAGATGTTCCATATTTGTTGCAACGGTTAGTTACCATATAATCTACACTTGCTACAATAATTTCAATCAACTTGAATTAACTGCAAAATAGGCAAAATCAAAACTAATCTAGGAGCTGATCCTAATAATCTTCCCCTTTTCTATGATGCCGATTTTTGTTGTTTTCATTGAAGTTAGTAAACTATGACATTAGTATGTGAGAAGTTCTCCCCCTGTCTCAAGAAACTATATCATAGATTATAGAGAATGTTTTCTCCCCTTGTCAAACATACTTGAAGACATAGATCAATAAAAAAAGAGTATTAGATAACACATAGTTCTTTCCTTGGCAACCAAAATAGGATATCATTGTTCTCCTCTTGTCAAAAAGTTTAGTACCATGCACTATGAAAGATTTTAGTTCTAACATATGTACCTCAAGGTAGTAGAGCAGATGATAAAGTACTTTAAAGCATAGTGAAATAGTTTTTAGTTCAACACATGTACTTAAAGCATAGCAAAAACAAGTGATAAAGTACTTAGAGCATAACAAAATAGTGTTTAGAACGAGCAAACAACAACAACAAATTAAGTGTTGTCTCCCCTTCATCATCAAAAAGATTGACTTTTGCGAGATCTTTTGCGGAGGAAGTAATGGAGGTCCTTGATTTCATCATGAAGATTAAAAACCTTATTTTTGCAGCACTGAAAGTCATTTTCCACAGAGGTAGCAAGCTTAGAAATTTTGCGGTCCAAATGTTCAACAGAAGAAGCAATTACTTGGATAGATGCCATAATGTCATTTGTTGGAACTTCCAACTGTCTGTGTTTTCGCTCAGAGGTGACACTTTCAGAAGTAGCAGAGGTAGTGTCATGGACTTAGTTCGCAAGGATATAGATTACTTTTTGGCTAGTGGTTTGTCAAGATGTACGACGAGGAATAGAAAAAATATTGGCGGAAGTGGAAGTACCATTGAACCAAACCCCATCTTCACCAATTTGAATTTTCATCTTTTTAAGACTGGGCAAGTTAACATTTTTCCTTTCATTTGGCCCTTCAGCCTAAGGGAATGGAAAGAAAATATTTTCAAGATGGAGAAGATGAGTAAGTAGCATGCTATAGGATAAATTTTTGGAGGAATGGCGAAGAGCACAAATCATGTTATGTAGAATGATGTACCCTATGTTAGCATTTTGCACTATGGCAGCCATATACAAGAGAAACACATATAACCTAATCATATAAGTAGAGTGACCCCCACTACTAAAGGATGTAGACAATATGGTCAACATGATCACATGATGCAAAAAGAAATAGTCAACATGGAGTAATTTGAGAGTAACACCAGCAACAAGTTTTGGTGATTTGCCATTCCAAAACAACTTTTTGGCATGATTAAGATCAAAACAATCAAGGTGACACCATTATTTATAGGCAAAAAATTTAACACTAGAATTAGGAAGCCCTAAATATTGATTTATCTTTTCAACAATAAAAGAGATAGGAATGCCAAGAACATTTGAGCGAATAGAGGTATCAGTAGGATCATTACTTTCATCAACAATCATATTGGCATAAAATAGATAAATAGGAAGTGGGTGCGTAGTTTCATCAATAGTCATCATCGATTTCCAACCCATTTGTTTAGCCTAGTGTGGACAGGGGATAGAAGAATGTTAGAGAAATCAATTGGTTGTCCATGGTTGAGTTTTTGAATAAGAATGTTACTTGAAAATAAATTTTTGGCATGAGGATTGGAAAATTTAATGGAAACGGGAATGGATTTGAAATCCCAATTTTTGAAAGAGGAATCAGTGAAGTTATGTGGGGAATTTGGTGTGAAGTGTAAAATAGGAGAGGCAAATGGAAGAGATAAGGGAGGAGGGGTATGTGGTGTCATTTTTCATTGGACATTTGAGGTTTTTGTGATGGAATGTGAGGGATGATGTTTAGATGGGTTGGGTTCTTTATTGTTAGAGGTATAATCAATCAATTTTTGAGATGTGGATTTTCAACTGTTAGTCATGAGAGGTGAAAGAGATAGACGACGGCGCAAAAGGTTTTTCACCATTTGGAAGAGAAAGAGGTGACTTTGCTAGGTAAACCTGGTGAGAAGTGTTCTGGGAGAAAAAGAGTTGCGTGGATTTGTGTGAAGGATAGTAGAATTTTGGTCGATTAGCTTGTCTGACTTTTCCCTCTCATAAAAATATCAAAAAGAATTTGGAAAAAGGAGTAAATTAGGATATTTATTTATTTCCTCAATTTTAAGATCTTTATGTATTTTTGGGAAGAAGTTGAATTGATATCAGAAAAATACACATACCAAAAATTCATATGCAAAGCAAATATGTCAAAAATTATTATAAAACTGGAAAAGGTATGATCCCTAAGTTATTTTTGATAAAACAAAAACAATCTTCGGGGAGAGGTTTAGTGAATATATCAGCTAATTGATTCTTTGTTTCTATGAAGTTTATGCACACATCACCCTTTTGAACATGATCCTTTATGAAATTGTGCCTAATTTCTATATGCTTTGTGCATGAGTGATCAACTAGATTTTTTGTAATGCAAATGACACTAGTGTCATCGCAAAGAATTTGTATGTAAGAAAAATTTAAACCATAATCACTAGGAGTTTGTTTCATCCACAACACCTGTGAACAACTGTCACGCCCTAAATTCCGAACTGTATAGTCTAGTCTTAAGGCATGAAACTCAATCCAATGAACAATATTTTTTGTCCAAAACACTAAGCTAGACAAAAGAACTCCAAGACTCAAAATAATTCAAGCAAATCTTATAACACAAAGACTTAAAGTACTAATACATAACCTCAACAAAATCAAAATAAAATCCATAATAAATAAAGTAGAAATGATAAGCTAAGGAGAAATAAACCAGTCTATTGCTAGAATTCAAACTAAGACTTTAGTCTTGATTCTCATTGAAAGCGGGTCCACCTCCTCACTAGGTTTAGGGTCTAGGTCTACCAGAAGAAAGTTAAAGAAAAATAGAGTGTGAGTAAATGATTCAATGAATGCCAAGTGTGTGTAGTGTGAGTTCAAGAATATATTATGATCAAAAGATGCTTAGTGATAAATATTTGAGAAAAATAGTGAAAATAGTTATAAATGCTTGAATAACAGTGAAAAATAATTATAAACATTCAAGAAGATAGTGAAAATTAGTTATGTATTATACAATACTAAAATAGAATATAAAGGTAAATATTTTTAACAGGACAACAATTAAATACGATGATTGAATTAGTGTTTGCTGTAGCTAGTCAATCTTATGATTCCCATCGTAACAGTCACTTGTCACTTCGGGTAAGGTGCGACCTTACCAAATAGTGCTCAAGCCTAGGTCCTCAAGAAATCCTATTACTCACCTAAGCCACAAATGGTATTTATTGTACATTAGGAGGATTAGGCCATGGGGACTAGGGGTTCAACCGGCAAACTTGCTGCTGTCCATGAAGTCCCTCGCACACCCAGACCAAGTTGGATCCAACTAACGGTAACAGTAGCAGTAATAGTAAATCTAGTAATCAGTTAATCATTAAATTTATTTGCCAGTCTAGAAGCATAAAAAAATCATATAAGCACATGCTTTCTTTCATTCAAAGACAAAACAAGAAAATATTTCTTTTTGTGCGCAGCAGAATACACATGTGGTGCAGTGTAAACGAAAAAATGTTGTTAGTGGATTACATAGCATATATCCTTCTGGATTTAAAAACAAATACTATATAATACATATTAGTTTAGACACTCATTTTCAAGATCAATCTTAGAAGTTAATCACCTATCTCAGAATTAATCGAGTCAACAATTGAGTCACCTGACTCATTTAATAGGCACATCAATCACTAATTTAACTGACTAACAAAGCAAAATTTACTTAAAACTAGCCCTTTGGTTACCATAAGCCTGTAATACCTTAAACCCAATTCCTTAGTTTGTACTACATAAATCAGTTTACTATCGAAATTATCTAATGAATTTAGCATCACTAAGAAATCTATTTCATATCTTGAAAAAATTTGACAATCCAAACCCCTATTAAAATCACATGTACTAATTGACTTCATAAATTTAGTAATTTCTGAAAACTCTCTCAAGAATAGTAAAATATTTTTGAGACTACGAGAGTAAGAGAGAAATGAAAAAAAAAAATAGCATTAGTATCAGTGTGTATTTAATTTCCAACAAGTCATAATTATTTACTAAAGTAATTTTCAATAATTTGCAAAATTTGGCACTCTAAATTTTAGCTATTAATAGTTAAAAGAAGAAAGGTTTGAATCTAATTCTTTCAAGAAAATAGAATGAAGAAACTAATTAATCAGCACTAATCCTTTGAAATGAAGAAAGGAAATAATAAATAAAGAAAAAGGATAAAATTCTATGGACGACAAGGAACAACTATTATCACCAAAATTGATTCTTCCACTAATTCTGTGGGCCACATGAACATGTCTGAATATGGCATATGCACTTTGCTTGCCCTTTTCTCTTCTTTTTCATTTCTATACTCTTTATATATGCATATATATACATAACGCATACAATTATCAATTTTAACAAAAGACCTAGATAGCAAAACTCAGTAGCTTCTGCCTAAGAAAGTAAAAGTAACTCCATGGAAAGATGAAGAATATATTTCAACATCAAAATGAATTAAATTCTTTGTAGGTCATGTGAACTCGCGGCAATCTATAGCATTTGAGCATTATAGAGTTATTTCCTCCTTTGTTTGTTGTTTTTCTTTTATTTTCTTTTCTTTGTCAATTAATACTAAAATTCTCAAGATTGACATATTTATGGGCAAATGATATCATGCAGCTGCCAATAATCATGATTCTCAGCATTGTAAAGAAATTCCAAGCAAGTGGATTAAAGAACAATCTAATTTGTCCATCTCTTTCTCAAGCATTTGCTCATAAGTCTATCCAATACATGTGGCAATAGGCAAATTGAACAATTTTCCTACTCATGTAATCTTTATTTCCAAGTGACATGTTTCCATGATTTATCATTAATTTATTTCCATACAAATAACAAAATCCAAGGGAATGCATGGCAGGTTAATTTAAGGCCCACTAACAACTTAAATTGTTAACATGATAGAAAAGAATTAATCAAATAAAACACAGGGTGCACAACAAATTCTTTACCAAGGCCTAAATTTTTACGATGAAGATCCACCGTCACTAGCCCTTGGTTTTCTTCTTTTTTTGTTGTTTACCCTACCCTTCTTTTTTTTTTTTTTTTTGGAAATTTGATTGTGTGGCTAGGATTATAGATTGTAGGGAGTATGTATGGGAGAAGTGTTTTACTTCAACTAGAACTCTCGTTATAATATTTATGAGACTAGGATAATCTTACAATAAGTCTAATGACTTTATTATCGATTCCTAAAGTCTCAATGATTCAATTCCTAGTAATAATATAATATTAATTCTAGTGGAATTATAACTTCTTCTTCCAAAAGTTGGAATATCTAACATGGATATAAGTATAGATATGAACCTAAATTATAGTTATCACTATTTGATCAAAGATAATTTAATATTATCTATATATTATATATATAAATATATTTTTCCAAAAATATAGTTCTTGCCTACTACAATTTTAATTGAAATAATAATAAAATAAAACAAGGTATAGTAATGAATTAAATACGAAATAAAATTCTAGGGCATTACATCCTAGGCCCCTTAAAGGAATTTGGTCCCCCAATTCTAATCTAAGTTAGGGAAGAGTTTTGGATGATACTTTCACATTTCTTCCTAGCTTTCCAACATCATTTCATCTATATTTTGGTTCCTTTGAGAATCTTTACTAGTGAGATTATTCTAGTGCGTAGCTTTTATATTTTTCGATTTGGGATTTGGACTTGTTTCTCTTTGTATGTTAGATCCTCATACTTAATGATATGTGAGGGCTCTAGGCAATATTTCTTTAGCTGTGATGTGTGAAATACATTATGCATCCTTATAAGATTAGGTGGTAGAAAAATTTGATACGCTACTGCTCCAATTCTCTCGACTATTTCAAAGTCTACATACCAAGGGCTCAACTTTCTTTCTTTGCCAATCCTTGCAAGCTCCTTCCTGAGTGACATCTTCAAAGGTACCATATCCCTAACACTGAATTCCAAAATCTTCTTCTGTTATCTACTTAGCTCTAAATCATAAGTTGGATAGTTTTGTTGCTATAGTTCTAATTTTCTTGAGGTATAGGCTATTATCTTACTATTTTTGTATCAACATATATCCTAAGTCTTCTTTAGAAGCATCAATGTATACCTAAAACAATTCTTAGTACCATCTTGTAGCAGTGATATTAGTGTTGATGTAAATCTTTTCTTAAGCTTTGGAAAATTAACCTCATATTTCTCAATACACTTAAATGACATCTCCTTCCATGTCATTTGAACAGTGAGCTGCTATTTTAGAGAAATCTAGCATAAACCATCTATGGTAACCTACCAATTGTAAGAAACTTTTCATCTTAGTCACCATTTTAAGTCTTTTCCATTCTAGTATTGCTTCAATTTTTGATAAATCAATTATAATCTTATCTTCAAAAATGATATGAGCCAAACGAGTACTTTATCAAGCCAAAACTCATACTTATTGAACTTAGCGCAAAGTTTATGTTCTCAGAGTGTCTATAATACTATCCTTAAGTGTTTCTCATAAGCCTTTTCATTCTTTGAATAGACTAAAATATCATTAATGAGAAAAACTACGAGTTGATTTAAATTTAGCCTAATCACCCAGTGCATTAAATCCATAAATGTTGCAAGTGTATTCATTAACCCAAATGGCATTACCATGAACTCAAAATAACCATATTAAGTGTCCAGTGTTGTCTTAGACATATCTTTCTCTCTAATCTTTAGTTGGTAATGCCCTTGTCTAAGATCTATTTTAAAATTGACCTGAGATCTTTGTAATTGATCAAAGTTCCTCTATTTTAGCAAGGGGTATTTATTCTTAATCATAACATTTTTCAAGCCTCAATAATATATACACATCCTCAAAGTTTCATCCTTTTTCTTTATATATAAAAAAAAGTTACTAAGGTTCCACAAGCAGATGAACTTGACCAAATATACTTACTTTTTAGTAGTTCTTACAACTATACCTTAAATTCCTTAAGTTTTGCTAGTGTCATCCTATATGGTGCCTTAGATATTAGGGTCATTCCTAAAAGAATGTCAACGGTAGATTTAACTTCGCAGTTGGGAGTAAAGAAGTTAATTCGTCAAGAAATATATTAGAAAAATTTGAGACTACAAGGGTTTCATCGATCTTAATCTTGTCCTTAGATCTATTGATCAGGTAAGCTATATATCATATCTTACTCATTCTTAGTGCATTAAAATCAAAGTCATTCCAATTAACTTCCATTCCCTAGATAGTTGAATTATTAGTTTCCCCAATTCACACAAGCTAACTATTACTAAATGGAAATTTCAAGCTATGACAACTACTAACTAGATAGCATAACCTACTAAAATATTACAAACGAAAAAAATTCAAAATAAAAACCATATCCAATTATAGATGATGATTCTCCTATCATGATCTTTATCATTAGTCTCATTTGGATCTATCTCTTTAATATGTTCATTCAAGCCCACTTTTTCAAGGTCTTCCTCAAGGTCCTCTTCATTCTCCTCACTATTGTCTTTCTAACTAGTCTTCTTCCGAATCCTCTTCCTCTAGCTTATTGATAAAATGACCTAACAAATGTTGGGTTTCTGTAAGGCCTTTCATAGCTATCTTAAATACATTTGTCCTTGATAATGTTGCTTTTTTAACTTATTTTTTTGGTTATCGAACAATAGCCAATAGACTTCTAGCTATTGTTTTAACTCCTCACATCTCTTTCTGAAAATTGAAGATATTATCTTTTATGGTGGTCTCTTTCATCCTCAAGCAGTTGTATAGTTAGGTTTATGTAATACATTTGAAGCATATTGAAATTTTTGAAAATAGGTAGCTTGTAGCTAGGGTTGTATTATTCACTTCATCGAACCTTGTCATATCGGTTAAACATCTAAATAATAAATTAACTTAGGTTGGCTTTGACTAAACATCTTACCCTAGAAAACCAAAATGAGCCTAAATTAGCAACAAAATAAAAAAAATAAAAAATGAAAATATCAAGTACACTAAGTGTCTTAAAGGAAGATAGCTAAGGATTTACAAGCCTTGAGAGGGAGAAAACTATTAAATCCTAGAGTTTTTCCAATCTAGTCCCATAGTTGATCACGAATCCTACCATCAAGTACCAAAAATGTTTAATCATGTCAGTTGAATCACCTATACCAATCCTTCACAACCTCAATATCATGTGAACTTTGATCAATTGTTTTAGTGGTTGAAAACAAATACTTAAAGAAATTCCTAAGAGTTCTATGCCTAAATTCCACAGTTTGAGAATCTTATCCCGACATAGCCTAAGTTTAAAACCTAGGCTCTAATACCACCCTATCATGCCACAAAATCTAAATTGCATAGTCTAGTCTCAAGGCGTGAAATTCAATCCTAATAAACAATATTTTCGGTCCAAAATATAAAAGCTAGACAAAAGAACTCCTAAGACTCAAAATAATTCAAGCAAATCTTATAACACAAGGACTCAAAGTATAAATAAATAACCTCAACTAAATAGAATAAAATCCGTAATAAATAAAGTAGAATTGATAAGTTAAGGAGAAACAAACTAGCTACTACCAGAATTGAAAATAAAACTTCAGTCCTAATTCTCATCGAAAGTAGGTCCATCTTCTCACAGGGTCTGGTCTAGGTTTGTTAGAAGGAAGTTAAAGAAAAATAGTATTTGTAAAAGACTCAGTGAATGTTAAGTGCGTGCAATATGAATGTGAATTCAAAAATATATCATGATCAAAAGATGCTCACGGATAAATACTTAAGAAAAATAGTAAAAAATAGTTATAAACACTAGAATAACATTGAAAAATAGTTAGAAACATTCGAGAAGACAGTGAAAAGTAATTATACATTATATAGTAGGACAACGAAATATAATGATAAATATTTTTAATAGGCCAACAATTAAATGCAATGATCGAACTAGTGTTTGTTATAGTTAGCCAACCATACGATTCCCATCATAATAATCTCTTATCACTTTGGGCAAGGAACGACCTTACCAAACAATGCCCGAGTCTAGGTCCTCAGAAAATCCTATGACCTACCTCGGCCACAAAAGGCTTCTATTGTGTGCTTGTGGGATTGGGTTAGAGGAGCTTGTGGTTCAATTGGCAAGCGTATTGCCACTTGGTAAAGTCTTTTGCACACCTAAACCAAGTTGGATCCAACTAATGGTAACAATAGTAGTAACAAAAAATTTAGTAATAAGTTGATCATCAAATTTAATTGCTAGTCTAAAAGCATAAGGAAAAAAAATCATAAACTCACATATTTTCTTTCATCCAAACATAAAACAAGAAATTTTTTCTTTTTGTGTATAGTGAGATACATATATAGCGTAGTGTAAAATAAAAACATTGTCAATGAATTACGTAGCATATACCATTCTAGCTTTTAAAAAAAAATACTATATAATACATACAAGTTTAGGCACTCACTTTCAAGACTAATCCTATAAGTCAATCACCTATCATAGAATCAATCGAGTCAATAGTTGAGTCACCTGATTCATTTAATAAGCACATCAATCATTAATTTAACTGACAAACAAGAAAAAATTTACTTAGAATTAGCCTTATTGGTATCATGAGCCTCTAGTACCTTAAACCTAATTCCTCAGTTTGTACTACAAAAATTCGTTCACTATCCAAATTATCCTTTGAATTTAGCATTACAAAGAAATCCATTTCATATCATGATAAAATTTGACAATCCAAAACCTTATTAAAATCACTTGTACTGGCTGACTTCATAAATTTAGTAATTTCCCGAAACTCTCTTAGAAACAATAATAGATTTTTGAGACTACGGGAGTAAGAGAAAAAGGAAAAAAAATCAGCATCGCTATCAATGTGTATTCAATTTCCAACAAGTCATAATTCTTTACTGAAGTAATTTTCAATAATTTCCAGCATCATGCACTCTAAATTTTAGCCATTTATAATTGAAAGAAGAAAGGTTTGAACCCAATTCTTTGAATAAAACAGAATGAAGAAACTAACTAGCACTAATCCTTTGAAATGAAGAAAGGAAATAACAAATGAAGAAAAACGATATAATTCTATGGAAGACTAGGAACAACTATTATCACCAAAATCAATTCTTCCACTAATTCTATTGACCATGTGAATCACATCTGACTACGGCATATGCACTTTACTTGCCCTTTTCTCTTCTTTTTCATTTCTATACTCTTTATATATGCATATATATATATATATATATATATACATAACACATACAATTATCAATTTTAACAAAAGACCCAGATAGCAAAATGCAATAAAATGCAATAACTTTTGCCCAATAAAGTAAAAGTAACTCCATGGAAAGATGAAGAATATGTTTCAGCATCAAAATGAATTAAATTCTTTGTGGGTCACATGAACTCGCGGCAATCTATAGCATTTGAGCATTATAGAGTTATTTCCTTCTTTTTTTTGTTGTTTTTCTTTTTTCTTTTTGGCAATTAATACTGAAATTCTCAAGATTTGACATATTTATGGGCAAAAGATATCATGTAGTTGGAAATAATCATGATTCTCTCCATGGTAAAGAAATTCCAAGCAAGTGGATTAAAGAACAATCTAATTTGTCCATCTCTTTCTCAAGCAATTATTCATAGGTCTATCCAATACATGTCAGTAGGCATATTGAATAATTTTTCTACTCATGTAATCTTTATTTCCAAGTGACACATGTCCATGATTTATCATCAATTTATTTCCATACGAATGACAAAATCCACGGGAATGCATGGCAGGTTAATCTAAGGTCTACTAACAGCTTAAATTGTCAACATGATAGAAAAGATTTAATCAAATAAAACATAGGATGCACAATAAAATCTTTACCGAGGCCTAAATATTTGTGATGAAGATTTGCTGTCGCTAGCCCTCGAGTTTCTTATTTTTTACCATTTACCCTTTTTTTTTTAAATTTGATCGTGTTGCTATGGTTTTAGATTGTAGGGACTATATGTATGGAAGAAGTGTTTTACTTCAACTAGAACTCCAATTATAATATTTCTAGGACTAGGATAATCCTATAATAAATCTAATGAATTTATTATCAATTTCTAAAGTCTCAATGATTCAATTTTTAGTAATAATATAATATTAATTCTAGTGGAATTATAATTTATTCTTCCAAAATTTGGAATATGTAACATATACATATTTGTATGTGAACCTAAATTATAGTTATCACTATTTGATCAAGAGATTATTTAATATTATTTATATTATATATATAAATATATTTTTCCAAAAATATAGTTCATGCCTTACTACAATTTTAATTGAAATAATAAATGAATTAAAATAAGTTATAGTTATCAATTAAATACAAAATAAAATTCGAGGGCATTACAACAATAATTACCTAGTGCCATGTATCTTGCTTTAGAGGTTAACATAGCTACTACGCTTTGTTTTTGGGTGCACCAACTTACTAAGAAAAAACCTAGTAGTTGACAAGTTCCAGTGGTGCGTTTTTGATCAAATTTTCATCCTATATAGTCATTATCAAAAAATCTAACTAGATTGAAAGTTTTAGATCAAGGATACCAAATTCCATGGCTGATGATTCCTTTGAGGTAACGAAGAATTCTTTTGACAATCTTGAGATGTGATTCTTTTGATTTTCCTTGAAACAGTGCACACAAACTAGTTGTAAACAGTATATTCGGGTGACTTGAAGTTAGGTATAGCAAGCTTTTGATCATGCCTCTGTATGTTGTCTCATCCACACTTTTTTCTTTATAATCAAGTTTCAGCTTTGTAGATAAAGCTATGGAGATACTAGATTCTTTACAATCCTCCACTATGTATTTATTTAATAATTTTATAGTATATTTTTCTTGGGATATAAAAATTCCTTTAGAGATTTGTTTAATTTGTAGACTAAGAAAAACATTTAACTTATCTATATGACTCATTTGTTGGGTAACCAACAAATATCCCTTCATTTGATTTTGGATTAAATTTGGCAAGGTGTTCCCTATCATTTAAGATGTGGCATTTGCACCCACATATGCAGAAATAAGATATGTTGGGTATCTTACCTTTCCAGAGTTTGTAGGTAGTCTTTTTGATGAATGGTCTTAAAAAGACTTTGTTGATGACATAACAGGCTGTATTGACTGCTTCTGCCCAAAGAAGTTTAGGAAGATCATACTTATTCAACATTGTTTGAGCTATTTCCTATAGAACTCTATTTTTTCTTTCAACTACCCCATTTTGTTGGGGTGTTCTTAGAGCAGAAAAATTGCAAGTATAACCAAAATCATCATAGAAAGCTCTATTCCATGATCACTTTTGATAGTTATAATCATATTACTCTTTTCATTCTTGATGTTATTTGAGAGAGTAATGAATTGATTTAGAGCTTCATTTTTATGTCAAAGAAATTTTACCCATGTATAGTGAGAAAAATCATGTATAATGACAAATACATATTTGTTTCCTCCAAGTGATTATATTTTCATAGGTCTAAAATGATCAAGATGTAGAAGTTCCTAGGGTTTGGAAGATGTAAAATCGTTTATTGGTTGAAAAGATATTTTTATTTGTTTGCCTTTCTTGCAAGCATCACATATTCTATTTTTTGTGAATTTAATTTTTGGAATGCCCTTTACTAAGTCTTTTTTAACTAAATCGTTTAGGAGTTTTATATTAGCATGACTTAGATGCCTGTGCCAAGTTTAGTAAGATTCATCAGTAGCAACCAAGCATTCAACATTTGTTTGGATAGATCTTCTAAGTTTATACAATATATGTTCCTTTCTCTAATTGTAGTGAAAATGGTTTTTTCACACTTGGTTACTACAAATTTAGACGGTTGAAAGTGTACCTGGTACCCAGTATCACATAATTGATTTATGCTGAGAAGATTGTGTTTCAGCCTTTATACCAAACAAGTGTTTTCAATTGAAGTTTCATTTTTGTGACCTACTATTCCTTTGCCAATAATTTTCCCTTTGTATTGCCTGCAAACATCACATTTCCTCCATTGTATTCTTGTAGTTTAGAAAAGAATGACTTGTTTCTTGTCATGTGTCTGGAACATCTACAGTCTAGATACTAAAGATCCATTCGAACGGCCTTCTTGACTAGTTTTTGCAACACAAGATTTTGAGAATTTAAGTACCCATTTTTTGTTGGGTCCTAAGTTTTGTTAGACGTTGGCACCTACACATATGTGATTCTGATTTCTCTCTTTATAGGACATTTGTGAGCCATATGACCTATTCTTGAATAATAGTGACAAGTTTTTCTTTTTGTTTCTCTATATCTGAAGTCAATTTTGTTCTTACCCTTAAGCGTTCTTTTTAGATTATAGTTATTATCTAGTAAGTTTTGAATTTCATTTTCAAGATGTTGGTTTTTTTCAACTAGTTTATTTCTTTCTTCTGAATTTTTCTTTATGATTTTATCATAATAATGGACTAGTTCTTCTTTTTCATTTAGTGTATTCTTTAGTTGTTCTTTAAGAAGGTTTATTTCTATCTGAAGTTCTGTGAGTTAGTAGTGGCATTCTATGTGATATCAAGATCCTTATCAAAATCATAATCAAAATCATAATCAAAATCAAAATTGCTAGAACTTAATTGAGACTGTAAAGTTACATGTCTATTAGCCATGAGATAATTTTCTTTATTGTCAACTGATTTGAGTTTGAGTTTTCCCAAGTGGTGGTCATGGCTCTTTGTTTTGGATTTTTCTTAGTTTTTGGACTCCTTGTCAATTTTGGGCAGTCAGGTTTTTTATGTCTGACCTCACGACATTCATGACATATGACTTCCTCAGTTTTGTGAAACTCCGCATTGTTTCTTTTGAAATTTGTTTTGAAGTCTTTCTGAAATGATTTCTGGCTTGGGTAAATTGTTGCAACTGCCTAGTTATCATGGCTATTTCTTCATCAATCATTTCTTTATCTAAATCAGCAAGATCTTCGTTCCATTCTCCTTGCTCTGCATTAAAAGCAATGTTTTCCTTATTTTTGCTATCAAAACTTTCTTTTTTGCTAAGGAGAGTCATCTCATAAGAGGTAAGTGAATCGATTAGTTCTCCCATAGTAATTTTTTTCAAGGTCTTTTAGCCTCATGAATTGTAGTGACCTTGGGATTCCATTCATTTGGTAGAGATCTTTGGATCTTTTGCACTTGTTCACTATCATATACTATTTTTCCTAGTGCAATCATGCGATTCACTATTTCCATGAATCAAGCATAAATTTGTCTGATCATTTCACTTGTTTTCATTGAAAACATCTCATATTGGAGAGTAAGCAATGCAATTAATTCTAATTTTACTTGTGAAGTCCTTTCATGGGTGACTTGAAGCATGTTTTGCATTTTCTTTGTGAAAGTACACATATTAACATAATTGTACTCTTCTTTGACTAGAGCATAGGAAAGGATATTTTTTGCTTTCGCTTTCATTGAGAGCATCTTTTTGTTTTAGTGGTAAGTTCTAGTCTACCTGTTGAAGACATACTTTTGTTAGTTGGAATAAAAGGCCCATCAATGACTATGCTCCATAGGCCATGATCCAGTGCTATGAAAAATTCCTCAATCATGTTCTTTTAGGTTGAATAGTTGGTCTCGTCAAATAGAGGAGGATGAGTATGAGATTGATCTTTTGTATACACATCGAAGCTAGAAAAAGCCATTAGGATCTTTGAACTCAAGTTTGTTAACCTTATATATGTGTGCCCTCAGCTCTGGTACCAATTGATAGAGTATAGTGAGCCAAAAAGATAATAGACTCAAAGGAGTCAATCAATATAACAGAATAACAAACTGGAATTTCTAGATATAACTGAAATTCCAAAGATAATAGAAACAAGATAAATGATAATGAAAAGAGACAAGATAGTTATAATGGTTCAGCAAGCTTAATCCACTATCTGAGCAACAAGACTTAGGATTTTTAACTTGCATTTTATTAATCACATAGGATTAGAAACAAATACAATAAGCAGAGCTAACTTCTCAAACCTCACATGCTATAGTAAACACTTAGCAAGCCTAACTGAAGTTTGAGAAAGACAATAAAAAAAGAGCGAAGGAGTAATACTAATCTCATTGAATATCACTCGCTTAACTATTACACCAAACTTTGTTCCTCTAAATAGTTGAGTACAAATCCTCCAGAATAACTCTGATAGTGTGATTTTTCTTTTCATTAGCGCATTCTTCTCTTTGAATGGTGCAATGGCTAAATACCAAAATACAGTATCTTAGATATAGGAAGTTCCATATTTCCAGCAATGGATAGTTACCATTTAATCTGCTCTTGCTATAATAATTTCAATCAGCTTGAATTAACTACAAAATAGGTAGAATGAAAACTAATCTAGGAGGGGATCCTAATAGTTGTGAATTAATTTAAAGACAAAAAAGTGTGTGCAAAAATTAAAATTTTAAAAAAAATATTATCAAGTGAAGTACATAAAATATCAATATTACTTCAACATATAAATATTTTAGTATTTAAAGCCTGAAATATGAAAAGACACCAAAGAATAAGAAATGCTATTTATATGAAATGAATCTAAAAATTATTTTACAAGAAGTTAAAGAAACTAAAAACTTCCCATAGATAAAAATTTATGAGTAAGCAAAAGAATTCAAAGATACTTTTGATTGGAAAATAAAAATGAATGAAAAGGACAGAGCACAACATTGATGGACCAAAAAACGGTGGAAAAAAATTTAGAATTGTAAAATTTTAGAATTACTTTAAAAGGGTGATGACTATATATTGAGTTGAATAGTTAATATATAAAATATTAAATAATAGGCTATAAAAAAGTCGGCAAAATCTGTCTTCTCGTAATTATCACTAAACATTGTGAGTCAAAATAAAAATAATAATAAAGATAAATAATTAAAAAAATTGAAAGCTGATTGACAACATAATTGTATTCAAATTGATTTTTGGAATTCAAGCGACTAAGAAAGAGAAAATTAGAACGTAAAATAGAGAAAAGATGAAATATTATTTTTAGTTGCAAAATTTTATATAGATATAATTAGATCTTGGTATTATAAAGCAAGAATTTGGAAATAAAAAAATAAATAACAAAATAAAAGTGCAACAGTTATTAATAATTCAAGTAAAATTGAAATTTAGAAGAATAAAAGAAAATAAAGCTAAATTAATATAGATTTTGATAATTAAATTATACCCTAAAAAGTAATAAGTATATTTGCTATTGATATAATCATCTCCACAATTTTTTTAAATAGATAAAGAAAAATTTAAAGAATATACATTAATAAAGTAGTACTCAAATTTTTTCTAATAGAGTTTGAATAAACATATTGACATACACACACACACACACATATGTATAAACAAATATTGAAAACTAAATTTTAGACTTCTAAAATCATAAATATTTGAAGGCTGAAATAACTAAACAAATAATTAAAATAGTAATGCTAAGAAATACATATCATCTTAAAGTTATAAAATAGACGAACAAATTTCATATAAATTACATTTAGATTTTAGATCAATGGGTTTCGTAGCGAAGCGGCACCTTAATGCCGAGAAAACTAGCCTTTCGACTGACATATTTCAACGACACAACATGGCTAGCTATAAAAAGTAATAAGTTTGCATATCTATGATCTAATTCATGTTAGATGTTCAGCTCCAAATCTTTGCATTAATTTTGTGTTTTATTTTTCATTCGAAATAGTTATAAATGCTAAATTATTTTGTCTTTATTTATTATTTAGGGAAAATTTCCCTTTACATTCAGTTTTGCGTCATCTTCTTCAACAATTTAAACATCGACCATTATGTTCTCAAGTCGAAATGCAAATGATGAAGCACGCTTTCCTTTCCTTTTCTTTTTCCCCCCCTCCATTCTCTTTCTTATGTTCATGAAAAAGCCTATATCTTCTAATGAATTCTGCAAGAAAAATAGGGAACTAATTAGTGTAAATCTCAATAATAGATATAATTACAGTCTTAAAATAAAAGACCCCAGAAAAGGATGAATGTGCTGTTACATTGTCGGGATTGAGTCTAAAACAATGAATCTTAATAATTGATAGATAATAAATTTCAATAAAATATTCCTTGTCAATTAGAAATGTGTGAACACAGAAGATTTTGTCCAAATCAATTCTTTAAAATACAATAAGAAAATATATCTTATTCTCAAGATAATTAAAAACGGAAGAGAAATTGCATTTCATTTGTATCATGCTAACACAAACTATTTACCATGTATAGTGTAAAATAAGAATAAAAACTTCAAATTTCATGAAGCCCGCACAAAGCAAAACCTTGAACATATAAATCATAATTAATTGCACTGAAAGATTTACCTACTTTCAAAATAAAAATTTTGTTATTTTTTATTTTTTTGCTCTCCTGATTGAAGAGCACATTACTTTACTAATCCTATTCTTTATTATAGAAACAGAACAATTAGTTTCCCAATTAAGTTTGCAATATTAATCTCAAAGGAAAGTTTACTTAACTATTACCTCAAAGCGGGCGAGAGATTTGAACTTTCATAACATAATATAAAAAATAATACACACACACACACACACACGTACAGTCTCAAAATATTTCATATTAAACCAATCCGTATATCTCAAACCAAATACAACATAATAATTCTGGCAATGTATATAACCTTGATACTTTTCTCGTACTAATTGGTGGGCTTAGTTTTTATTTTAGTCAACCTAACAAATCCTATCTTTAAGCATCGGCCTTGTTTACATATTTCAATGCTTTATAAAAAACAAACTCAAAAGGTAGCTCTAGTTCAATTCATTCTATCTATTCCATGTTGCGTCTCAACATTTTTTTGTTTCATGCATGTTTTCACTCCCTCCCCCTAATGCTATGAGTTTGTTTTTCTTTCTTACAAATTCTTGTTGAGGCTTCTTGTTGTGCTGTGAATTGGATGCTCCTAAGCTTGATGCATCGAATTCTCCATCATATATAGAGTGTTTGGGCGCTCTCTCTTGCATCCTTTATATTCCATGATTCTCCTTGCTATAAAACTTTTGTCCTAAAACATTTTTGTAGTACTCTGACTCCTGAGGACTGGACTCACATTGCTTCATCTCCATACTTGTTCCACTTTGAAACCCGAATTAGTTAAATGAGCCAATTCCAGCAAACCAATTAGACTCCTCAAGAATAATTGCCTCTTCTTTTTTCTCCTCTTGAGATGTGGTCATCTTTCCACAGTATGTTACATTACGTTAATTCATCGTTAGAGACTTGAGATAAATATTTAGGGTTTCAGATCAATGAGTTTGGCTAAGAAGTAGTACATCTACATTGAGAAAACAAGAGATTTTACTCACACATATTAGCACCAAGACATGAAGTCTCATTACAAAAGGCAAGGCAATATATATATATATATATTATATGTGTGTGTGTGTGTGTGTGATCTAATTCATATTACATTCTTAGCTTAGAACCTTTATATTAATTTTGTATTCTTTCTTGTTTGCAAACTAGTTAATAGGATCAATTAATATTTTGTCTTTATTAATTTATATGGGGCAGTTTTCAGTTTTTAATCAGTTCTGCATCATCTTCTGCAACAATTTGAAGATTAGCCATTGCATTCTCAATTTGTAACGTGAATGGTGCAATACTCTTTCCTTTTCATCTTTTTCTGTCTTACTTTTACGAAAAGTCCCGTGATTTTTTCATCCTCTTCTCTATCTTCTACTCAATTTTGCCACTAACTAGTGTAAATCCCGAGTAGTTATAGTCTCAATAATAGAACCTAGCTACGAAAGGATGAGTTGCAATCTCCATCTACGAATTTAAAATAAAATACAATGGAACTCAATAATTTATTGTATTAAGTTCGCATCGAAATTCCTTGTGAATGAGAAATGCATGAAAGTAAAAAACTTCGACCTACTTAATCCTCTAAAGTACATTAAGGCTACGTTTGATATGAAATTTGGATAATGGTGGATATTGTAATAGTGGGTGATTGTGTGAATAGATATCGTAATAGTAGGTGATTGTGTGAGATTGGGTTATTTATTATTCTGTTTGATAAAAGAGATTGACATATACATTAGGCAACATTTAAATTTTTAATAATATCATGTGATTTGTTTGATACTTACTACTGACATTGTTTTTTTAAATTTGCCCCTATTAATGTAATGTAATGAAAAAACCACATAAAGAATTCTTTTAAAAAATTATATCATTTAAAATAATTTTAATAATATACACATAAAAAATAAAAAATTTAAAAATTAAGAATATGAATTAAAAATATTATATCTACCATTATTCTCTAACTTTTTTGAGATACAAAATTATGAATTATATTTTTATAATTACTTTCATCTAACATTCTTTTTTAATTGATCAACATAGTTAGCCCATTTTATTTTTTTTGAGACGTTGACAGATTTTATTAATTTAAATTTTGAAAAGCTTATTTTAAAAAAAGAAAATTAAATCAAGAAATATAATCTTGATTTATAGTAAATGTGAATTAACATTAATATGGTTTAGTCATTAGTATTGAAAAAGAATGAATGAAATATGGTTTTGATAATTAAAAGAATAAGAATTCAAAGGATAGTGGAGATTTAAAAAAAATGAAAAGTATAAAGCATAAATTTATATTTTTAATTAATTATATATTATAAATTTAACTAATTAGGTTAGGTTTAAATTATTTGAAAAAGAAAACATATATACATAAACAGACATGTAAAGAACTGCTTCATGTTATGTTATAAAGGAAAATTCTTAAACCAATGGAATTAAAGACTATCAATTCATTTCTCTTTGTTGTGTATTAATGTAAGATACTGCCAAATGCATAATTGTAACAATTTATTATGGAACTTGGAAAATTCAATTGGACAAATTGAGGACAATTTTGAAATGTTATACAAGAGGGAATCAGCCAACATGGGTGCGATTGCTTAGTTGGACCCCCAATGCCATTATTACAATAGGACCTAATGTGATCTACAGTGCTAGGCTAAGCATAAATTGTGAGCCGGCCCACAGCCTATATCTCCCACATCAAACACTACCTTAGGCACCATTAGATTAGCCAATAGTGGCAATTATCTAATATCAAACATGGTAAAAAAAAATGAATCTTATTCTTAAAACAATAAAGAATATGAGATAAATTAAGTTTCATTCTTAGTATGCAAACTTCAACAATTTACCATATATAATGCTATATAAGAATAAAATTTTCCATCTTCACGAATCCTGCCCATAGTGAAAAATTGAACAAATAAATCACACCCACATTGAAAGAATTATCTTGATTTTAGCACCCTAGTTAGGGAAAGAAGATCTAGCCTAAGGTGCCATTCATTCAATCTTAATGCATAACACAAAAGGATAACAACTAAGATAAACTAAAATGATAAAACCCAAAGCATGCAAATAGTTACATACGAGAAGATAATGTCAAGCTTACGTAACCATTTACATAACATACCCAAAATTCTAAGCAAAAGAGTTAGGTGCAACCTAGTTAAGTCCATGTATACATACATAAGCACCTAGTCTATTACAAAACTATGTACACCAGTCACTTAGGCAAGCCTCGAGCTCTCTATCCTTTATCAAATCCTGTTTGGAAATAAAATTAGAAACAATAGGAGGGGTAACTCCTAAGGACTTTGTTAGTATCTTTTTCAAAATAGATTTTCATAATGACCAATCAATTTCCTATTCCTTATTTCACTCCTATAAATATGGAATGTTACTATTTGGAAATCTTTTTATTCATTGACATGGCAAGCACATTTTAAGCAAGTTACGATTGGCAAATAAAAGGAAATGTGAATAGTTGCCAAATCAGAGAAGAAAACAACTAATCACTTGCTAATACACATGGAAGGGGCTATGTCTTGTAAACAATATATAAAGAGAAAATCATAATAGCAAGAAACATCTCACAATATTTATCATAAGCTTTTAGTTGCTTGCTATCAGTCGAGTGAGTACTTGTGTATTGCTGTCATATAGTTAGCTTTTGTAGCAGTGCAAGTTCCACTGCTTTGGTATTTTGTATCTTGTATATTCTTTTCTTCTAATGAAATTACAGGTTAAGAATCCTAAATGTTATCATTTAGGTAATGAAGTAGGCTTACCGAACCACTATAATTTTCTATCTCTTTTCTTTACTCTCAATAATCTTTTGACTACTGTCATATTCCAGTTACTATTATATCCATTTTATCACATCATACCCTATAAACTTTCAATTGGCATCTGAGCTAGGTTATCTCTCAATATGGCCGCTCTAGTTTTGACATCTATGCAGAAGGCCAATCTCACACTTGTCCTTCTCTATTTGATGAAACTAACTATTCCACATGAAAAAACAGAATTCAAGAAAGTCTTGTCAACTAATGCCAAGGCCAAGAATACTCCATCTGGTGCCTTTATTAATGAGAAATACAACTATGTCAGCACTTGCTCTTTAGCAAAAGAGATGTGGGACATGCTGTAAATCACCCATGAAGGAACTTCTTAGGTAAGATTGGAAAGAATTGCTCTTTTTACTCACCAATTTGAAATATTTTAAATGAAAACATGTGAATCAGTAAGTCAAATGTATGCTCGATTTATGGAAATCATAAATTCAATGTTTGCCGTGGGAAAAGTCATATTAGAAAATGAGCAAGTCAGAAAAATATTATAGTCCTTGCCTGAATAATGGAATCCAAAAGTCACAGTCATCTCTGAGGCAAAGAACCTTGAAAAAATGACCATGGGCTAACTTATTGGTTCCCTCACCTCAAATGAAATGATACTTTTGAGCAAGTAATAATATCTGAAAGTAAAATAAAGAAAAACATAGCCTTAAATGTAAAAAATAGAGACTGGAATAAAGATTTGGGTGATCTTGATGAGTAAACATTGAATGAGGAAACAACCATGATCATAAAACGATTGAGGCAACTCACTCAAGCAAAAGGAAAATTTAGAAAAAAATTTAAGACCCAATCTCAAAAGCTACAACAATGAGTTTCAAAATTAGAACAAATCATATGCTATGAATGCCATGAGGTAGTCACAAGAGACCAGATTGCCCAAAACTCAAAAAAAGTCCTAAACTTGAACGAAGTTCCAAAATCAAGAGCTATGACAATCACTTGGGACTATTTTGATTCTAATAAATTTGATGTTGAGGACAACTATCTAATGGCAGACAAGCAGGTAACTTTTAATTTAGCCAGTGATACTAAAATGTTTGAATTTAAATGTGAAAGTACCATTTCTTTCAATTTGCATGCCGAATGTCATAATCAATTAACTGCATTAGAAATTGAAATAAACTCTCTTAAGAATCAACTACAAAATACTAGAAATGAAAAATCAGAAATAGTTCGTGTTTACAACAACATCTTTAAGAAAAGGACTAAAGAAAGAAATATAATAATTCAAAAAAATCTAGAGTTAGAGAGAAAGAAATAAGAGCTTCTTGATGAAAACTATTCACCAAAAAGGAAAATTGACAGCAAAATTCCTTTAATTGTTAGAGAGTTTAGAAATTTTAGAACATGCCACTCCTGTAATCATGCTGGTCATCTATCTTATAAGTGTCTAATAAAAAGGCTCATTGGAACTAAATATGTATGGGTCAAGAAATCTAATGGATCAAGACCTAGTAATATGTGGGTACCTAAAAACCTAAAATATTTGTGATGTAAGAACCAGTGGAGAAAGGAAATGAGAAATGGTATTTGGACAATGGATGTTCGAGACACATGACATGAGATAAGTCTTTTTGCTCAAATCTATAGGAAATCAATGGAGAAAATGTATTATTTGCAGATAACACCAAGGGTAAAATTATTTTAAAAGGAACTGTGAGAAAACACACTAGAACTTCCATTGAGAATGTCTGATTAGTGGTAGGACTAAAACATAATCTGCTAAGCATCAGTCAACTTTGTGACAGTGAGTACCAGGTACAGTTCATGCATTTAGTTTGCATTGTCTCTAAAGAATATGAAATAGTTTTTATTGGTACTAGGGATAAAAACATCTACTGCATTGATTTAGATGACTGCTCAAATCAAAAGGTAGAATATCTTGTTGCATCTGAAGATCCTAATTGGACATGGCATAAACATCTAGGTCATGCAAACATGAAATTGCTAAATCACATTATTAAAAAAAATATATAGTAAGAGGAATTCCTGATCTGGGATTTAGCAAAAAAAAAATTTGCAATGCTTGTGTCAAAGGAAAACAAAAAAGAAGCACTTTCAAATCAATAGATGATGTGGTAACCTCAAGACCTCTAGAACTGTTGTATCTAGATTTTTTGGACCAATAAAAACTTAAACATTAGGTGGAAGCAAATACATGTTTGTAAGTGTGGATGATTTCTCACGGTTTACCTGAGTGTGTTTTCTCTCTCACAAAAATGATGCATTAATGTCATTCATCCCACTCATAAAGAAAATACAAAATGAAAAAGGTTAGATTATCAAAGCCATTGAAGTGATCATGGACTAGAATTTGACAACATGAATTTTAGAAATTTTATGATGAAATTGGCTATGCTCATGATTTTTGTGCTCTAAGAACACCCTTACAAAATAGGTTGTTGAAAGAAAAAATAGGGTACTTCAAGAAACGACGTGATTAATGTTGAACGAATATGGTCTTCCAAAATTTTTTAGGGGAGAAGCAATAAACACAGCATGCTACATTATCAATAGAGTGTTTCTAAGATCTTTTATCAAGAAGGCATCTTATGAACTATGGAAAGAGAAGACTCCAAACATTTCCTATTTTCAAGTCTTTGAATGCAAGTGCTACAGTCTTAATGATAGAGATCCTTGAGGAAATTTGATTCAAAATTTGATGAAGGTATCTTTATTTGTTATTCAGCTCACAATAAAGCATATAGAGTATTTAATAAAAGAAAAAAAGGTGGTTTAAGAAACAATTCATGTTGTATTTGATGAAATTAATCCCTCTATTTCTAGGAAAACCTTGAGCATAGAATCTATAGGAGTAGATCAAATCATTAAAGTTTTAGAGAAGCAAACAGAGAAATCTGAAGAAGATGAGCCAACAAAGAGTACTACCATTGGAAGTTCCAACCCTAATAATGAAGAAAGAATAAGAAAATTCGAGCATGCTTTTAGTTACCCAATTGATAACATTATCGGGGATCCTCAAGCAAGAATTACAACTAGATCTGAGGTAAGACAAGATCATAATAGTTGCACTAATGTTGTGTTCCTATCTCTTTCAGAATCTAGAAATATCAAAGAAGCATTAAAGGATAACTCCTGGGTTAGTGCAATTATAGTTTGATAAAAAGAAAGTTTGGAACTTGGTGGAATGATCCTCTAATAATCCTGTCGTAGGAATAAAGTAGGTTTTTCACAACAAACTTGATGAAAAAGTTACAATTTTAAAAATAAAGCTAGATTGGTCGCTAAGGGATATTCTCAATAGGAAGGTATTGAATATGGTGAAACTAATGCTTTTGTTGCACATCTTGAGTCTATTCACATGCTCTTAGCCTATGCACCCCATAAATATTTTACATTATTTTAGATGGATGTAAGAAGTGCATTTTTAAATGGTTGATCAAAGAAGAGGTTTTTTGCAAAACAATCACCAGGATTTAAAACTCCAACTTTCCAAATCATGTATTTAAACTATCAAAAGCTCTTTATGGTCTAAAATAGGCTCCTAGAGCTTAGTATGAATGATTGAGCACTTTGCTATTATCAAAAGGCTTTCTCATGGGATCTGTTGATACTACTCTTTTCACAAAAAGTCATCAAAAGGACATTATGTTAGTTCAAATCTATGTAGATGATATTACATTTGGTGGAACTTCCATTGAGCTCTGTGATGATTTTGTCTCATGTATGAAAATTGAATTTGAAATGAGTCTTGTGTGACAACTCAACTTCTTTCTTGGATTGCAAATCGAATAAACCCCTAAAGGAATTTTTCTATGTCAAGAAAAATACATCAAAAGTTCTTGAAAATGTTTGGTGTGGAAAACTGCAAAGAATCTACTATTCCTATGTCCCTTAATACCAAACTAAAACTTGGTCCATCAGAAAAAGAAATTGATAAGTCTATATATCGTGGCATTATTGGTAGTTTGTTATATCTCACTACAAGCTACTTAGACATACTATTTGTCACCAATCTATGTGCTTGATTTCAATCAAATCCCAAGTAATCTCATCTAAATGACGTAAAATGAATCCTTCGATATATAAAAGGGTCTCCCTATCTGGGTCTTTGGTACCCTCAACATCCTCTTTCTCTCTTGTTGGTTTTTTTTAATATCGATTATGCAAGATGCAAAGTTGAACACAAAAGCACCACTGACACTTGTCAACTCCTTGGTAACTGTCTTGTCAGCTTGTGTAGTAAGAAACAAAGTGTGGCTGCCCTCTTAACAACACAAGCTGAAAATATGGCTTTAGAAAACTACTGTACACAAGTAATGTGGATGAAACAAACACTTAGTGGCTTTGGATTAAATTTTTTTTGCATACCTATCTATTGTGATAACACAAGTGTAATTAGCATTACAAAAAATCCAGTTCACCACTCTCACACAAAACATATAGAAAGTGGTCACCACTTTATTAGAGATCATGTTGCAAAAGGAAAAATTTGTATAAATTATGTGGCCACCCAAATCAATTAGCTAATATCTTCACAAAACCTCTATCCGAGGAAATATTTTATTTCATTAAAGAAAAATTAGGAATTACTTCCATTCCCATGTAATTTGAGTATAATTTTTTTTGAAGAGTCAGATTTTAGCATCTTGCATTATAACCACTTAGCTTGCCTTAATTATATCAATTTCATTCAAACAATATTAATTCTGCCAAATTATTCTTCAAATCTCAAAAGCATCATCAAACTACTCATATTCCCAAAAATATTTTTTTCTCTCTATCGAGCACCCACTCATTTTCTCCAATGGCACCATCTTCCCTTCGCCGCCATCTTGAGAAAGCTGCTCTTCAACCTATCTCACCCAAAGATGCAAAAACATCCCATCATCGGCATCTTGTTGTCTCTAACAGCAATCCAAAACTTTCTCCATCACCATATCACTATGCATCTATTTCTCAAAACCCTCATTCCACTAATGAATCTACTCCACAGTGCATACCTATTGAAAAACCCTATACTCTTCACTCCCCTATTTGTTTGCCTTTACCAATTTTAGTTCACAAATTAGCATCACCATACCCACAAAATTTCACTAACTTACTTAACAAAAATTGGGATTTCCTCTCTATTTCCATGAAACTCAAATTCTCCACACATCAAGCATTGAATTTGCTTGCCTCCATTCAAAATCATTACATCAATAAAGAAAGGGGAATTGATTTTACCAATATTTCTCAAACTCCCATTCTATAATGGGTTGATGACATGGGCTAGAAAACCATAATGAGCATAAACGAACTTGCCTATCCTTTTCTGGTAAAACTCTTCTATGCCAATCTTTCATTCAAAGTAGATCATGTATCACACTCTCTAATTCTTTACTCATCTATTTCGGGCACTTCTATCACTCTTACCATAGCCAAACTTAATTAGATCTTTAACTTAGAAAGTAATAGTGTTAAGTTTTTTGCATTTGGGGAATAGTGTACTGATATGCCTTCAATTTGTTTCATTCTAAGGCCCTTTTCTAGCAAGGGAAATCACTATCTAAGGGTGAAGCTTTAAATATGCTTGGTATGGATCATTTTGTTTTTTGCACAGGCTTATTACCATCACTATTTTGTCAAACACATCCACTAGTAGAGGCCACTCCACAGACATGAATTGATTATCTATTTTTTTGCTTTACATGGTTGTCACAGGGCAACATGTCAACATTGGGCACTTGATTTTGCACTCAATTCATTATGCCTTCTATCATTCCGCAAAACATCTTCCTTATGGCATGTTGTTAACCAAAATTTTTAAAGAAGAAAATGTTTTCCTACTTTTTTTAGGGATTGAGGAACATAATGAACACAAAATTATCGACTTACAAAGCCTAAGAAAAATGAAAATCTAGTATGGGTAAGACAAGGTTTAGTTTAAAAAAACATCTACCTCAATTGCTATTCTTACACCACGACAACAATCCTACAGAACCAAAGGCAAAACTCCTATCTATATTGTTCCTAACTTTGTACCTGACACTGAATCCCAAGTTACTAACCTTCAAACTTAGATTTCTAGCCTTACTATCACTGTCACATTTATTCAGACTCACGTTGGTGCTCTATTTTCCTCTCTTGATGATAATTTTTGCCAATCTCACAACCATCTCAGTGACTTACATCATGACATCAAAGACCTCCATCATATCCTTCACAAGAGGTCATGCAGGGACTGACTTTTTTATGATGAATGGGGAGATTCCTCTATACTCGCTCTCTCTCTCTCTCTCTCTCTCTCTCTCTCTCTCTCTCTCTCTCTCTCTCTTACTGTTTCTAATGATACTTCATGTTTTGTGGTTGAAAACTGTTAAATTATTATGTGTCATTCTTATGCATGTTTTAGTACTTATTCATGTTTTGGTTAAACACTAAGGACATGCGTTACTCTCTTAATTTATATTGCGCTTATGTCTTTCTTGGTTAAGAATGTTGTGACCAAATTTTTTCCTTAGCAAATCTATACTGTGCTTATTTTGTTTTTGATTAAGTACTGTTGATATGATTGATGTTATGTTTACAAGTACTTTATTAAGCAACAATGATTGTCTATTTTTGGTTATAGCTTCTACTCCATTAGCATTACACCTAACGGGGGGAGAAAATAGCAAACTACATTTGACAGGGGGATAAACTTTTGCACTATATCTTTGAATGGTTGTTATAATGTTACTTGTCTAGTGTACTTGATAGGGGGAGACAGATCTTGCTCGATCATCATCGAAAAAGGGAAGATTGTTAGGATCTTCTCCACAATAGATTTTGACAATGAACAATCAATTTCCTATTCCTTATTTCAATCCTATAACTATGGAATGTTACTGTTTGGAAATCTTTTTATTCATTAACATGGTAGGCACATTTTAAGCAAGTTACGATTGGCAAATAAAAGGAAAGGTGAACAACTTCCAATACAAAGAAAGAAATAGCTAGTCACTCACCAATACATATGGAATGGGCTATGTCTTGTAAACAATATATAGAGAGAAAATCATAATAGACAAGAAATGTCTCACAATATACTTTATAAGCCTTTAGTTTATTGCTATTAGTTGAGTGAGTACTTGTGTATTGCTATCATATGGTCAGCCTTTGTAGCAGTGCAAGTTCCAACTTTTTAGTACTTTGTATCTTATATTTGCTTTTCTTCTAATAAAATTGTAGTTTAAAAATACTAAGTGTTATCACTTAGGTAGTGGAGTGGGCTTGTCAAACTATTATAAATTTTTGTCTCTTTTCTTCACTCTCAATAGTCTTTAGACTATTGTCATATTCTAGTTACTATCATATCCATTTTATTACATCAAACCCTATAAACTTCAGACTTACTTAGTGAGGGGATACCAGAGGGTGATAAACAGGGAGCGGATGACATAGTTCTAATAAAATCAGTACTCAATGGAGATGAAAAATGGAAACAATAGAATTTAAAAACAAATTTAAAAGCAATATACCAAGTATTGACCAAATGGGGACTAAATTGAATAGGACACATAATAAAAAAGATACATCGTATCAAAATAGGTCTTGTCAAAAACTATTTTCAAACCATAGCCGACTATTGGCAAAATCCAACCTTATTGCGCTTAGAACAAAATATAACAAGCATAATAGAACTTAAATACATCATGAAATCTTCCTTGTCTCTCCATTGCTCAAGCATTCAATTTAGCATGAAATAACTAACATATGGCATGGCCGTATGTTGGATCCCGCCGCTCACAGATTGTTACCTCCAACTACCTATAAGTCAAGATCATGAGTAGATGATACCTAGGAGATTAGTCACCGATGGTCCATTTTGCTTGGTTGTCTTTTCAAATTTAGCCCTAACTTCCTATGGTGTCCATATGAGTAACAAACTTCGCATGGGCATCCCCAAGGGTAAAATAACATACTACCAACAATAAAGAAAATAGAATTCAAAATAACTGATCAAAGACATGCTATGAAATTGAACGACATGGTATAATCCGTAAAACACATAGGCCGGCAAGGCCATAAGAATAGCATGCAAAATGGTGCAACTAGAAGTATGAATTGGAGTTGGTTGGCAAGACCAAAACATCAACACATACAAGATAGCCGGTAAGGTTGTGGGATATAAGGGATTGGAGACTGATAACACAAAAAAGAAGTTTTAGGCATCATAACAATCATAAACAAACACAAACAAGCATGTAAATGGGGAATTTTGCAAATGGAGGTAACTTATTTACCAAAAGAAAGATAGGTCATAGCCTCACCTTATGTCCCAAAAGCAAAGTGATCAATGTCCTACTGGCCCTCCCTCAGAGAATTGGGATCCTCGTCACCTATTTCAATGGAAATTATATAAATGTCAATATGCTTACTCAATATTCTCTTAAAAATAACTAAATTACTAGCACCTCAAATTTGAGTGTTTTATTGATTACGAGGAGTAACGTATGTTTGGTTTGCTAAACATACTAATATAGCTAATTAGTGTTATTGTAGGCATATTAGTTCTAGTTACTAGTCATTTTTTAAATTAATAATCCAGGCCCATGCCTAACAATTTATCCAATTTGCAAGAATTTATCACATCTTCAATTAATAATTAGTCATCGCAACGTTACACAAGGTTAGACATATAAGTTCACCGATTAACTTAATTTATGATAATTAAAGCCTTGATTAACAACTTAGAGCCCACCAATCACTACATACAATATATATCCATACATTTCAATTTGGAAACATAACTCTCATCCCATTCACACTAAATACATGAGAAATATTATATTAATCCTTTAAAATTTAAGTAAGCAACAAATTATTGATTTAACCAAATTTATCAAAATTTTTCAATTTTGAAGCCTAATCACAACATGGGACCACCATGCGTGTGATCGCATTGGTGAATTGAAGTTACTACTTGAGGACCGCCAAAACTACCATCCACCACCATTAGAGTTGCGGGCGGCCATGATCAATTGGTGTGCCTCGATTTGTCAAAAAATGGAATTAGCCCCCTCATTGCCATCGTGCACATTTGCCATGGATACTCCTTTACTGGTTGTCGGTTGGCGAAATCAAAGCCACCAACTTGTTCATTGAGTTGAACCAGTCAAAATCCACCCGTGGTCTACCCCTAAAAGCCATTGAAATTGCTCTGCCATGCAGAGTTTTCCTTCTAAAATTTCGACCATTCTGTTGGCTGTTTCCATGAGTTCTAAGCACCATTGCGTTCCTTGAGTTGAGAGGATGGCAATGGTGTGGATGGTTGCGAGATATGCTAGCGTCGGAGTGAAATTGTCAGAGAGATGAGGAGAGGATTGCATGCAAAAATTAGATAAATTAGGGAGGGGCATTTGCTATATATAGAAGTAATTTTCAGGAATCACAGAGTGGCTCCAAAACTTTTTCTCAACTTCCAATTGAACCCCCAATCTTATTAGTGCCTTAGATTGACGCTTAATCCAATTCTATCACAGTTTGGCCCTATAAATTTTCTAGTCTCTCTCAATTAGGTCTTATTAAATTTAATTTTTGGTCTCCCAAATTTTAATTGTTAAACAGGAACCCTTAATTTTTTTTTCCAAAATGTCACATTTAGTCCATTTACCGAAAATTATCTAATAAGGCTATATATGGCCTCAAACAGGCTTTAAGGTAATGGCATAGTAAGTTTTCTCAAACTCTCATCTACTTTGGCTTTCATCAAAACAAATATGATTACTCTCTCTTCACCAAAGGTTCTAGCTCTTCCTTTATTGCCTTTTCTAGTCTATGTCAATACATTATCATCGCTGGCCCTTCCACTCATGCCATCAACTCTTTAAAAGCTTTCCTCCAATCTAAGTTTAAACTTAAAGATCTAGCCCACATAAAATACTTCCTTGGCTTTGAAATTGCCCATTCTACCCATGGAATCTCTTTATCTCAATGCTAATACACCCTCAAACACCTTGAGGACACTAGTTGTTTTACCTCAAAACCTACTACTATTCCCATGGACTCGAATACTCACCTCTCTACCGACTTTAATGAGCTTTTCATTGACATCACCCAATATCGGTGACTTATAGGCTGACTTCTCTACCTAACTCTTTCCTATCTTGACATTACCTTTGCTATCCATAAATTATGCTAATGCATCGCCAAGTACTATTTTCCACACCTCAAAGCAGCACAACATCTCATCTGTTACCTTAAAAATTCCCCTGGTCAAGGTTTTTTTTCTTCATCAAAGTTTGAACTTCAGCTCAAGGCCTTCTCAAATACAAAATAAGCTTCTTGATTGAACTCTCATCGGTCTACCTTTGGGTTTTGTGTATTTTTGGGAAATTCTTTGATTTCTTAGTATGCTAAAAAGTAGAGCATCATTTCCTGATCATCCGCTAAAGCAGAATATAGAGCTTTAGCCATGGCTACTAGTAAACTTGTTTAGATCAATTATCTTCTTCAAGACCTTCATATTCACCTCACTACTCCCACACTCATATTCTATGACAACTAGCCTGTTGTTCACATTGCTACCAATCTAACTTTTCATGAATACACCAAGCACATTAAGATAAACTACCCTTTCATTTGAGACAAACTCAACAATGGCTTCCCCAAACTCTTGCCCATCATGTCTTAATACCAACTCATGGATGCTTTCACGAAAGTGCTCCCAACTTCTATCCTCACTTCCCTCATGTCCAAGATGTCCCTCATCAACATCTATGGTCCATCTTGAAGGGGCGTATTAGAGTCTAAAATTTTCTTTCTTCTTCTATATATACTTTCCAGTGTAATTCTTTAGTATGGTAATTTGTTAATATATTCAACCACTGGTAGTTAGGGTTTAGTTACAATTTTCTCTTGCTTAGTTGTAACACAATTAATGTTCATCTTGCTATAAATAGAAGGGCCCTCCTTCTGTAAATATACACATGCAAAACACAAGTTCACTTTTTCTTTAAAACATCTTAGCTCCTAGAAAAAGTATTATTTATGTATATAGATGATCCAATTAATTTTGATGCTTAACTTAAGTAGTTTGTATTGAAAAAGTGGTTTCAATCTATTTTACATTGCTCCTCATCTTTCTTTTGCTTCATAGATGTTGTCACTCCCTTATAGTAGAACTTTGTGGATCTTTCTTCTAGTTCTCATTGAGGCTTCTTCTACTTGGACTTCTTCTTGTGGTGAAAATGACACATTAATTCTATATCACATATGGATAGTCCTCTCTTTTGCATCCATTATAGTCCCTCATCGATTGCTCTTGTGGTAAAAACTTTTGTCCTAAAACATTTGTCCTATAAATTAGATACTTCCTAGCCTCATCTCTGTACCCTCTTTACTTTTGAAACTTGAATTCAATGGTTTCATTTCAGAAAACCAATTCAACTAATCAAGAATAATTTCCTCATCTCAGTCTTTCTCTTGACATCTAATCAACTTTCTATAATATGCAACAGACACATTACCCTCTTTGACAAGGATTGAGAACAATATTTAAGTTTTCTGATCAATCGATTTGGCTAAGAAGCAACACATTTGAATTGAGAAAATAAACAATTTGACGAAGACATGCCGATGCATGACATGAAGTTGCATTATAAGAAATAACATATATACAAAGTTGTGTATGTGTATGATCTAATTCATGTTAGATGCTCGGCTAGGAAACTTTATATTAATTTAGTATTTCATCTTAGTTTGCAACTAGACAAAAATGCTCAATTGTTTTGCTTTTACTATTAGGGCAGTTTTCTCTTTCTATATAATTTTGAATCATTTTTTGGAAAATTTGAAGATCAGTCATTATGCTCTCAAGTTTTATTACAAATGATATCACTAGCTCCTTTCCTTCTTCTTATTTTTCAACTTCTCAATCTTATGTTCATGAAAAGCCCCATGATTTTTTCATCCTCTTCGCCATCTTGTAATCAATTCTACCATAGAAGAGGGGAACTAATTAGTGTAAATTCCAAATAATTATACAATTAGGTTTAATTATTCTCTTAATAATAGACCTTAGAAAGGATAAATGTGCAATTTGTCTTGTTTGAGGATAGAAAAAATAGTGAATCTTAATAATTTATTTCCAATAAATTAGCATAAAATGATCCTTCTGACACTACTAAAAAAATATCTCTTTGCAACGGAAAAATCTATCGCAATTTGCGACGGGTTTTGCGACGGAAAGTCCGTCCAAAAATTTTAGTCGCAAAAAATTTAAAAATTTAAAAAAATGAAAAAAATAATTTGCAATGAAAAAATCTATCACAAATCAGCAATTTTGTGATGGATTTAAATCCATCTCAAAACTACTAAAAAAATTCAGGAGTTTTGCGATGGATTTTTCCATCACAAAAATTAAAAAAATGAAAAAAAGTAAAAAATTGAAATTATCGAGTGGGGGAATTAAAAACCCTACTTTCTCTGTTTTTCCCACCCAAACCCATTTTTGAAAAGCCAAATTTTTTTCCCCATTTCAAAACAAGTTTTTCTTCCTTCCCCTTCTTCATCTTCTTTCCCCTTCTTCTTCTTTTCTTTTTTTTTTTTTTTTTTTTGTAAGTGTAAAAAGGGCTAGCCGGCCACTAGTCAGCCATGTGCCAACTTGCTCCATGGCTAGCTGGTGTGCCTGGCCTACTAGTGCACACCAACTGGCTGCATGGCCTATTGGTGTTGCTGCTCATGCACCAACTGCTGCTAGTGCAAATAAGTGTGGCCAGTAGTGCTGGCCGCACCAATTTTTGGACGCTGACCGTGGGCCAAATCTAGAATATTATTTTTTAATTTTTATTTTTTAAAAAAATTAGTTTTAATTTTTAAATATGCTAATGATGTTGTTTGTTTAATGTTTCAAGTTTGGAGAATTTTTGTTTTGCTCTATGTCGATTAATTAAGGTAATTCTCACAATTATGTTAAAATTTGATTATGTTTTAGTTGTCTCCATTATATTTTAGTTAATTATCCAAGTTACATAAAATTTGATTCATGCGTTAGTTAAACTCAAATAATATTTTATTTATTAGTAATATAATTTGATTTAGCATAAATATTGATTTATATGTTAATTAAAATTTGAGGTAAATTTTATATTTGTATTAAATGTTGTTATATTTATTAGAGTTATATTTTTGTTTGAATTAACAATTTTATTAGAATTTTAGATTGAGTTAAATTTTATGGTACTATATATTGAATTATATTATTTTTTTAAATTTTAATTTAGTTTATGAAATTACGATTTATGATTAAATATGTGTGCTTGTAACATGTGCTTAATGATGTAGGCTATCTCAATTGTGGTGGATACCTTTTGTGAGTGTGAGTTGTGTGGAATATTTAAAGGTAAGTTTGCATACCTTATTTTGAGTTTATATATTTTTTTAGTACAACACATTGAAAATATTTAGAATTGATTGAATTAAAAAGGAGGACAGGATGTTGGGAAAAGGGGTGGGGCCTTTTTATTTGTTGCTGGTTGGCTTTAAGTTATATGTTTAAATAGGGATTTGAGTTATATGTTGAACTTATATTAAATTATATGTTGGTTTATGTTGGATGTGTGTTTGATTATATTGAATTATGTATTAGATTTATATGTGTTAAGATTATGCATTTATATTGAATTATGTGTTAGATTTTGTTAGATTTATATTTTTTGAATTATATGTGCGACTAGGATTTGAGTTGTACATTGGACTTATATTAAATTATATGTTAGTTTATAATGAGATATATGTTTGGTTATATTGAATAATGTGTTAGATTTACATGTATTAGATTATGTATTTACATTGAATTATTAGTTAGATTTTGTTAGATTTATATTTTGTGAATTATATATACGATTAGGATTTGAGATATATATTGGACTTATATTAAATTATATGTTGGTTTATACTGAGATGTATGTTTGGTTATATTGAATAGTGTGTTAGATTTACATGTGTTGTTATATTTATATTTTGTGAATTATATGTTTGATTAGAATTAGAATTTATATTTTTGAATTATGTGCATAATAATGATTTGGTCATGTATTGAATGTATACATTGGTTTATTATGTTTAATTGTCCATTAGTTTAGTTTATATTTTTATTTTTCATTATTGTAATTTTGTTTTTGTTTTACCATTGTAGGCTTGAATATCTCAAGACATTAAAATTTAGTATAAGTTTTGTAAGATATAAAATTATTGTGATTTTATATAAAATAATATTTAAATATTGGTGTATGGGATGATTATTATATAATGCAAAGAATTATTAATATTGGGTAATTATAGGTTTTAATTTGATAGCATATGTATATTTTTTTTAAAAAAACTTTTTAAAATTTTGCAACAAAAATTTTTGTTGCAAATTTTATTTTTTTAATTTAATTACCAAATTTGAGATGGATTTTTCCATCACAAATTTTGCGACAGATTTTCCATCACAAATTTTCATAGATTTGCGATGAAAATTTTTGTCTCAAAAAAAGCAGTCGCAAAATCCATCACAAATTATTGTGACCAAAGATTTTGCAACAAATTTTTTCCGTTGCAAAATCCATCGCAAAAAGATATTTTTTTAGTAGTGTGAATCCAAAACGGGCTGACATAGGATATTCTACCTAAGTAAATTCTTTAGACTACCTCAAAAATATATATCTCATTCTCAAGTCAATTAAGAGTGTAAGACAAGATGCATTTTGGTTTTATTCATGAAAACTTCAACTATATATTATATTAGTGCAAAATAAGAATAACATTTTCAAATTGCACGAAATTTGCACAAAGTAAAACATTGAACAAATAAATCATAATAGCATTGAAAAAACTTATCTTAATATATATTTTTAAAATAAGATTTTGTTATTTTTCATTTTTTCCTTTCCAATTTTGAAAAGCTCATTAATTTCGTTATGGTATTCTTTATTATAAAAAAACTATTTATTATTGATATGAGATAGCCCAAGAGGCCCATTTAGCCCAACAGACCCAACATCAGTTCTGGACTAAGTCATTCAACAACAATTATCTGATCAAGTGTATTGTAATCGACTATACTCGACAAAAAGTTTCATCCGTTCTAGTATATTCTGCCATCTCTGTAATTAACCAGCCTGATCTGTTTGATTTATATATCGACCTCATAACTCACCCTGACGTTAACTCAGATCTATGCTGCATTTATTACTCTGACAAGTAGCATGCCTCTGCACTAATAGCGCGTGATAGTCGGTACAGTCGCTGCCACCAACCTTGCCACCACCTTTAGCAGGGAAGCGCCTACTAGTGGTACTGTTCACCCTAGAAAATAGGAGATTAAGCCACCTACAATAGTATCGAGATCTAGACATCAATCTCCTGATAAGGACTAAAGCCCAATGCATCTGATAAGGGCATCTTCGTCAAATCACACACTGGGAAAAGGTTATAAAAACCTCATAGCCAACCACGCTCCAAGTAATGCCAAATACACTATAAGCTCTCAAT
>JACGDI010005853.1:1136539-1174731 GCA_014898725.1 Jacaranda copaia
AGGCGACCAAAATTACAAAAAAAGATTGCAGACTCAGTGGATCACGTTTAACCTAATCGAGCCCCGCAGTGTGATAAGGTCGAACGCTCCAAGCGTGAGTACCATGAAGACATAGGAAAATCTACGGACCTCATAGCCCAACCCATTTAAGCCCCACAGTGTGATAGGGCCAAGCATGCCAATCTAGGCCTCGATCGGAATGCCACCCTGGCGGATTGTGAGGAATTGGAGAAAATATCCCATCAAGTCCAAAATTGAATAGACACCTCAACGAGAACTCAAGGAGAAATACTGAAAGAGCACCTAACCCAGAGGGCCCTCAGAGATCTCATTGGAAAAGAGGATCTCCTTTTATCCAAGATATTGTCAATGCGAAGGTCCCAACTAGTCTACCAAGGTATGATAGCTCGATGGGCCCCAATGAGCACCTAATGCAATTTGAACACATGATGCAGCTATATGGACACAATGAGTACATCCATGCCAAAATGTTGGTAACCACCTTCCAAGGTATCACACTCAATTGGTTTGTGAAACTTGAGCCATTGTTAATTTATTCTTATGACCAGTTATGCAATATATTTTTACACTAATTTGCCAACATGAGGAAGGCGAAACTCCCCCACACCCATCTCCATACTGTAAAGTAGAGTGAGGGAAAGTCCCTTCATGATTTCTTTATCAGATTGAACACGAAGGTCCTCAAGATAGATAACCCCAAGATCGTGTTCCTGATAAATGTACTGTTCTTGGGGCTCAAACACAAGAAATGCACCAATGCATTGTTGTGTGAACGTCCCAGGTTGATGGAAGAGTTGCTCAATTGGGCTGAGAGGTACATAACCCAGGAAGAGATGAACAAGCTCAAGTTTGGATCCTCTGAAGTTGACAAGAAGCAAAAAAAGAAAGAAATGACAAAAACATGCAGAGAGCGAGGTCGATCTTCCATAAAATGATTCCAGAACTATACACCCCTGAACATCCCAAGGAGAGAGGTCTTGTATGCCATCCAGCATAATAACCTCCTCAAGAAATCGAGGAAGTTGATGGAGACTGAGATAATGAAAAATTCTAAGAAATATTCCTCCTTCCACAAGCAAAAGAGGCACGACACAAATGAGTGCTTCAACTTCCAAGATGAGATCAAGAGGTTAATCAGGCAGAGCCACCTCAAGAAGTATATAACTGTGGACACACGGGTTGATAGGGGTAAAATCGACTGGACTCTCCATAGAGAAAGGTTGGTTAGCTTTAGAAGGGAGGATAAAGAAAAGCAATTTGCCCATGAGAATAACCCATCAATTCATGGAGTGATTGACATGATTGCTGGAGGTCCCACTAGGTAAGACTCAAAATCTACCCAAAGGCAAACTCAGAGGAGGCTCGAGTTGACTAAAACCTCACCCATCGAGACGACATTCTATCTTATGACATGTGCATAGCCCATCTCATTCACTAATAGTAACTTAGCACATCTCGAGAGCAGGAATATCAATCATAAAATAGACTGCCCAATGGTAGTCTCTATTGAGATTGCCAAATTTGAAGTGTGCAAGGTCTTGGTCGATAATGGCAGCTCGGCTAATCTCATCTTCTCTCTACCTTGAAAAGAATGAATATATGCCAACTGAAATTTGACCTGTGCACACACTACTGGTCAGATTTAAGGGATCAGAGATCATACCAGAAGGGTCAATCAACCTGTCAACATTGTTTGGAGAGGCTCCTAGAAGAAGGACTTTGATGGTGAATTACATTGTGGTCGATGCCCCATTCGCTTACAACATCATCATAGATTGACCCGCCTTCAATGACTTCCGCGCAATTGTGTCAACCTACTACTTGAAAGTTAAATTTTTTACCCCAGTTGGTATAGGGAAACTTTTGTCCAACATGAAGAAAGCCTGGAGATGTTACAACATCTCAATTGAGTCAAGCAAATAGAAGACTCGACCGCAACTAAAGACCTCAGGAGACACCCTTATCATGGAACCTGAGGAAATCCAAGCCGACAAGAAGTGGAAGTTGGAAGACACAAGGGTAGAGTCTATTGGGAAATTTAAAACCATTGAGCTCAAACATGGAAACCCCAACAAGACGACCTATATCAGAACAAACATGGGCCCCTACTTAGAATATCTTATGGTTGATTTCCTGATAAAGAATATTGACGTCTTTGCTTGGAGGGCATCCAACCTCCAAGGAATTGACCCCAACATCATTATACACTGCCTTAATGTAGACTCCTCATACAAACTTGTCAGGTAGAAGACGCGAACATTCAATATGGAGAGGACATAGATCATCAAGGAAGAGGTTAGGAAACTCCTGCTAGTTATATTGTAGAAATTCAATATCCCTCTTGGCTTTGTGATGTTATGCTAGTTCTAAATAATGAAGGGCAATGGTAGATGTGTAATGATTTATGAATTTAAATAAATCATGTCCTAAAGATCCTTACTCCCTACCTCAGATAGATTAATTAGTAGATTCAACTGCTGGTTGTGAGTTATTGAGCATGATGGATGCATTTTAAGGTTATCATCAGATTTTCATGGCTCCTGAGGATAAGGACAAAACTTTTTTTGTTGTTCCTAATGGGATATACTACTTCCTGGTCATGTCTTTTAGGTTGAAAAATGCCGAAGCAACTTACTAGCGGCTCGTCAATTCTATGTTCAAAGAAAAAATTGGAAAATCAATGGAGGTTTACGTCGACGACATGATTGTGAAGACAAAAAAAGCTCAGGATCACTTGCTCAACCTCAGTAATACTTTTGCAATCTTGAGAGCCTTTGGTATAAAGTTGAACTCAAATAAGTGTATGTTCAAGGTCCAGGGATGAACATTTTTAGGCTACATGGTCAACTAAAGAGGCATTGAGGCCAATTCATAGAAAATCCAAGCAGTCCTCGATGTCACCCCTTCGAGAACATATTGGGATGTTCAGAGGTTGGTTGGAAAGATTATAGCCTTCGGGAGGTTCATTTCAAGATTAGCCGACAAGCGATTACCCTCTTTCAAAATTCTCAAAAATACCAAGAAATCCGGCTTCCAATAAACTGCATAGTGTGATCAGGCTCTGGTTGACCTAAAATAGTACTTAGCCTCGTCTTCCATGTTGGGAAAACCTAAATTTGGAGTAGTACTCCAGGTATATTTGACAGTCTCCGTAGCATCGATCAGCTCAGTACTAATCTCAACCCGAATGGCACCCATCAATCGGTCTACTATTGCAATAAGTCACTCGACGGGCCAGAGCATAATTACTTGGAGATCAAGAAATTTGCTTTAGCATTAGTGACTACGGCTCAAAAATTGCGACCATACTTTCAATCTCACTTTATTATAGTGCTGACCAACCAATCATTGAAGCAAGTATTGATGAAGCCGAATAAATCTGGAAGGTTGACCAAATGGGCAATCGAACTAGGAGAATTTGATATTACTTTCCAACCTCAAATAGCCATCAAAGTATAGGTCCTAGCTAACTTTATTGTTAAACGAGTCAACCTGCCCGAAAAGAATACCGAGGCCCCTCTCATTTGGACCATGCACGTTGATGGATCGTCGACTATTTTTAGTGGAGGGGTAGGGGTTTCTCTCTATTCCCTAGATGCAGAAGAATATAATTTCACACTAAAGTTGGATTATGCAGTCACAAAAAATGAGGCAAAATACGAGGCCTTTCTCACAAGGATAAGAATGGTGCTCGAGCAAGGGGTCGAACACCTGGTCGCAATTACAAACTCCCAGTTAGTAGCCGAGCAAGTCAACAAAAATTTCAAATCCAAGGATATGACGATGAGCCAGTACTTGGCTGAAGTGAAGCAGTTGCAACAATCATTCAAAAAGTTCACCCTTAGTCAGGTTTGTCAATCTGAGAATAAGTGGACGGATGCTCTCTCAAAGTTTGCTAGCTCTACTAGGGGGACGAGACACAGAAAGATCACATTTTTGGTCTTTTATAAACTATTAATTGAGCCTCATGAGGAAAATTTGATAACAAGCATCGAAGAACTACAGCTTCTTAGTAGGTCCCAATCAAACTATATCTAAGCCAAGGTACCATCCCGGAGGACAGGAATGAAGCTCAACGCCTTCGAGGTCAAGCTTCCAAATTTGCACTCGATGAACATGGTCAGTTGTACAAGAAGTCAATCTCTGGACCCCTCTTGAAATATCTAGACTACGATCAGGCTCTAGAGGTATTACTAAACATTCATGCAGGTATGTGTGGCAACCATTTTGGAGAAAGATCCCTAGCCCACAAAGTAATTAGGTACGGATATTTTTTGCCAACATTGTTGAAAGATTTGGTGGATTTTATGTGTAAATGTACTTCATGTCAAGTCCATTCGAATTTGCTACACCAACTCATAGCACCAATGGTCAATGTCTGAATTTCTTAGCTATTTGATTAATGCGAAATTGATATTTTGGGTTCGTTACCAAAATCAACAAAGCAGCAAAAATTTATAATTGTTGTAGTTGAGTATTTCACCAAATGGGTTGAGGCTAAAGCTGTTCCTAAGATAACAGATACAACCATTAAGAGTTTCATATGAAAAAATATCATCTGCCATTTTGGTCTACCCAAAGTTCTTATTTCAGATAATGGCACTCAATTTCCGAGCAAAAACACTAGAGGTTGGTGCGACGCATTAGGGATCACATAACACTCTACTTTAGTAGGCAATCCTCAATCGAACTGTCAGACAGAGAAACCAAAAGAACAATCCTCGACCATCTGAAAACCAGGATATAGGACACTAGCTCGAATTGGGTAGATGACCTACCTAGCGTATTATGGGCATACAGGATAACTCCTCGAACATCCACTAGTCATACCCCTTACAGTTTAGTTTATGGATCTGAAGCAATCATCCCCTTAGAGCTAATCCAACACACAGCTCAAGTCATTCATTTTTATCCAATAAGAAACACGTCAGAGAGAAAACTCGACCTCAAGACCATTGACGAGCATCGCCAAGAAGCTTATAACACTTTACAGTGCTACAGGTCAAAAATAGCTGAGAACTACAACAAAGCAGTCAAATTGCACTGTTTTACGATCGAAGATCTTGTCCTCAAGAAAGTAGAAGTCTCCAAGAATGTTGGCAAGCTCAACCCCAAATGAGAAGGACAAGCTCAACCCTAAATGAGAAGGACCATACACTGTTGTCAAAGTATCAAAACAAAATACCTATAGACTAGCCAATATGCAAGAAAAAGAACTCCCTCGCCCGTGAAATGCCATCAACCTCAGGAAGTTTTACATTTGAAATTATGATGTACTTACCTTTGAAGTTTTTAGGCTTGAATAAAATCCCAACAATATTGATACAATTTGGAGTCATTATCATAATCAAGCGGCTTCACGCTGCCAAGATTTTAGTTGACCTTGTAGTCGATGAATAAGCAGTCCCTCGCTGCCACTCAAGCGACTTCACACCGCCAAGATTTTAGTCGACCCCATAGTCAACAAATAAGTATCCCCTCACTACCACTCAAGTAGCCCCTCGGGGGAGTTGGAATAATACACCATCATCGGGCTTTTCAAACAGGTCATAACCTATAGAAGCTTTTTATTTCTCTTTATCCCCTACAGCCTTTTTAGGAGCTGAGCTCCCTTGCTCGATCATTTGCCTTTTGCCCTGATCTACGGGGCTATTAGGAATAGGCTCTTCTCGATGAGCAGACTGGGTTTCCACTTCTAATACAATTTGCACGGGCACAAGAGCTGATGGCGATTGTGTAGAACTCGCTGGTTTTACATGAGCTCCTTCCTGTCAAGCAGCAGCAGATCAGCGGCATTCCTTATTTCTTAGAGCTCAGGCTTAGGATTCAAATTGACTCTAGGCCATTACTTTTTCTTGATCTGCAGGCACAAATAAAACATGCAAACATCAGAAACGAGCAAAAAGATGAGTAGCCACAATTAAAACGATCGACAAAAATTCTACCTAATCAATCACCTACAGGCAAGTCGAGTTGGGCCAACAATAAGCTTGCCAATACCAAACACTTTCCTCAATCATAACTGAGGCCTTCATATGCCCAAATTTGACTAAATCCCTTATGAATGTGTTAGGCCAACTAGGTGTCTGGCTCCCAGGCATCTCCATAGGCCCCTCTACCAACCCCTCAAAATTGCAAAAACCCCCAGCCCTTGAACATAGAAAAAGTGTTTTTTCCACTCTTGGCCATAAGAAAAGTCAGGGGATACTAAGAATTTTGGGCGAGGTCGAGTAGTCAAGTAGTAGAAACCAGATTCTTCGATACTACCCGACTTTTGTGATATGGGTAAATGAAATAAATTTGAAAAGTTGGCGAAAAAGATGGGTTGATTATATAGGTGCATTAGCACGGCAAAACTGTACAGTGTGGCAAAACAGTTGAGAAACAGCTAGGTTATGTAAACTTCTAGGCCTATTAGGAGATTGACTATCGCTTGCACGAAGGGAAACCTAAGCCCACATTTTAATCCTTCCTCAAATACTATTATACACCCTCAGAGAGGTCGATGCATTCTACCCCGAGCTTCTTGCACTAATAATTCATACTCCTCAAGAATATGGTACATTGCCCTAATTCGTATCAGGTCGGCGGGAGTTATTTTAGATGTTATTTCTGTATAATGATTTAGGGTAAATAGTTGGCCCCGAGTTGAAGAAACATCACTCGGGCTACCATTACCTCATAAACAACCCTCACATCGCTCGAGCTACTGGAACTGCTCGAACTCAAACTATCACTTGATGAATTACCTAACTCGCTCTCGCGAGAGGTTTCAAATGTACTTCCACCCCCAGTCTCCCCCTAATAGGCCACACTCTCTGACCTAGTATCCTCACTTTCGGGACTAGTAAACATTTTTTTGCAAAAAAAAATAAAGAAAAGAACAAATGGATAGAGTAACGTACAATAGATATCTAGTAAGCTCTAAGCGTACAAAAGTTCGAGAACTTCAAAGGTAAGGATTTGACCAAGTATAGATTCAGCAAAAGTGTAAATGAAGGCATATATTCCCATTATTTATAGGTGTTTGTGTGCAGAAACTCAAGCATTAGTTATAATTACAACTTGCCTCCGTACGCTTCGTATTCTGTAAAATAACTAGCACATTAAATATAGCAAAACCACCACAAACCCTGCTTGATGATTCAAAAACCCTAGTCAATTTGGCAAAATCCCGATCAAATATAGATAACCGCCCAAAAATCGCCCTAGTACTCCCTGCTTTTGCTCATTAACAAGCTTGATCAAGACTGCAAATAGGGGGGACTTATGATATGGGATAGCCCAAGAGACCCATTTAGCCTTACAAGCACAATATCAGTTCTGGACTAAGCCACTAAACAAAAATTATTTGGTTGAGTGTATTGTAATTGATTGCACTCAATAAGAAGCTTCATCTATTCTAGTATATTCTGCCATCTCTGTAATCAACCAGCTTGACCTGTTCGATTTATATATCAACCTCAAAACTCACCCCGGCATTAACTCAAGTCCACGTTGTATTTATTACTATGACATGTAGTATATCTCCACATTAATGGCGTGTGACAATTGGTACAGTCGCTACTACCAAGCCTATCACCACCTTTGGTAGGGAGGTGCCTACCAAAGGAACTGTTCATCAAGAAAAATAGGAGATTAAGCCACTTGAAATAGTATCAAGATCTGGAATAGCCATCAATCTCTTGACAAGAACTAAAGCTCAATGCATCTGATAAGGGCATCTTCGAGAAATCATACACTGGGAGAATGCTATAAATACCTCATAACCAACAACGCTCCTGGTAATGCCAAATACACTATAAACTCTCAATATTTTGTTTGATTATTATATTTCTACTAGAACTGATGTGAGCTTCGGAGTGCCTTAGTTGGGGGCACCTCACTAGTTTAACATGTGTTGCTATTGCATATCTCAGACCTCAAGAAGAAAATCAATTGAATTACTCAACCTCTCTAGTTGGATCTCCTCTAAACAATACCATTTCACTATAAACGACCTTCAACCTCATCAATTATAGAAAAAGCAATTAGTTGTCTAAATTTGCAATAAATGAACTCATAGGAAAGTTTAATTAATTATTATTTCAAAGGAGGTGAGAGATTTGAACTTTTATAACAAAATATCATAAACAATATGCTTATATTTATATTTAAACGACCATGCATCATACCATGTTCAAATTTATCCACGTATCTCATAGCCAAATTATGAAAACAAAATACAACAAAAGAATGTAGGTTGTAGATATAACCTTGATAATATTCATGCATTGATTAGTATGCTTAACCTTTATTTTGTTGATGTCAAATCCAATTCTTAAGGTTTTCCTTTTTTAGTATACTAAGGCTTTATTAAACATAAACTAAAGGGGTTCACTTTAGTTCAAGCCATGCAATTCGATAGTAATGATAATTTGGGAATTCTTGATCAAGTTAATTTAAAAAATTTATAACTTGATTAGATATTATCTAAGCTCAGTTCGAAAAATGTGAAAAAATAAAATAAAATAGGAATGCTAAAGAAGGATAAGCTTACACAAACTGAAAAGGTTGTTGATCATGTCTAAGGTAGTTATTATTAGGTTACAACCCATTGAGTGGAAGATAGTCCCACACATTAAATGGTTGAGGCTGAACAAGCTGTTCATACTAATCAAAACTCCTTGGCATCAAATTCATGAAAATTGTCTCCCCTAGTTTTGATTTTCCATTTGGGGTTAAAGACAATGACCTGTAGCTAAGTATGTTAGGTCATATGCTTTGATATAGGGTAACCTAATCATGTTCGTTATGCTTGCTGATGTCTGTCCATATGTATCAAGCTTGCATCTAGGTTTGCTGTGCGATATAAAAAAAGAGGTACCAAAAGGCCTAATTTTTTTGAAAAATTGTGGGATCAAATTGCCTCTTTGTATGGTGTACTGATGAAATCTTGTTGCACTTATGTCTATGCCTGTGCTTGCATGATGTTCATTTTCTTCACAATATCATTTGAAAAATATTTGCTGCATTTATTTCATTGATTATCTAATTATCCCCTAAGTCATTGATCTTGAAGTTGTACATATCTATCACCACCTCCTTATATATATTAAATAACCTAAAGTTGCCCAAAAAAAAGAAAGAAAGAAACAAAAGAGTAAATTTTGGCCTTTTGCTACACAGGCCAATGGCCAAAACCTTCTTATATATATTAAATAACCTAAAATTACCCCAAGAAGAAGAAGAAAGAAAGAAAGAAAGAAAGAAAGAAAGAAAGAAAGAAAAGAGTAAATTTTGGCCTTTCTTAGTACAAAGCCCAAAGTTTGGCAGCCATTAACAGTGGCCAAACTTTGGCCTCTTTCAAGTATATACATATATATATATATATTATATCTTATACATATATATAAATAATATGTATAAATATTTAATGAAAAATTTTAAAATATTAGTAATAGCTCATTCTCAATGCCTAGTTTATAAATCTAGCTTATAAAAAGATTTCACAATGACCAAAAATTTTCATTAAATCATAAAAAATATAAAATAAAGTTTTCTACTTAAATATATGAAATATATAATTTCATGCATAAATATATAAAAATTAAAATTTGTATATAAATTAAAATATAAACTAATATAATTTTCAATACTTTAATTAAAATAAATTTATAAAAATAATACTATAACACCCCGAATTATAGAAAATAAATGAAATTTGGAAGAATTTAAAATTTAAACTTTAGTAAAGACTAAAGAAAGTAAGCTAATTAAAATATTTAGGAAAATTGAATAATAAAATATATTAATTTAGGCCTTAATTGAATAAAATTTAAGTTAAAAAGGACCTTAATAGAGTTGAGAAAAATTGGCAGGACTGGAAATTAATTTATTTGGACCTAATTGACAAAAATTCAAAAGCTAAGGGGGTCAGAGTGCAAGAAAACAAAAGTTGGGGGCTAAAATGAAATTTTGGGGGCAAATTGTAAGGTGGTTAAAAGTTGAGGGGAGTAAAAGTAGGTGGTGGAAAATTTTGGGTGGCTGGTGCAAATATAGAAAAATTGGGTTATATTTATAATTGAGGACGGAAGTTTTTCTAATTCTCAAAAATGAACCCTCACTCACCCCCTGCGATTTTCTTCCCTTCAGCTCGAAATCAAAATCTAAACCAATCATCTTGCTCCTTACCTTACCAAGATCACAATTATATCAAGTTTTTCCAAAAATGACCGAAGAAAATGGAAAATTCGATGGCTGGTGGTAGAAGGTAGATGGTGGAAGTGGGTTTGCTGGTTTACCAATTGAAGCTTCGAAATACTAGGTTAGTTACGTAGAGCTTGTTGGGGGAAACATCCTAGTACTTCAGTTTGGAGATTGGTGATCGGATGAGAGAAAATTTTGGAGAGAAAGGCAAGACAACGCGGCTGTTGTTTTGGGACTAATTGACTGGTGATAAGGCAGTGGAAGTAAAAATTAAGTTGGGAGTTTGGTTAGGCTTGACGAGACATACCTGCATTTGGCAACAAACAAGCTCCAACGACGATCAACGGCGACCTAGGGATAGAATTTTTAGCTCTTCATCCTGAACGCATTTAGGCCAGAATTAAACCTTAAATTGGACTAGAATTGGTTCAATTGGGTAAATTTTGATTTTAACTTAAATTGATTAAATTTGGATTTGAGTTGACTTTAGCTTGAGATTGGACTTTGACCTAAATAGCTTGAATGTGATTTTGAATGATTAGACCTTCAATTGTAAACTCTATCTTGAATTTTGTTTGGGATAAACCTAAGTAAAATAAATTAGATTAAATAAACATTGTTGAGAAAAATTAAAACTAATATACCAACTCTAGGACTTAATTATGAAAGTTAAGTGATTAATCGTTCTAATGCTAGAAGCTATAATAAAGTCCTGTAAAGCTAAAGGTAACCTCGTGCTTGGAAGTCAACTATTCATGAATAGAACCTATATGGACCCTTTTAGGAACAACAACATGTGGTAACTTAACAAGTAATGTGATAATATTGGAATCAGGTTCTAATACCCTATCTGATGAATTAGATGAAGAAAACGCCGACACAACTGGTGACCAAGGAGAAGGCATTTAACAAGAACTAACTAGTGAGTTTATAATAGTTTTTGTTGCCAGGGAAAGAACGTATATAATTTTTATCGTGTCCTTATTGTTTGATCATGATCGTGTTGAGATTTGATAATTATTGTTTATTTGTTCTACAATATTCGTCAACTCTTAAGTTAAAATTTATAATATGTTAAAATTATTTTGCTGCCCTTGATTCTTAAGTTGTTACAAATCAAATTTGTTGTGACACTTTATCTCACACTTGTATGTTGGTAAATATGTCACTTTGTTCAATTTAGTCACGATTGTAAGTATTTGTTCACCTGTAACGTATTGATCCTTAATTCCTATGATACTCTTGATAATGCACCTTGTCTGCTCTTTAGTGGTTTCTAAACCATACCTACTTGAGATTCTTATCTTATTGAAATTGTTGAATTCTGGGTGTGTATATGAGTTTTGACAAAATAAACTGTTTGTGAAAATAATACTCCACTTACCTCTTCTCATTGAGCACTCTTTTATGCTAATTTATTGTACTTCACCAAAATTGATAATTGTATTAAGGAAGCGAAAAATAATTTCAAAATATACGTTTTGTCGCCATATCTTCTTGGAAATCAGCTTGGTGCTAAATTTGTGTGTATGATGTTAACATGGCAACTTGATACGTTTAATGAAATGCTATTGGACACATTCCATGATATCTATGATTATGATTGATACCCTTGGGGATGGACCATAGGATTACCTATGGGTGGATAGTGGAATGGATTGACGGTAGCTAACCCTTAGCTAATACCCGTTAAATACACTCGACCTCATAGTTAGCTGGAGATAGCTGGCCCCGAAGAGATGAGGCATATAGCTAGCCATATCTTTTATTTATTATTATCTAAGCCTATCACTCAGACTGGAGGAATACAGATTTCTATATTTTTGAAAGTAGAGTGACAATGTAGGAGAATTTCCAACAGCACATCTTATAAAGGTACTACTGATTTGATCTCTATTGATTACTTAATTCTGCTATTGTATTCCCTTATCTGCATTTATATTGAACCACTTGCCTTGGTTATTTCTATTCTCAGTTAATTATGAGGGTTGTGGCCTTACTTATTCTATATCGTCATATTGTGTGTCCGTTAAAACAATTCTAATTGTTACTACCTGCAGTTTATGGCTGTTCGGTTAAATTCTAAATTTCATATCTTAGTGCTGCTCTAGGTAATTGTGTTGTTCCTGAAATTATAGCTCACAAAGTCATTTAGACTTATGGTTTGCATTGTTTATTTGTTCTTTTCCCCAGATAAGAGGTAGGAGTTTTGTGGAGATAGGCACAATCGTACATATTAGTTAATGTAAGTAGATAGAGTTGAACTACTAAGAATTATTATGAAATAGTATGTCGTGAAGGCATCGTTTTATTTGTAATAGTACTGTAAAGGTATGAACTACTGGTAAGTAATGTGCATGAGGAACTTTTCCTTTGGAATAATTGCAATCTCTTATATATATTTTGGATGGTTTTTACTATAATATTGATGCCTTGGCCGGAGGCACCCTTCTCGAGTTAGGGGTGTTACAAATGCCTTTAGGTCAAGATTCTATATTTAGAACCTTGACGAAAATTACATATTATGAAACTCAAGTAGCATTGGGATGGACTCCCCAAATGCAATTCAGGGTGGAAAAAGATGTTCTAAGAGTCTCAAAAGGGTCCATTGGTTCTATAATCAAAGAGGAAACCTCCCTCTTAGCAAATACATAGGTTTTTAATCGTCATAGCCACCACTCAAGTAATTAATTCACAATCAAGCCTATTCTTTACCCATTTAAAAATTAATTCCTTTTTCTCCAGTCAATTATTTATAAATAATTCATAACACATATATTATACATACATATGTTATATATAAATACATATATATTATTTATATATAATATATATAAATATACTTATTATATATATTATATATAAATATAAATCAAATCTTGGCTCTTTTTCATTTGACTTCAAAGCCTTCATCTTCCTATCCAAACCTTACATAATTGGTTAAAAAATGTAGCAAGCATAATTAATAATAGTTAGATGTGTCAACGGTTTGATAACAATGATTATCTAGTAGATGCATTTGTGGTAGGAATAGAAGAGTTCTTGAACTTTGCCTTTGCACAAACAAGTTATGTTTCTCATGACAAAATAAAATGCCTATGCTCAAAATGTGGTAACAAAAGGTTCTTTAACCGAGATGATGTGTGTTATCACCTTGAGAAGAATGGGTTTATTTGTGGTTATGATATATGGCATGCGCATAGTGAACTTTTAAAAAGGAAACATGATATTGGGGCTTCTCAATGCCTTCAAATGAAGAAGAGTCTTGCTATAGAACAATGGTGAGAAATGCTATTGGCGCTGGTAGTAACTTGAATACTTCGAGTGATGAAGAACTGCCTAGTCCAAAGGCACAAAAACTCCTTAAATTTTTAAAAAAACATTGATGAGCTATTGTGGGACAGTTGTAACAATCATACTAAATTGTTTGTTGTTTCCCACTTATTGAATCGCAAATTTGAGTATAATATGCTTAAGGCTTGCTAAGTTGATCATCAAAAGCATGTTGCCAAAAAGTGAAGCTTTTACAAGACTAAGAAGTAAGGAAACTTAAGGCTTGGTTATGAGAAAATTGATGCTTGTATAAATAATTGCATGTTATACTACAAAGAGAACAAAAATCTCCAAGATTGTCTTGTCTGTAGTCATCTTCGCTATAAGCCAAAGAAATTGGGGCTAGGAAAAAGATTCCAAGCCCTGACATATATCTAAGTATACTTGTAAGAACATGACTTTGCATGGTAAAAATCATTGTGAAAGTAGATGCATGACGCACCTAGCTCATGGTGAGGCACGGAAGCATTTTGATCAAACTTATCCATCATTTTCCTTAGACTCATGGAATGTATGCGTCAGGTTATGCATGATGGCTTTAGTCCATTTGGTAGTTCAAAAACCTCATACTTTTGTTAGCCTATGATTATAAACATGTACAATCTTCCTCCATAGATCTATATGCAGCAGTCTTTCATGTTTCTTAATATGGTAATTCCAAGTCTAAAGAGTCCAGGAAAAAATCTTGATGTATTTTTATGACCTCTAATAGATGAGTTGAAAACATTATCATTTGTTGGGAGTTAAATAATGGTGAATATTGTCATTTGTTTTTTGGTTGTAATTTTGGAGATATTTTTTATTTACATTACTTGATTGTTTTTGTTTCCTAGCAGCTAAACAATAATGAGAGTTGTCATTTATCTTTTAGTTTTCATGTTGAAGATACTTTAATCTTTGTGTTACTAAATTCTTTTATTTATATGTTGAATAAATTGAACTAGTTTTCATATGATTATGACTTTCTTAATTGCATATATGGCTTACTTCACTTGTAGGAAGAGTATAGAGCCAAAAAGAGTTGCTCAAATTAATCCACGCACCCATCATTCGATTTGTCAAATTACTGCAAAGTAATTAGTGGCTCATCTAAGGGATGAGTGTATAGAATGGGATACAATCAGCTATTTGAGGGAGTAAGTTGTCAAAGCTCATCACAATTATTTTATGCAGGTGATAATGATAATAAGATTGGTGAGCTATCAAAAGCAATTGAAGAGATGTTTGCTATTACTATAAAATAGCATATGATGCTACAATGAAGGAAGAAATGGCCAAAAAAAGAGAAGAAGAAAAAGAAAACAAAAGAGGGGAAGAAGAGAGGATGAGGCTAGAACTTACACTTTAGGAAAGTAGGAAAAGAGAGGAGATTCTTCAGGAGATGTTACGTAAAATGATTCAAGAGGTGGGGTACACAAACAATCATTTTCCTGGTAGATCTAGAACACGAGAGCAACCAAATTTTGGTGAAAAGTAATTGATACATCTTTCTCTTCATTGATATTATAGTGCTTGATTATTGCTTTTTTTGAACTATTAATCACTTGTTGATGTGCGTACTTTTATTTTGTGAAAGAGTTCTCTTATAAGATGAGATACTAATGACTTTATTTGTGTTAGTTTATCGACTAACTAAATATGATGTTGGATGATGAGACGGTGTATATGCTATTTTATAGCACTAATTTTGGAAAAATAACAATTTATCTATAAATTGGTATGAAAATAACCATTAAATATGATGATTAGAGACAAATTATTGATAGAATTAAGGATAATATTTAGATAGATCAAATACGATTCATAAACGATTGTAGAGGCGGAATTGAAGACAATTTTGAGACAAATATTGGACAATTTGAATATCAAATTATTACTTTCAGAGATAAATTTGAGATAAATTAAAGAAAAATTTTAAGACTAATTTACCAACGAAATCCTCACAAAAATGCAGACTAAATTTAAGACAATCTAAGACAAATTAAAGACAAATACATTTTCCAAATTGAAGATGATAAGTCATAATTTAAAGCAAAATTTGAGATAAAAAAAAAATCTATCTTAGAATTTACCAGCAGATTTTTTTGTCTTGTGGATTCCCACAGTGGCATCACCAACATATTTTGAGACAAAAATTTTTGTCTCAAAGTTTAGTCTAAGATGGAAAATTAGAATATAGACATGGATTTTTCCGCCTCTGAAGCCCTGTGCTCTTGTAGTGTTTATCCAATATTATTTTTATGGATGCAACTTGTAAATTCTTGATTTAATCATTAAGAATGTAAGCTAGATTCTATCTATATGATCCATATATAAAAATAGCTACCAATGATGGAGAATGTACTTTACAATTGGAATATTCGAGCGTTATTGATAGCTTGATGTATATTTAGCAATGTACTCAGTCAGATAGAATGTTTGTACTTAGAGTCTTAGAGTAGGGTTGTGAAGAAGAGCTAAATATCTGAAAGGCACAATAAATTATGCCTTAAGTTTTAAGGGCTACCAATTGTGTTAGAAAGACATACTAACACATATTGGGTACGATTCGGGTGAAACAAAATCTACAAGTGGTCCAGTCTTTACCTTACATGGAGGAATTGTGCCTTGGAATTCCAAGAAACAAACTTGAGTTTCACATTCTATAATTAGGTCTAAATGTATTACAGTAACAACGACAACAAGGGGCAAAGTAGCTTAGTGATTTATTAATGAAAATTCCTAGATGGCCTAAACTAATGCCAGCAAGAGATCTTCAACGATAATGAGGTGGCATTGTCACAAGCTTATAGTAAAACCTACAACAAAAAGTCAAGACATATCAATCTTAGACATAGCTACATAAGACAGCAGCTAATGCACACACTTGTGAAATTAGCTACGTCAAGTTATAAAAAAAACTAGGTAAATCCGTCTATGAGAGGCCTAGATAGAGATTTGGTAAGAAAGACTTTCAAGGAGATGAGTTTTAAAGCTTTAAAAATGAGAAGTCACTTTTCTTTTTGTTTCATAGATGTTTCCACTTCCTTAATACTAGAACTTTGTTCCCCTTTCTTGTAGATTCTTGATGAGGCTTCTTCTACTTTAGATTTCTTCTTGTGCTATGAACTAGATGCTCATAAACTAAATGTATTGTATTCAAGATCATGTAGACAATTCTCTCTCTCTCTCTCTCTCTCTCTCTCTCTCTCTCTCTCTCTCTCTCTCTCTCTCTCTCTCTACATCCTTTATGTCCCAAAGCAGATCTTTCTTAGTGTAAAACCTTTGCCCCTAATCATTTGTGCTGTACTTTTACCCCCATAGATTAGAGACTTCCCTAACTTTGTTTCCATACTTGTTCTACATCGAAATCAAACTCAAGGGTTTTTCCCAATAGATCAATTGGACCCCTCAAGATAATTGCCACTTCTTCGTCTCTTCTTGAGTTTGGTCATCTTTCCAAATATGTAAAAAACACATTACACTCATTGGCTGGGGCTAAGGACTAAGATAAATATTTAGGATTTTTGATCAATGGATTGGCTGAGAAATAGCACACCTACATTGAGAAAAAAAAAGTAATTTGACTCACCCATTTTTATGGCATGACATGAATTCGAACTATAAAAAATAATTATGTATATACATGATCTAACTCAAGTTAGATGTACAATTAGAAACATTTATATTAACTTATTATTTCATATTTCATCATGTTTTAAATCTTGTCACAATTGCTTAATTGTTTTGTTGTTACTAACTTATTTTTGCCATTTTTCCTTTCCGATTTAGTTTTGCATCATGTTCCGCACAACTTAAAGATCTACCCTCATGTTGCAAAACTCTTTCCTTTGTTTTTTCTTCCTTTTTGTCTTATTTATCTTATGTTCATGTAAGGCCCCTTGATTTTTTTCTTTATCTTCTCTATCTTTTGATCAATGTTGCAACAAAAATAAGGGATCTAATTAATTTAAATCATCAATAATTATAGTCTCAATAATAGATAAACTATATTCTTAATAATAGTCTCTAGAACAAGATAAATGTGCATGCAATCTCCATTGTCTGGATTGAGGATACAAAACAAATGAATCTTAATGATTTATTGTCAATAAATGAGCATAAAATATTCTTTATGCTTCATAAATGCATAAAAGTAGAAGGTTCCGTTCAAGTCAATTCTTTAATGTACCGTATTCTCAAGATAAACTAAGAGCATAAAATAATTGCATTTTGAGTTTATCCATGCATTTCGTGTTTATTCATGTATATTATTACTCATACCATATATAGTATGAGTAACAATATAGTTTTCAAATTGCACACAGTAAAGCATTGAGCACATAAATCATAATTGCATTGCAAGAATTATCTTCATAAATATTTTTTTAAAACAAGATTTTATTATTTTTATTTTTATTTTTTACTTTCCAATATCAAAGAGCTTATTGATTTCCTTATCTTATTGTTTATTGTGGAAACGAAAAAAAATTTCCTAAATTTGCAACAGTTAAACTTACAGAAAATTAATTGATTAATTTCTCGAGGAGGCAAGAGATTTTATCTTTCATAACAAATTATTAAAAATAATGTAATAATATGCATTTTCAATCTCACTATATTTTTAATTAAACAAATCCATGTATCTCACAATCAAATTATGCAGGCCAAATACGATAATGAAATTCAAGCAATGTATACAAATTATTTCATATACTACTTAGCAATTAAGCTTATGCTTCATTTCACTGTTCCTAGATCCTATTCATCAGGTTTGTCCTTGTTTGCAAATTCCAAAGCATTATTAAACACAACCTCAAAAATAGCTCCAATTCAAGCCATTCTACCCCTCTTGAAGTTTGGAACTTATTGGTTCCTATAGTTTCATCAGAAAAGAGTGAACCATTCCTCACTCCATCTAATTCATGTTGCTTCTCAAACTCCATTTGTTTCATATATGTTTTCACTCCCTTAATACTGAACTTTGTTTCTTTTCTAGCAAACTCTTGTTGATTTCTCTAATTTGGTCTTCTTTTGTGCAAGGAACTAGATGCTCCTAATTTTGATTACTTAAATTTAGGATCATGTATAAACATTCCTCTATCTTTTGCATCCTTTAAATTCTATAGTAGATCTTCCACTTTGAAAAAAAATTTTCCTAGAATATTAGTATAGTATCTGACTCTTATAGACTGCAAAATTGCACTACTTCATCCCCAAACCCATTCCACATTGAAACTTGAATTCAGTGGGTCTACTTTGATAGACTCGTTAGACCCCTCAAGATTAATTGCCTCTTCTCTTGAGATTCAATCATCTTTCCATAGTATGTAATAAATACATTACATTGATTTGCAAAAAATTGAGACAAATATTTAAGTTTCAAGTCAATAGGTTTGGTTAAGCTACAGCACATCTGCGTCTAGTAAATGGCACACTAGTTCTTATCAATATTTATCTATAGGTTGGCTCCTATGTTGTTTTGAAAGGTTTTTCAAGTATTAATGAAATTGTTGCGACTAGTGTTGTGGAAAACATTAATAGTGCTACAGTAAATAGCACAAATCTAGGGCCTAACTTTTTGTCGAGTAGTGATTAAATGTCAAGCGAAAAAAGATGCAAGGTTGATATTCCCCTATAAGCATATTCAAACAATTGGGAATGCACTTAGAGTACCTGCTGCTTAGCCTTTATCATTGGAACATCTTTTTTCTCCCTCAAGTTTTATTACTTGATCGTTTTTACTTGATTTGAAAGTGGTTCTATATATTCATATATATTACTTATTTAGCTCATGTGTATGTGGAGCTTGAATCTTGTGTCCTATAAATAACATTATGAAAAAGATGTACTTGCTTGCATTATTGCTTGTATCTTTGAGGAGTTCGGATCTTGTGTTCTGTGAATGACAAAATAAAGTGTACTTATTGTGTAATTTTTCAGATGAGGTTATGCTATAACTTTGCTGTGAGGTTCTGTGAATTTCTTATTGCTTGATTTAAACATTTAGCTAATCAGGTTATGCTATAATTTTGCTAGTGAGTTTATGTGAATGTCTTATTGCTTGATTTAAGCATTTCTTTAGTTAATGAGGTTATGCTATAGAAGTTAGTTTAAGCTTGTTCATTTTACCAACTTATGCTATCACTTTGATTTTGCTTGAGAAAGGAATATTAATATATATCTTCATTTATGCAAGCTAATATGGATGATGAGTTTTCTTGTCGATACAAACTAGAACATGATGGAAGTTGGATGTTCTTGACTTTTTGATGTTTTGGTATTAAAATGATTAGCTGTTATGATATTCTCATCTCTTTTTTGTTAGAAAAGTCTGTTAATTTATTGAAAATAGTTTCTTATCATTATTTGCAAAAAACTTTCATAGGTACTGGATATTTTAAATTTTGGGTTTGAAGAACCTTGGTTGGATCTTTTATTAGCTTTGATCTGGACCCTAATATAGTATTCTATGACTTTTTTATTCAATTACAATGCACATTTTGATGAATGATACTTGAAATTATATTTGATTTTGTATTCATATTTTTGTTGTTTTACAAATATTGTTTAAAATGTAGTTATATATAGCACAATCCAAAGTGTATTTGTCCATAAAGGAAATAAAAATAAAAATGTGGCAATTGGAAATATTTATATAAATGCATATCATGTTAATTAGTGTATGAAATACTATTTAGGACACATGTGTCCATTTGCCACACTAGATTTCCAGATTTGAAGTACCCTAAAATATTTATTGGGACACTTATAAGCATTGACAAAAGTTCCTTGACACAAGAATTATATATTGTCTCATGTCTATTTAAAGACAAAAATAAGTGCCTCAAAAATGTGCTAATATGACACTTAAAAATATCCCAATAATACTTTCTAGGGTATATATAAATGTCTCTTGTAAGCATAGAAGCTTCAGTAAATGTCTCGAAAAGTTCTTTTACAGAAATATGATTCTTTATAAAGTATATATATGTGCCTCAAAAATGCAATATTGTGACACACATAAATGTGATAACAAGAACTTATAGGGGCACATAATAAATGTCTCTTGAGCTAATGCGACACACAACTATGCGACAAATATTTTATCTGCTTTAAAAAGTGTAAGTGTCTCAAAATGGTATGCATTGAGACATTTTTCTCTATCCAGAAAAATAATTTTTATTGTAATAATCAATCATTGTATTCTTAACTGGCAATGCAAATGATGCAATACTCTTTTCTTTTTCTTTTCTTCTTTTCCATCTTCACTATCTTATTTTCATGAAATGTCCCATGACTTTTTCATTCTGTTCTCTATCTTCTAATCAATTATGCAATAAAAATAGGAGAATGTAATAGTGCAATTCACGAATAATTATACTCCTGATAACATGGTTTCATCATAATTTTAATAATAAACCGTAGTAAAAGTTGAGGTATCAAAATTTTAAACTATAGTTGAACCTTCAATTTTCATTAAAAAGAGTTAAACAAGATAAAATATTTGAATCATAAAATATAAAATTATATTATTTAAAATAAAAAAAATTCAAATTTCTTGATCCAAATTGTGTAGAGGCTTTGGATTCCTGATTTTTTGTAAATATAGTGTCCCTGTTAAAATATAACTGGTTTATTTAGTTAACTTTTCATGTGTTATGTTAATGTAATAAATTATTTTTTCCGTAGTAGATATGATTCAAGAACAACTTCTTAATTCTTATACAGGCGTGGTATTTCATAGTACAACTACGACGTCACAACTTCTAAGCGCAGAAATAGGCATGCACTTAGGTTCGACAATATTCGCCTTGTCATCGCGTGGGGCCCCCATAAATATTATAAACTGTAAATGACGTTAAATTAATTCGTATATTCGCCTTCGGCATCGTCTTTGGCTATTGTGGAGAACCCATGCGATTAAACATCAACAGGTCACAGCAGATGATCGCATAGGGTTTCACGCTGTCAATCTGTGAGCAAAAAGATGTGGATTTTCGGAATAAAAGGTGCGTCAGGGTTTTCGGCGTGCTCAACGGCCGAGGAAGTTGCGCGAGGACTTGATGGCTCTGGCCTCACCGCTATTGTTACAGGTGGCCTTTTCTCACTTTTGTTCCTTTCGAAATGTGCTTGATTCTCATCATTCTTTGTTGGCTTTGTTTCAATATAGTGTAAAGTTCCTTTCTTGGTGAAGGTGGTTGTCTTTCTGGTTTAATCGTGTGTTCTGATTCTTGGATGAGTAAATAATTGAATGGTGCACTCCTCTTTATTTTTCCTTTTTTCTTTTTTTTCCTTTTTGATTTTACTTCTAATTGGTTTGTTTGATTGTTTTGCTTTTTTATCGGATCATGGTTCTAGAGTACGTGTGAAGTTTTTTTATAATTGGATGTTCTTACACTAAGTTTTGTAGTTTGATCCTTGATTGCTGCTACTGTATGTAATATTTTTAGATTTCGGAGTGATGTGGGCGAATCTCCAAGCCGTGCGTAAAGTCACTAATCCTTCTAGATAATATAAAGTGTAAAAGGAGTTGGGGGAGCAAGTCGTTTTCTAGCTAAACCTTCCGATAGTCAAGTCAATATAGTGTCTAACAAAATAATGAACTATAAAAACTATGGTCGAAATAATAAATGTGAACTTATTGAAAGTAGAGAATGACTGGTACGATGGGTATACACTATTGCTAGAATATGGTATATTAACTGAGGATATTGAGTAACTTCCTTATTTTTGATTCTACTCTAGTGCAGTCTGTATGGATTGAAATATATTGAACTGTACTCCATCCAGAAAGTTTACGACATGGTTCAGGGCTGGATCTCTTTTTCTTTTCTTTTTAAATAAATAAATAAAAATATAAAAACACTTTGAAGGGCTTAGTGGAGAGAATTATTGGCAGAATCTTTTGGTGTGAATACTGATTGAGAAATTTTAGCTATTACACTGTCAGAGACTTATAGATTAGTGATATATATTTTTGAAATATTTTAGGTTCTCTGTTCATGACTATGCAGCTGGTGCTGCATCCATCTTTTGCTCACACATGATGACTTTTTTCTTATTATGTTTTGGTTGATTCCAACTTTTCCCGTTTAACTTAAGCTATATTTAAGACGGCTTATGGGTCAAAGTTATTGGTTTCATATTGATACAAAGATAATTTCAGTTTTGAAGTTTTGTGGTCCCAGCCTTCTAGTAGCTGTTGCTTTGAAGGAGCAAACCTTGAAACTTGAGAACTTGTTCTTGTCCTTGGTTTATTTTATGTTAATATATACCCTCTTAAAATGCTATCGAACTGTTTGAAGCCCTCTTACACTTACACATTTTGTTATCTAAAAAATCAGCCATCTCAACTGCTCTCTCATTTCACTTCAGATTAATTTAGTGAGAAGGAATGGAGTTTGTGCAGCACAAGTATGAAATTGCCAAAAGAGTGACAGTATATCTTGCTGCAGTTTCATCGTTGTCTCTTTACCTTGGACTCGCCTTCTAACAAAGTGGAGTGGAAATAAGGATCCATCACTCCCATAAAGGAAAGGACAAAATAGGAATAAGATAATTTATGTGGATATGAATTGATTGAATTGAAAAAGCTCCTAATCTGTGGCTTGAATGCTGGAGAAAATTGTATTGCTTTACCTTTTCTTTGCTTAATTTTTTGATTTTGATGTTTATCTGATGCATGTATCAGGAGCATCAAGTGGAATTGGAACAGAGACTGCACGAGTCCTTGCGTTGTGTGGTGTCCATGTAATTATGGCAGTGCGCAATGTGGACAGCATTACAAAGGTTAAAGATACAATAATCAAAGAGATCCATGATGCTAAAATTGATGTTATGGAACTTGATCTTGGCTCATTTGCATCTATTAGGAAATTTGCTTCAGAATATAACTCCTTGGATCTTCCCTTAAACCTCCTCATGTGAGTTGCCTGTGATTTAAGATCTTAAATGGCAGTATATACCAAAAATGCTCTTGAGCACTAATTATTTCTTTTATGCTTCTTAGCGCCAAAATCATGATTCTTGTAAGCAGAACCTGTTGTTTCTTTAAACTGATGAAATGTATTTTCTTAATTGATAGTAATAATGCAGGGGTTATGGCTCCTCCTTTCATGCTTTCACAAGACAACATAGAATTGCAATTTGCAACTAACCATCTAGGTAAGTTTTCATATAGTTAGCTGTTAGCCTCAAATTCCAAATTTCAGCTTGCTAACTCTGTAAATTGATATGCATAGACGAATACTATAAGCTGTTTGAAGTCCTTGATATTGTTCTTGCAAAAGATTCTCTGATTTATGCTCTACTAAAAGTGAAAAGGCTCATTCTGACAAAAGGTCATATTACACATTTCTGTGACTTAATAACCATGAGTCCACCACTTTTTCTAGTGGTAAACTCGGGGATTATAATATTCTGAATTCAATGTTCTCATTCAGAGCTAGATTTGACTTTTATCGGATCATATGGTCTTTCATTTGTAAATTCCCAAATCCATTGGAAAGGGTTTTTGGTGTCCCAGATGTATTCATTGGTTAGCCGTTTTAATTTATTTAAACCATCCAAATTTAAAGCTAACTTCTTTGTATGTTACCCTACCAGAGTATTGGCATCTAATAATGGTTTGTCTAACCAATTTGCCCTAACTAATATTGGGCTTTCAGTTGATCAAGATGCTTGAAGTTATTGAATGTTTTGCGAATCCAAGTCGATCTGTCTTTTCGCCCACTTTTCAGCAGTTAATCTGTTTTGAGTATTCCCAATTAAAGTTTTAAGTGGACAAGGACTAAAAATATGAACAGTTTTGGGGTCCACAAAATGTTTCCTTTGTGACTAGATAGCCCTTGTCTTAACCAGTAGGCTGTAGATTCAATGTCGTTGATGCGAGTCCGAATAATTTCTTATTTTTGTGCACTTTCTTTTATCTTAGTTTCAAGTTAATATGCTTCCACTATATGCCCTTCTTCTCTTCAAAGACAAAGAACATGTTTCTCAGTTTGTCCTTTGCTTTCTGGTGCAGGTCATTTTCTTTTAACAAATCTTTTACTAGATAAAATGAAGAAGACTGCACGTGAGAGCAAGAAAGAAGGAAGAATTGTCAATGTTTCATCTGAGGGTCATCGATATGTGTATCGTGAAGGCATTTGTTTTGATAAAATCAATGATAGTTCAAGGTGAGTTGTGATGAAATTTCACTTACTACCCATCTTTAACATTACTCATATCTTTTAGCAGGTAATCCATCTTTTCCATATTTATTCTCATTTTGAGTTAGCATGGAATTCTAGGTGAGTTGAAAAAGTGACTTTTGAGTATTAGTACAACATTGCCCTTTAAAAGTAACGATGGGAAACTAGTGGTGTCTTCAAGGAATTATTTATAATTATTGAAATTTCTGTTTGTTCAATAATCTTTGTGCGTAAGAACTCACACATATAATCGAATAGTATGGTTACTAAAATTTAAGTTTTTGACAATTAGCCAAGTATTGGAGGGAAAGTGACTTTAGATGGTGGATAAGTGGATGCTCTATTTCTTGTTCAAATGTGTAATCAATGCACAGGTGTTTCTTGAAGGTAGATGCTATAATTTCAATAGTTAATAATTATAATTTTTGTCTTGTAAATAGAAAGAAAATGTTTTGCATTTATGATCCATATAGTTACTCCAAATCGTTACCTCTTTGGTTTACATTTTTCTGTGCAAGGATTTTGGCAAAATTATGTGAACCTTCTAGCAATTTTTAATAGGTTCACATTTCATAAAGGAAAAAATGTTGATCTCAAAATTAACCACCTGTGAGGACCTGGGGAAAGATCTGCTTTTATTTTGTTCATTAAACTAGTATTGGATGTCTTATTCATTTATTGTAATTCATTTAACGGGTCATTTCCTATGTTGTTACTCTACAGTTACATTAGCATACTCGCTTATGGACAGTCAAAGCTAGCTAACGTATTGCATGCTAATGAGCTCGCAAGGCGCTTGAAGGTAATCTATGTACGCAAGTGTAAGGGGGCATGTCAGACGTTTTTAACCTTTGGGTTGGTCCTGATTGTGGTTGTCAATACAAATGCTATTTGTCAGAACTTTATTTGCAAGTATATTCATAATCAACTGATGAGGTTAAACTATCTAAAATTTGCATTAAGCAGACTGAACTCAATTCACTGTATAAGGTTTTTTACCACCAAAAAACTTCTATTGTCTTACAGGTACCTGCATAATCATTGCTGTTTGTTCTCAAAAGATTCTTGATTAATGATAACTTAAATCATGAATGTTTGTTATCTTCAAGAGAATGTGTATGAAATTAACATTTGTTAATTATAGTTTGTGAAAACCATGAGAGTTTCTGTTTCTTGATTCCTCCACAGTTACCTAATATGCTCTACTTGTATGCCTCAGTTTTTGGTCTTTATTTCCCTTTTGCTATAATCTTCAGGCTTCTACTTACTTTTACTAGCAAGACAAGGACCTAAAATTAAGAGACATTTAAAAATTTTAAATAGAACTTTTATTGAAATATGGAGCACATATGACAAAGTGATATTTACCCAAACACCGATGGATAGCAGCATTTGCAAAAATTTTATAGTTTATAGCAGCTTCGGGTTATCTAACAATATGAAAATCAAAATTTATACAAGTCAACTGCTATATATCCATAATTGAAGTCTGCAATTTCATACTTTCTGGCTGCTGATTTTTCACTGCATAAACACCAACAGTATGTGTTTTGCAGCATGATCTTATGGCGATACATGAGATTTTTCCAACATAGTATACTGGTAGAACACTATAAAATTTGATCTTTGCTGCAACAGGAAGAAGGGGTTGAAATAACTGCTAATTCACTGCATCCTGGAGCAATTGCCACCAACCTTCTCAGGCATCATGGTTTCATTGAAGGTAAAAGTCTAACCCGTTCTGATAATCTTAGTATATTTCAAAGACAGAAAAACCCTCATGTATTTTGGTTGTTTAAATCCATAATGGCCCTGCAAAGGCCTTTCTATCATTGATATATTGATCTTTGAAAAGGGTAATCGTTTGCTTTTATGAGATGAAAAGGGGCAGGCATGAGGTCATCTCTCACTAAAAATTTGGCCATCTGATGTCTGTTAATCTTGTGTCTTTACAGGGGTGGTTAACTGGGTTGGTAAATATTTCCTCAAAAATATTCCTCAGGTTTGTTAAAACTTTTGGTATCTTCCCAATCCAGTTCAAACATACATTCAGATATTCTTCAACTGAAATAATTCCTCCTTTGGTTCCAGGGAGCTGCTACGACATGCTATGTAGCTTTGCATCCACAGGTTAAGGGAGTAAGCGGGGAGTACTTTGCGGACAGCAACATTGGTAAAGCGAGTTCACTGGCCACAGATGCAGAATTGGCAAAGAAACTGTGGGATTTCAGCTTGGATCTGACAGAACCCATGTAGTTCGTCCCATAGCCTCAGCAATTTGACTATTTATTGTTGTGCCGTGTCTTTCACTAGTAAAAGTTGCAAAAAACAGAACATTAATTATTGTGAAATAGACAATGGACTGGCGAGATTTCAAAGTTTGACCAGTGACTCAGTAGATGGGAGCTCAGCCTGTATCAGGACCTAAGGCCAGGGGCATTGACTTGTCCTTGAACATGGTTGTTTCATGTGATTGGTTACTTGGCATGGTGGATTCTAATGTGGAGAATGGAGATAGTGTGCTCTGCATATTACTTCACGTGAAATTCGTAATTGTCTTGTAAACTTTTATGAAAAATAATGTGATTAACTGTAATTATGCAATTATGTCCAAATAATGAATTTTTAGAAATTTGTTTTTTTTTTTTTGAATTCTCATTTGTTGTAGGTTAATTATTTTTATCCAAAAGAGACCATTAGTTTAGATCAGTGACAACTAAATTGTGGGGTGGCATTTAGCTCAATGTTATTAGTCCTACACATAAAGTATGAAGATAAAAGTTTGAATTTAATAAATTTTAGTCATGTCTGTATATAAACAAAAATAAAATAAAATGAGTGACTGCTAAACTCAAGTTCAAATATAACTTACTTTCTTTGTTAGCAACTAAAATTATTAAAAACTAAAGGAAAATGTGTCTTTAATAGTTAAGTTTATTATATCTATTTGACGCCTTTTCTCATTCAAGTTAAGGTATTTATATATGAAAATGTTCAGTGCATTTTCCATGGCATTTCACATAAATCATGAAGAAATAATCCCCCATACATAAATATTTATTATTATTCAATGTAATATCGTTAAAATTTTCAGAGAGTTGCTCCTGGAAGTAGTTGATGAAGTTAATATCTACATGCATGTTCTTGTAAAGGTTATGGTTGCCCTTTATAATTCATTTCTATGTCATAAATTAACCTAAAATATATGTATTCGTTAATAAATCCACAAGCGCTATTAATTTCTACTCTCAAGTATTATATTCATATAATGTAATAAAGTAATTGCAGTTCGAAGACACTTTCATGTCGTTTCAATAGTGGACCCAACCCATTCGGCCTCTTATTGCCCTTTAGACAACAATTTGAACGGTTTCAATGATTTATTATTATAATGCAAAAGTCACCCATTGATTGTGGGCTATTTCATGCCATCAATTAGAACAAAATAAAGCATCCAAACAGCTAGCAATGATGGTGGCAATAGTAAAATAATTATTTCTACCTGTAAACACTATCAATAAATATCACCAATTGAAATTTTTCACGTGAAAGTGTGTGACTAAAAATGAACCAGTGAAATATTTATGTTACTACATTTGTTAAGATGAAAAAATCTACATGGTGTTAGAAAAATACGAATAGCTCTTGCAATTAGCTTCGAGGTACTCTTTTCAAAAAAAATTGTAATTCTAATTGTTATGTTATGTACTACGGTAACTTTTTCTTTTTTTTATTATTATACAAATATAGCAAGAACTTTCATGGTTATGGATTTATGCATCATTTGAAAAATAAAGATAAAAAAGTACTTACTCTTCTGTTTGCTCCAGTTTAGGATGATCGACAACCAATAACAATCTCCCATTTCATATCTAATTTCAATGTGCTGCTCTCACTAGACTTGCTCTCATCTCTTCTCTTGAAGTAACCTTAAGTCAAAACAGAAAGCAAAAGTTAATACAGGGAAAATACCAAAAATATAAGACAAGAAAGAAAACTAAATAAAATAATACCTCATAAAAGCAGTTTCGCACAACTCCTTTGTTAAAGCACTCTATTGAATACATAACCACTCTTGCTCGTCTCTAAAGTTTAGTTCCCAAATGGACTAGAGATTGACATTAAACTTGGCGAGAAGCATCTTCGTATCTCAAGAAATATTGCATCAATTATGCAATCCGCACTTCGTGATAATCTTTACTCATGAGTTATTTGTGTCCTGCGGCGCTAGTCAATAGCTCTTTATAACTTCAAATGACTCGTCAAGTCACTGTCGCCACTCTTCTCCAAGATGCAATCAATGTCATCCTCGTTAATTATTACACAAAGAAATAAAGTGCATATATTGTCATAACTCAACCCTAATAATTGTAGCATCAAATAAATAACAGCTCTTATAAAATCATAAAAGTGCCTCTGTTTTCTCTGTATGGTGTCCTCTAGCACAACTCAAGAGAAGCCTACGTGAGTACTCATGAACATCAAAATAAGGCTCTCAACTTTGCCAATTATGCTCGGTATAAATCAAGAAATATGAAATTAATGCACATGCGATCCCCGCACCCTCCGCCCGCCGTTGAAAGTGTTGCCATCCTCGGCAAACCCACAACCTCCTCCTTAGAGTGTCCCTCCCACAAATAATGACAAATGAGAGAGAGAGAGAGAGGCTCATGGACAGCATGAGCTACAAGCAAATTGCAGCAGCCCAAAAAATGGAGATTAAATAAATTGATCAAATAAAAACTAATAAAATAATCAAAAAGATGTTAATAATAACGAAAATAAACAGAATTGAGCGAATAAAAATAAACAAGTGAACAATCACGGCAAGCTAAAACCAAAAATGAAAATTTGGAAATAGAAATTGTGCTTTCACTTTAAAATATGTTATTTCCAATTGAAAGGAGAGGAACTGAAGTAGTATTTGGATATGTTTTATATTTGATTTTATTATGTGTTTATTGTGTATTTTGGCAAAATAAATATTGAAAGAATTATGTAAGAATGTGAAATTAAGGTTGGGAAATGTGATTGATGTTTGTTTATATTTTTAGAAATAGTAAAAAATGGAGTTTGGAAAGTTTTGATATGTTTGGTTATATTTTGTAGGAGGCATTTTTTTACTGTATATGTCAAATCATTGCTTTTATGTTGGTGTTTAAGGGTGAAATTTGATATTAAAGAATTTTTTTAATTATAAGGATAATAATAAAAATATTGTGTATATATAGTGAAGAGATATGATTATATTGTAAGTTTGTAATGATTGATATAATGATTAAATGGGTTGTATTATAATATTTTATGGATGTATTTGTTAGTTTAAATTTTGTTTAATTATTACTATTAGTAGTAGTAGCAGCAGCAGTTGTAGTATATTATGACTATTATTACTTGTGTTGTCGTCGTTGTTATTACTACTTGTGTTGTTGTTGTTGTTGTTATTATCGTTATTATTATCCTAACTATTATTAATAGTATTACTACGATTTATAAGTACCTTATTATTGTTATTATTAGTAGTAGTAGTAGTATTACTTGTATTGTTATCATCATCATCATCATCATCATCATTATTATTATCATCATCATTCAAACTATTATTATTAATATTATTACTATGTTTTATAGGTGTTCCTATTATTATTATTATTATTCCAAATACTATTACTATTATTATTATTATTAGTATTACCATTATAAATAACAGGGATAATTGTATTAAAACCCCCAACCTATGGCCATCATTGCACATTACCCCCCAATCATTATCGATGTGTAATTTCACCCCCCCTAAACTAATGAAAATATTCTCCAATACTGTCTTTGCACTATTATGGTGGAATGTAACTAATGAGCATTCGACACATGGGCTAAAGATAATGAAATATTCTTGTTAGATTTCATCGGAATAGTACAAAATGTGGAGTTAACAAACATTTTAGTTAGTTTAGGGAGTGAAATTGCACATTTTAATCATATTAGATGGCGAAATTACACATCAATAATGGTTAGAGTGCAATGTGCAACGAGGGCCATAAGTTGGGAGATTTAATGCAATTAACTCTACATAATAATATATAACGTTTTTTATGTATTATTATTATTTTAACAACAACAACAACAACAATAATAATAATAATAATTTTAACAATAATAATAATATTTTAATAATAATAATAATAATGAAAAGAAGGTGAGAGAATGTGAAATGATCAAAGAAAGAGAGAGAAACGGACATTTCTCCACCAAAAAATGAAGGGCCATGTTTGGCCTTGTTTCCTTGAAACGGCTATGTTGTGAGGAAACGCAACCAAAGAAAGGCTGAAATAGTACACTTCACTTATATCTTAGAAGCACTTTGATAAAATTATGGTCAAAAGACAAATATGACTTAATGGTTGAGCCACTAAACTGTATAAATGGATCAAAAACATAATAAGCTCGGTCCGCTAAAGACCCAATTTATAAAAACATCAATATCTATAATCAAAAAGACAGTAAATTGTATATTAATTAAATGGAGCGCTCCCATAAAATAGAAACTAACATTTCAGAATTTCCGGCACGATCCTGCAATCCAGTTCTGCTCAACATCATTGTACAAACATCCAAACATGTGTAGAAGTGTTGGATTTGTAGTTTGTTTACTATATGTATGGCTGATGCAATTAATAAAATAATAAATTGTTACTATTTTTGAAAGGAACGATAAGATCCTCATTTAAGAAAACAAGAATTATTACTACTTTCAGAAAAATAAATTTGCAGTAAAGGACAACTTATTATGCATTTCGTAGTTCCGAGAACAACTATAAACGGTAGAAAAGCAGAAAAAAGGCACGGACGCGGGTCCTAAATTATATGGGTCGCGTTGTCATTTCCTTCCCACCTGCCAATGCTATTACTGACCCTCCTAAATATGTGTTTTACTTTTTCAGTCAAAAGGTGTTTCTTTTTAGAAATTACTTCTTAACAAACTCGCCCTATTTATTGTCTTAGGCCAAGCGTAAGCATTCGCTGGTTTGGGAATTGAAAGGCATATATTTAAAACATAAAATCTACTTTTTAAAAGCATGCAACCTATCCTCACAAAATAACTCATATAAAAAAATCTTTTTTTAAAGAAATATTTATCAACTCAATAAATTACATCCATTTTTTAACGAGCGCATTTTCATTTTCATTTTTACTCATCCTAAAATAATATTCTATTTTAATCAACTCAAGCGAGGTCTAAGACTCCATTTAAATTGATATAAAGTTCTAAATAACTAATAAAATAAAACTCACACACCCACATTTGTGGTTTTCCTTTTAAAGATGTTGGGAAGGTATACGAATACTTTCCCACAATAATCTCTGAAAATGAAATGAAATAGAATTAATGTATTTTTGTATATTCTCCTTTTCCTCTTTGTATCTTGCGGAGATCCCATGCGATTAAACTTCCGCAGCAGATAATCTCATAGGTCTTACGCTGCCTATCCTATCCTTGAGCAAAAAGATGTGGATTTTCGGAAGAAAAGGTGCGTCAGGCTTCTCAGCATGCTCAACGGCTGAGGAAGTTGCACGAGGAATTGATGGCTCTGGCCTCACCGCCATTGTTACAGGTCGTTTCTTACGCTTGGGTTCTTTTCAAAATATGCTTGATTCTGATCGTTCTTTGTCGCGTTTGTTTCGACACAGAGTAAAGTTGGCTTTTGCTTTGTTTATTTTGAGACTTTTGCAGATATATCTTGGAAGAATGAATTTGGGAGTGGGGTAGGGAACGTGAGTATATTTGATTCTGTTTTTCGTTTTGTTTTGGGTGGTTAGAAATTGTTTTGAGGGAAAACGGGCAAATATTTTCTAAGGTAAACGTCAAGTTATCGTTTCTTTATCGTGAATATCTAATTAAATGGTGATATGTTTATGCATGAATAATTATAATGGAAGACACACACACACACACACACATATATATATGTGATATACATGAATGACTTTCTTTGTTTGGGGAATGGGAAGTACATTTATGGAACATTTGTGGGTGTTTTGGATACTGCGCTTCTGGAATAATTTATGTTTTGATTCTTGGATGAGTTCATACTGGGATGGTGCACTTTTTTGTTTTTCTTCTCAATTTTCTTTCTAATTGTTTTTTTTTAATTGTTTTGCGTTGTTATTGTGTCATGGTTCTAGAATGTCTTTGATTGAAGTTTTTGATTACTGGTTATTTCTTACAGTAAGCCTTGTAGAGTAGAGTTTGATTTCTTGGTTGCTGCTACTGTAAGAGATATTTTAAGATTTCTGAGTGACGCCAGGCAAATCTCTATGCCATGGGTTGTGTCACTATCCTTCTGGATAATGTACAAAAGTGTAGAGCAAGTTAGGGGAGCACCAGTCGTTAGGGTAGCAAGTGGTGTTCCAGCTAAACTTAAGCTATTAAAATGTTAGAGACTTAGAGAGTACTGATATTTATCTGTCAAATATTGGGTTCTCTGTCATGATTATGTAGCTAGGCCATTGTTGCTGCATCTAGCCTTTGTTCATGCTTGTTGATTTTTTTCTGATCATGTTATGGTTTCTTCTGACTTGTTTACATTGAGCTATGGCTCATGGATCAAACTTAATGGTTTCATATTAATATAAAGATCATTGCAGCTGAAACTGTGTGTTTCCAAATATACTTCCAGTGGCTGTTGTGCAGGAAAAAAGCTTGAAAGTTGAGGACTTGGTTTTGTCGTTGGTTAATTTTATGTCAGGATACAGAATGTACCCTCCTAAAATTCTTTACTATTGTTTGAAGCTCTCTTACACATTTTGTGTTCTAAGAAATCACTCATCTGCACTGGTCACTCATTTCACTTTAGACTTATTTAGTGACAATGAATGAAATTAGTGCAGCACACGAGTGAGAAATTGCCAAAAGGATGACAGTAAATCACACTACAATTTAATCATTGTATGCTCTTTGATTTGCATCGATGAAACTACTTTTTAAGATCATGGAAAAAAGTGCATCACATACACCTAGCTATCGGGATGACTCCAAGATTCATCTCATCTTCACGTGTATTAATGCATTGTTTGTCTTCTTTAATTATCCTCGGCACTAGCTTAAAAAACTTAAGTATACCCGTTGTAATTGTGGTTGAACAAATGTAGTAGTAGTTCTTGCCCATCAAGTCATCTGTGAGTGCGTTATTTTCATTTTTTTTAATTACATTGTTATTTGGCAGCATGGCACTATCATTCTGAAGAAGTTGAATCAATTGCATGTAATGAGTTAATTAAGATGGGTTTGAATAGTTGTCTCTTTACCTTGCATGTGCCCCTACACAAAGTGGAATGCAAATGCGGATCTATCACTCCCATCAATAAAGGACAAAATAGGTTTATTGTGATAAGCTAATCTTGGTGGGTATGAATAGATTGGATTGAAAAACTTCCTGATCCATGGCTTGAATACTGGTGAAAATTACATTCCTTTACCTTTTCTTTGGTTAATGTTTTGATTTTGGTGTATACAATGCGTGTTTCAGGAGCATCAAGTGGAATTGGAACAGAGACTACACGGGTCCTTGCATTGTGTGGTGTTCATGTAATTATGGCAGTGCGCAATGTTGACAGCAGTAAAAAGTTGAAAGAAACAATAATCAAAGAGATCCCCGATGCTAAAATTGATGTTATGGAACTTGATCTTGGATCCTTTGCATCTATTAGGAAATTTGCATCAGAATACAATTCCTTGGATCTTCCCTTAAACATCCTCATGTGAGTTGCCTGTGATTTAAGATCTTAAATGGAAGTACATACCCAAAATGCTCTTGAACACTCATTTCTTCTTTCACGTTTTCTCAACCATTAATCGAGTGAAAATCAGGATATTTCTCGTAAGTGGAGCCTGTTGTTTTTAAACTAACATATTCTTGATGGATAGCAATAATGCAGGGATTATGGGTCCTCCTTTCATGCTTTCACAAGAAAACATAGAATTGCAATTTGCAACTAACCATCTAGGTACATCTCCATTTAGTTCGCCGCAAGTAAGCTGACAATGCAGATATGAATTGAATGATTTTTTGAATGCTTTGAAATTAATTACAGCAAAAAATTCCCTGCTTTTATGCTCTGCTGATGTAAAAGACTCAATCTGACATAAGAACGTATGACACATTCCTGTGACTGAATAACTACACTTTACCACTTTCTGTAGTTGTAAAACAGGATGATTATAATCCTCTAAATTCAATGGTTTAATTCCATGTTCGATTTGATTTTATTGGATCATAGGGTCCTTCACGTGTAAACTCGCCAGTCTAGTTAAAAGCTTTGTTGGTATTGTATTCAGGTAGTTCAGAGTTTTAATACTTTTATAACATTAAAATCTAAGTCTAGCTTCTTTATATATTAACCTATCAGAGAACTTTGGCATCTAATTTTGGTTTTTCCATTCAATTTCCTGACTAAATTTGGTCTTTTCAGTTGAAGTTATTGAAGTTATTGAATGTTTTGTGAATCCAGGTCGATGTCTTTCTCCCATTTTTCAGTGTTTGTCAGCTTCGAGTACTCCTAATTAAATTTTAAGTGTACTTCTCATTAAAGACAAAAAACATAAACAGTTTTTGGGTTCGAAAAATTTTAGCCTTGTGGCAAGAAAGCTCTTGTCATCACCGGTAAGCTGCAGATTCAATGTTATTGATGCCTCTGTAATAATTTCTTGTTTGTTGATTTTGTGTGCTTGCTTTGTGTGAGTTACAAATTAATTTGCTTCCGCTATGATGGGCTGCTTCTCTTCAAATACAAAGAGCATGTTTCTGAGCTTTTCCTTATTCTTACTCTCTGGTGCAGGTCATTTTCTTTTGACAAATCTTTTACTGGATAAAATGAAAAAGACTGCACGCGAGAGCAAGAAAGAAGGAAGAATTGTCAATGTTTCATCTGAGAGTCATCGTTATGCCTATCGTGAAGGCATTTGTTTGGATAAAATCAACGATAGATCTAGGTAAGTTGTGATGAAGGTTTTTAACTCAGTACTACCCATCTGTATCATTAATCTTAGTCAACTAACCTGTCTTTTCAATATTAAATGATGTCTCATTTTGAAATAGCATGGAGTTCTAGATGAGTTGAAAAAGTGAAAGTTTTGGGTATACGTACAATTTCCTCTTTAAAGTAGTGATGGAGATCTAGTGTTGTCTTCAAGGCGTTATTGATAATTATTGAAATTTTAATTTGTTTGATAATCTATTTTGCATGTGAACTCACACATACAATTGAATAGTATGGGCACAAAAATTTAAGGCTTTCACAATTTGCCAAGTACTACACATAAAAGTGATTTTAGACAGTGGTAAGGACGTAAGGCAGATGCTTTATTTCTTCTTCAAATATATCATCAATGCGCAGGTGTTTCGTGAAGGTGGATGCTATGATTTCAATATTGAAGAATAATGAATTTGTCTTGTTAATGGAAAGAAAATGTTTGTGCATCTATAATACATATGGATGTTCCCAATTGTTAACCTCTTCGGTTTAGGATTTTGGCAAAATTATGTGAACCTTCTAGCAGTTTTTACTAGGTTCACATCTTCATAGAAGATAAAAAGTTGATCTAAAGATTAACCAACGGTGAGGACCTGCTTTTATTTGAGTCACTCAACTAGTATTGGATGTCTTATTTGTTTACTGTAATTCATTTAACAAGTCAATTCTAATGTTGTTGCTCTGCAGTTACAACAGCATACTCGCTTATGGACAATCAAAGCTAGCTAACGTATTGCATGCTAATGAGCTTGCAAGGCGCTTGAAGGTAATCTATGTAGACAAGTGTAAGGTGGCATGCAAGGCATTTTCAGCCTTTGTGTTCTGATTGTGACTAATGCTATCTGGCAACGCTTCATTTCAAGTGTATATTCATATCCATATTCAATTAATGAGGTTAAACTAACTCACATTTACGTGAAGCAAACTGAAATTGTTTCACTGAGTAAGGTTGTCTTTTCAGCTTGTATCAGCAAAAATCCCAATTTGTGTAAATCAACTGCTGTATTTTCAGAATTGAAGTCTGCAACTTTTTTTTTTTATACTTTCCTGTTTTTTCATTGTATGAACACCAACACAGTGTGGGTTTTGCAGCATGCTCTTGTGGTGATGCATGAAATTTGTAGAGCACATTAATATTTGATCTTTGCTTCAACAGGAAGCAGGGGTCGAAATAACTGCTAATTCGCTACATCCTGGAGCAATTGCTACCAACATTCTGAGGCATCATGGTTTCATTGAAGGTGAGGGCCTAACCCATTCCAATAATCTTAATATGCTTTAAAGATGATGAAACACTCTGTATTTTGGTTGTTTATTTCCACAAAGTGCTGCGAAGGCCATTCTAAACTGGATAAAGTTGGTACTCCGTGTGATATAAATCATGTCTGCAAGCTCTCTGTCTTGCTAAAATGCTAGTCAATCAGAAAACATGGATAGGATCAGAAAAACAGAGCAGTTTAGAGTGAATGGACAAGAATTCCAAGGAAAGGAGTAAAAGGATGTTGTATTACCTCTTGAAAAATGAAAAGGAGCCACAAAAAAGATGTTTGGCCGCCTGATGTCTGTTTGTTGTTATATAATTACAGGTTTAGTTAACTGGGTTGGCAAATATTTCCTCAAAAATATTCCTCAGGTTTGTTAATCTTCCCAATCCAGCTCAATAATTCAGATATAACTCTGTGTTCGTATAAACTCTTCAACTGAAATAATTCATCGGTTGGTTCCAGGGAGCTGCAACAACATGTTATGTAGCTTTGCATCCACAGGTTAATGGGGTAACCGGTCAGTATTTTGAGGACAGCAACATTGGCAGAGCGAGTTCACCGGCCAGAGATGCTGAACTGGCAAAGAAACTATGGGATTTCAGCTTGAAACTGACAGAAACCAAGTAATTTGTCCCACAGCCTCGCCAATTTGACAATTTATAGTTTTACGTCCTCAACCTGTAAATGTTTGTCAGTGTCTTATTACTTATATACATTCCTTTACTACTTATTAAAAATAATGTAATGAACTTGAGCAAGGGTTATACTCATAAATTACCCACGTATCCAAATTCAAAAATTACCAATCACTATATACTCAAATTTAACCTATTAATTTAAAAATTATCTGTACCAAAATTAAATGTGCTAATGATAAATTATAAATATATAAAAATAAAAGATATTTATTAGTTCTATTAATAATATAATATTTCAATTATTTGCATATATTTGCTTGAATATTTTATATGAACTAATACTATGTGGAATAAAAATTGAACGAACAACATTAAAGAGGGCAAAGAAATAATATACTTAGAGAGGATAATACAAAGGGACAGTATGAGATGAGGAGACAAGAAGGGAAAAAATATTAAACTTTTTACTTTTGGTATCGTAGTATATCGAAAATTAATGGTAAGGATTAACTAAAATAAATTTAATAAGTAAATTAATTGTA
>JACGDI010005854.1:9943-68802 GCA_014898725.1 Jacaranda copaia
CCCAATATCATTCTAATCAACCAGAGTTTCGGACCGATAAGCTCTTTGCAGCATCAACGTCTAATCTTGTGAAGAATATTATTTCAATTCCAATTTTGGACAATGAAGGATATGATTTTTCCATCTCATATAGAAAATTGAAATTAATGAAGAATGGTTCTTTGATTGCAATGGTGCACTAAGTAATGGATTTTACATTTTGGATTCTCAATTATCACTTATGCGTATTCAACAAAGTAATAAAAGAAAGTTAGATAACCAAGAAAATGCATACCTTTCGCATGCAAGACTTGGATATATTTCTAGGAATAGGACAAACAAGTAAGTAGCCCTCAAATCACTAAATGTTAGTGGATTAAAGGAACCACCTACCTGTGAATTTTGTTAAAAGGAAAAATGACCAAGGATTTTTTTGTAGGACAAATGAAGCGATCTACAAGTCCATTGGATTTAATCCATATGGACATATGTGGACCACTAAGAGTTAGTGCAAGAGGAGCTATTCTTACTTTATTACCTTCACCGATGATTTTACTTAGTTCGAACATGTATATCTTATGAAGTACAAGTCTAAAGCTTTTGAAAAGTTCAAAGAGTATATGAATGAAGTAGAAAAGCAATTAGGACTTAGTATCAAAACTCTACAATTTGATTGAGGAGGTGAATACTTAAGTATCGAATTCTTGAGTTATCTAAGAGAGAATGGGATTCTTTCACAATAGACTCTATTTGACACACCCCAATATAATGGAGCAATCAGGAGAAGAAATTGTACTTCGTTAGACATGATATAATCTATGATGAGCTTCACTGATGTCCTTATCTCCTTTTTGAGGATACACTCTTAAGACAGCAACAAGGGTATTAAATATAGTACTCTCAAAGTTGGTGCTAAAGACACCATATGAGATGTGGTTTGGCAAAGCACTATCTTACTCTTATTTAATAATTTGAGGGTAACCCGCCTATGTCAAAAGACTAGTGGAAGACAAGTTGGATGCAAGATCCATCTTGTGCAAATTTGTGAGATATCTAACAAAGTCTTTGGGTTATTATTTTTATGATTTCTTGAAACAAAAGATGTTTGTTTCAAGGAAAACCACCTTTTTGAAAAAGGTATTTCTAATAGATAGAAATAGTGTTGTTATTGTACTTGATGAAGTTTAATACGATCATAATATCCCACAAGTAGTAGAAACAAGAGAGCATAATAAGCCTAACACAACTTTCTAAAAGGTCGGATTGAATCAAGATGTAATCCAAAAGGTTTGGATCTTTAATAGACAGGGTAAACAGATTGTGAGCCAAGAACCTATGAGGAAGTTATGTCAGACATAGATTTGGGTCATTGGCTTGAGACCATGAAATTTGACATAGACTCCATATACTACAACAAAGTATGAACTTTGGTAAATTTACCAGAGGGTATAGTACCTGTTGGTTGCGAGTGGATTTATAAGCATAAGCTAGGAGTTGATAGAGAATTAATGACCTTAAGGCTAGACCAATAGCGAAAGGTTATACTTAAAGATCTAGTATTGATTTCAAGAAAATCTTCTCATCGGTCACTATGCCTAAGTCTATAAGGATTATGTTTGTCATGGCCGTTTACCACAACTATGAAATTTGGCAAATGGACGTAAAAAATAATCTTTCTCAATGGAAACATTGATAAGAAAATCTTGATGGAGTAATTACAAATTTTTACATTCAAAGGGAATAAGCAAAATGTTTGCAAACTCCAAAGATCCATTTATGGACTAAAACAAGCATCCAAAAATTGGAACATACATTTTGATAATATAGTCAAATCGTTTGGCTTTATCAAAAATATATATGAACCATGTGTATATAAAAAGGCCAGTAGGAGTTCAATACAATTTATTGTGCTCTATATTGATGACATCCTTGTCATTAGGAATGAGGAAGAAATGTTAGAGTGTACTAAAGCATGTTATCTTTATAATTCTCTATGAAGAATTTCGGAGAAGCATCCTTTATGTTAGGAATACAAATCTATAGAGATAGATCAAAGAAGACGTAGTGTTCCATATTTTTCTTGTTTATAAACTTCAACTAATTAAGATTAGTGAATTGTTTAGGAAATAATTACATTTTATATATTATAAATAATTTTTTATATTAAAAACTAAATAAAAAAAGAAAGAAATAACAAACTAACTACTAAGTAGATAAGGATAAAATTTTCACCACTTCTAATCCTTGCAGAATACCTAATTTATTAGGTCTCTTTCTCTATATCACATTCAAACAACTTCTTCTCTCTACAATGTACATTCAAACTTTCAAATTTCCAGCAAAATAATTTTTCTTAGAAAGTTCTCAATCTATTCCATTCCATTAAAGAAATCCCAAATGCTATGACAAGAAAAGGATTGCTTAGAAATCTCAACGTCATCGACTCTTGTTCTCCCTTCTTCATAGGTTTGACCCCATATTTAAATCTTGATATAAACATAAGTTTTGGTTAAACTATATGTCATTGTATATGTATTTTGTATGGATTTGATATTTACGAAGTTTAATAGTTGGTGCTATTAGGTTTTGATTTTTAGATTTAAGGTTAGAAGTTTTACATCAATTCATGGGTCAAATTTCGGTAATTTTATGTCAAAATTTTTCTTATCAAACTAAATGTGTTTAGAATATATCTGCAAATTTTTATGTTTTAATATTGAGTGGCGAGTCCAAATAGTTCCTTTTAAAAATTTATTTACCCACTAAAGCCAAAGAATTTTTGGTTGAAAATTTTTATTATGAAACTTTCATGTGTTCAAAATATTAGTGTAAAATTTTAAAGTCTCAAACCCTATATCTATTTTTCTAAAAATCTTCAAGTATAACTACCTCAATACTAGTCAAGTTGGATTACTACATTGAATTTGAGGGATTTGATATGGATGATAATTGAAGTATCTTAATTTATTAATTTTTATAACATTAATTTCCAATATGTCTAGAACAATACAATAATATTAGAACCCAAAAGTTTTTATGTTATGAAATACATTGATGTGCTATGTTAGAAATCTTTCTACAGAAAAAGTCCATTTGTTTTAATGAGAGCATTATAATGCATTTTTCTCTTAGTTCCAAATTAAATTTGGATAAGGTTTCAACAGATATATTATAGATCTATCTCATATGATTTTATAGTAATTTGAATCACCTTCATCCAAGGCAAGTTGTGAAAGTTATAGCTTAAATACATTCAAGTTTCACATCAAAACATTTCCTGAAAAGTAGAAATCTATTTTTACACCACTGCTGCCTATTGAACTTGATTTTTATTTCCAATATTATCCAATTTAGACTTGGTCATCAAAATAAAAGTTTTAGTACTGATTCTTAGCTTTCTAGTGCCACAAGATTCAAGCTAATTGGATATCTAGAAAGAAAGTTACGAGTGAATCAACAAAGTATGTATGAAAGGACAAATTCTTAATAAGTTTTGCGAGTATGTATGTATAGGCTAATGACATAAAGAAACTTTTAGTTAGTATCCGTTTTAGAGTTTCATTGCACATTGTCTTGATTTCTTGGATGAATTTGAGATTAGAATTGATGGATTAAATCAAAATGCTATTGAATTGAATATTGCTATTATGTCAGCAAGTGTTTCGGGACTTAAGATGTTAGGATTAGCCCTTGATCCTATTGATAAGTACAGTGAATGCCTAAACTTATATATAATATATAATAATACCTTTCAAAACCTAAAAGGTTATATACTTTAATACATTTCATGAAATTTTTCTTGAGCTTACACTGCACTATAATTATATTCCACCATGCACATGAATTTCTTTATTTTATTTTGTGATCTAAGAAAAGCACTTTCTTTTAAAGCTATTGATATTATTTTAGCATGGTTTTAGACTAGCAGTTAAATATAATGATCAACACTAATGACTGGATTTACTATTACTGTTACTAGGATCCAACTTGGTCTAGGAGTGTAAGAGACTTCATTGGGTGGCAGCGGGCTTTCTACTTGAACCCTAAGCCCCCACGGCCTCATCCCCCTATGCATAATAGAATTCATTTTTAGTTGAGAAAAGTCATAGGATTTTTTGAGGACCTTGGCTTGGGCACTGTTTAGTAAGGTCATATCTTGCCCGGAGTGATAAGGGATTGTTATAGTAAGAATTATAAGGTTGACTGGCTACAGTAAGCACTGGTTTGATCATTGCATTTAATTGTTGGCCTACTAAAAATGTTTACCATTATATTTTATTTTACTATTGTATAATCCATAACCGCTTTTCACTGTCTTCTCAAATGTTTATAAACTATTTTTCAATGTTATTCAAGTGTTTATAACTATTTCTCACTATTTTTCTCAAATATTTATCACTTAACATCTTCTGATCATAAAATATTGTTGAACTCACATTGCACACACTTAGCATTTACTGAGTTCTTTACTCACACTTTATTCTTCTTTTAACTTTCTTCTAGCAAAACTAGACCCTAACATTTGTGAAGAGGTGGACCCACCTCCAAGGAGAATCAAAATTGAAGTATTTTGGAACTTGTGCAGTAGTCTTAGCATTTGATAATACAAGCTTGTTAGTTTCCTTATGGATTTTAGTTTAAGTTAGAGTTTTTTTATTTGAGTTTTATCTTGCAAAATTTGTTAAATTTATTTTGAATTCTCGGTGTTCTTTTATTTAAAATTATGACCGTAGATTAGATGAGCTCCTTTTTTGGGATTGAGTTTCATGCCTTGAGACTAGACTGCATAGTTTGATTCTAAGGCGTAACAAATAATATTGGGGCTTTCCCAATCAATGCACATTGACAAGATACTAAAAAGATTTAGTATGGAGGAATCCAAGAGGTGATACCTCCCAATGGGACATAGCATTCGTCTCTCCAAGTCTTAAGTGGCTAAGACTAGGGCTGAGAGAAAAAGGATGTCCCGCATACCTTATGCATATGATGTTAGAAGCATAACATATGTTGTTCAATGTACGAGACTGAATGTAGCACACGCTCAAAGTGTTATGAGCCGCTACCAATCCAATCCTGACGAGAGCCATTGGAAAGTTGTGAAAACAATCCTTAAGTACTTTAGAAAAGCTAAGGACTTGTTTCTTGTATACAGGAATGAAGAATTGAAACTTAAAGGATTTTTGGATTTTAGTTTCCAATCTAACAAATATTGTAACATCTCGTCTTTTCTTGTAAGTAAATTTTCTTTCTAGAAATAATAATATAATAACAAATAAATTATTAAGCTTATGCAGTAATTACAATAAATCCAAATTTAAAATTCTTAGGCTATCCCATAAAATTTTTCCTCTGATTGAGTTAATGGCATTATAGCTTAAACAAGTTAATTAAAAAAAATTCTATAAATATACCTACACTATGAGTTTAGTCATACACCTTAAGTTATATGACAAAATGTACATAATTTAAGGTACAAATACATCATTATATATATGTATATATATTAGGTATATAATAAAAGTTTAATAGGCCAATTTAAATAAGACAAGGAATCAACGACTAACTAACAATAAAAATTCCAGGGCCAATTAGAATAAGAGTAAAAATTCAAGGTCCTCCCTAAACAAATAGTAAAAGTTTCACTTCTATAAATAGGGGCAAGCCTTATTGCTATTTCCACACAAAAATAACCCTTCCCTCTGCAGACTATCTAAAACCCAGCTTCTATTCCTCCAAATCCTTAGCCATTAGTGATCAAGTTATAGAAACCCTTGTAGTTTATCAAGAATCACAATCCTCAGAAACTTTTCCCAAAAATTTTAGTCCTAAACTCCAGAATTTCCCTCAAAACCAAGAAGAAACACGCTATCCAATAGCAGCGCTGCCCAAACTTAAACTTTCAAAAAATGGAAAATCAACCTTCTTGTCATTTGATCATCCAATAAACTATTAGGAAGCTCTGTTTGTGCAGATTACCTTGGTGAAATGAGATTTCAAAATTTTTTCCAAAATCACACTTGAATTGCTACCAAAATTAACATTACCACACACAGGCAGAAGCTGGCAGAATAGGAGTTTATATTATTTTGCTTATAACTAGAGATTCCACCATTCAAATGAGAAACGAAAACCATGGATAAAAAGATCTACAAGTGTTGATAAGTTTAGAAGAAAGATTCACTGAAATTGACTCGATATTCTGGCTTAGATTGTGTAAAAACCACAACCTGCCATCAGGACGCAACTGTGGTCAGAAATCAACTTTGATTGGGCATCAGGCAAGATCAGACCATTTGATCATCTAGTTGAAGCCACAAATAAATAATTCATAAAGTTCTAATTCGTTTTGAGGTAAAAATCGCCAATAAACTACCTTGGATTGGGTTAAAATTTAGTTTAGATTAAAATTATCCTAGCTGACTGCATAAGATACATGTTCTGGCATGGGGCAGATTTTGTTGGAAAATTGAGGGAATATTATGATGATGATAACTTCATATTTTTTTTTGGTTAAATGTGGTTAAGTATGAATGAATGTTTGGATTTTGAAGATATGTTGGGTGATTGAATTTTGATTTAGATGTAAGTGGCTTATAATTTTGTTGCTAAGTATGATACAATGATTTCATGTAATTCCTATAACAATGTAATAAGAAAAGTGTTAAGATATATTTGATTCAATTGAGAATTAATAAGTAGAAAATATCATTCTCATATATATATATATATATATATATATATGTGTGTGTGTGTGTGTGTGTGTGTGTGTGCGCGCACGCTCAAAGATAGTCACTTGAATTATTAGATAATAAACATAGTAGTTAAAATCGTATATAGTACCTTAAGTAAATTGATTTTTATTTCCATTCCCTCATAATATTATTATCAAAAGAACAATCCATAGTAATTTAATCTTAAATTTAGGTAATTAGGTGTACAAGTTATTGGAGAATCTCGGTCACAAGAATCAATGAGAATTTCTATCCCTTTTCAATTTTTATTCTATTACTTGTAATTTTTTTTCCGAAACACCTTGAAAATTGATATGTGAGGTTTTCTTTTCCTTTGAAATTTCATTCGGTTACTCGTTATTATTTTTCTAAAGTCATACACCTATCTTGTGTTTTTAGAAACACCTCAATCATTGACGTATAAAGTCTTTTCATGCTCTTCTAATTTCCATCTGTTATTGGTTAATCACTACTTCCCAAAATTATATTCCCTTTTTGTACTTTCTGAAATGCCTCACTTGTGGTGATGATAATTTTTTGATCTGCTTGGTAAATTTGAGCCTATTGAACTCCTGAATTACTCCACTTAAAAGCTCTTGGCATTAATATTTATTTCATTAGTTTCTTTATAATCAAACTATGCTACTCAAGTAAGTGAAGTACTTTCAAAACATCTCAAAGGAGTTGCTAAAAGAATAGAATAATCTTTATGAAAAAGTCACTTTACTCCAGATAAGTTATTACTTGAAAAGATTTATGTTTTCTAATTATTATGAATCTCATCCTACTCGTCGAATTGGGAACTAAGTGCCACACTTGCTGATAGGGGTTATGTAGTGGGGGCCATCTCTAGAATCCCGAGGTTGACAATTTCTGCTATATTTATTGTATTCTTGTCGGTCTTGAATATCCTATTTGGTCAGTACTGTAAAATACGTGCCAGATAGAGCAAAGTGCCAGACTAAAAGAGGAAGTGCAGTAGGGGCCACCTCTTGAATTTGTCACCATGGGCGATTCTGGATTTCGATGCTAGACATCTTTTAGCTGTATTTTGTGTCTCAAATGATAAAATCTTATTTTGTTCTTTATGAAATGAAGTGTAAAGAATTAAGTGCCACGTGCAGCAGTATGGTGGGGGCCATCTCTAGAATCCTATGCACTGAATCTGAACATGAAATATGAATTCTCCTTACTGGTATGCCACTAGCACGATAAAGCTTCTTATAAGTAATTTAATTAAAACATCTCTTAATTTATATAAAATCTTGAGATATCTCAAATATATGTGCATTTGGCTAATGAAACATTTCTTGCAAAAACTTGTTTAAAAAATTTGGTTATCCTAACATATTTATTTCCTACTTAAATTCTCACTCTATCATCTTCCACTGCAGAATAAACTCTATATAGATAACTCTCTCTAACTTTCCTTATTAAGGCATTCGAACTCATCCTTATACTTCTCTTTATACAAATGAAGCTAGATTGGTCATTCCAGAAGAAGAAACTTGGGAATAGAATAGGAAGAAATTATCTTTTGTTTGAATCCCATTAAACCCATATTGATAAGCTTATGCATATACATAATAAGACTTATAGCCATGGTAGCTTTAGTGCCATGAGTTAGGTACTAGAATATGTGTACTCATCTATAACTAGAGGAAAAGTTCAGGCTAGTGTATAAAGAAATGTATATATATAAGTTATTTCGTTTAATACAATTTGTCATTTTAATTTGTTAGTTTGTGCTTAGCACTAGCTCTTGAAAGGAAAGTCTCCTAAAAAGAGTTAGTGTGGCGGTGTGGTGATTTTGGGACCTCCGAGGTGCCACAAATATGTCCTAAAATCTACTTCTTAATTTATATTTCACCTCATGGCGGTGCAATAAGTTGGAAGTGTTCCAAACAAGACACCACAACCAATCCCACCACTAAAGTGAAATGTATTGCGACGGAGGACACTGCAAAGAAAAGTGTTTGAATGAAATACTTCATCTAAGAGTTATATGTAATGCCCAATGTTCAAGAGCCAATAGTTGTCTATTGTGATAACAATGGAGCCATTGTGCAAGCAAATAAGCCAAGATCTCATCAACAATCCAAGCACATTTTAAGGCGATATCACTTGATCCGAGATATTATTAATAGATGTGACATTCGAGTGGAGAAAGTCACCTTATAAAAGAATATAGTAGATCTACTGACTAAACCCCTAACACAAAAGGTCTTTGAAAGACATCTTGAGAAGACAGGCTTAAGAACTATGGAGAATTAGATTTAGGACAAGTAGAAAATTGTTGGAATAGTGCCCTATAGCCCATTTAGATTAACATGTATAAATACTCCATGTAATAGTCTTGATTGAATAACATTCAATAAAATGGCTATCTTCATCTTGTGCATTTATGATTTCTTCACATGCATTTCATTGGAGCTCTTAAATCATACGAGATTATGAGAATTGATCACGCATATGATGGTGATCATGAAATAAGTCTCTATGGTCATGATTTTAAATATTCTAAGTTAGAATCTTATGAAATAAGACACTAAGATTCAAATAGACTTACACTAACGATGCATACACCAAGGGGTTAAATATTGCCCCATCTCATGGGCAATATATGTTAGATATAGATATATGTTAGTGGGTGTTTGCCAGAGAATAAGTTCACTGAATGCCCATCTAGAGAATCCATGAGGTAGATGTAGTGACAAGTTAATTAGTCCTTTGATTTGAGGTTCCACAGTTACTTTGTATTTACATCCTTGTGCTTTGATTTTACTCCAACCATGTAGAGGGTCACCCAGGGCTTAGGTTGGGCACAAGCTACCTAAGTAAGGAGATTGGTGAGTTCCAAGATGGGATCCATTTTTCTTGTCTATAAAATGTATTCTAAGATGATTAATTCTAAGAAATTATTGCGTAAGGTGACATGACAATTTGAAAAATAGGTTTTTCAAAGTTGAGGTCATAATGGAAAATTGAACATCAAGAATAGATACATAGTTATCGAGGCTATTAGGAAGCTGGCAAATATCTTGCCCTCGCCTCTTTCAAGAGATAGGAAATGGAAGGACCATTTTTGCATGGCCATCGTAAGCAGTAATGGTTCACCCCTCAATTAATCCATCCAATTGATTGGGCTCCATGGGCTTTGCTAGACATTGACTATGAAGATTGGGTACTTTTCAATGAATAGAGATTAATTGATATAGTGATTATTTTAAAAAAGTTTAAACTAATCAAAATATTCGATGTCCAATAAATCACAAAGAATTGTGAGTACATGTCTAATTAATTGTTGAGCTAAAGGATCACACGCAAAATCCTAGAACACTCTTAATTGGTTGAAGAAATTATCTAAGGAGTTAGATAATTGAGGAGATCAAGTTAATTGGAGAGAAAGTCCAAGATGGCTAATTATTAATTGGTCACGACTTGATTAATTTAAGTATTAAATTAATCAAAATAATTCAAAGAATTCAATTAGGCCAATTAAATTAAGGAGTTAATTTCATTAGTGTCATATGGCAATTTAATTAGTTAAAGTCAACTTAAAGAGTTAAGTTGATTTTATTAACTTAAGTAGTTAAGTTAATTTAATTTAATTAAAGAGTTAATTTAATTAGCATGAGAATCTAATTTTGGATGGAAAATTAAATGGAAGAGTCCATTTAAAATTAGTGACTTGGCACTTTAAATTTAAGAAATTAAAATTGCAACTTGACTAGCAAGTTGGCATCCTAGGTTAGTGAGGTGTGTGATAGAAGCTTCCCCTAGCTTCCAAATCACACTATATAAACCCCATGTGGCCAGCCACTTTAGATTGATTTTCCAGCTAATTTTTCCCTCCTAACTACCGATCTCATGTGTTCAGAGAAACCACATTCTATATTCCCTCCAACAACTTTCTCTCTCCAATAACTTTCTCACACTTTTTTCTTCTTTCTCCTTCATCCTCCTCATCCTTCTAGCTGATTGAGAGAGGTTTGAGAGTGGCTTTAGGTATGTGGACTAGCTTTAGAGGCTTCACATTTGTGGAGCTTTGAAGTGCTGGATCAAATTCCTTCAAGTTTGTGACCGGTTTTGGTTTTGATTGTCATTCGGTGGTTTTGCTTGAAGTGGATCAGTTTTGCAACCTATTGGAGCGCATCTTGGAGGAGATCTAGGCAGCAATAGTTTCTGTGAAGGCTGTCCACTAGAGAGGATTGGAAGTTCCTTAGAGGATAATGTGAATTCCTAGCTTGGAAGGAGTTCCATTGCAAAAGCTAGTTTGTTACCTTTCATTTTTGTGATTAAGGTAACTTTTCTTCATCCTTTTAATCCAATTTTGAGGCATAGAATAGATCCTTGGGTAGAGGATATGTTGATTCATTTTTCTATTTTTGAAAATTATTATGGATCCTAGCATGTCCGCTAACTTCTGAATCATGACTGATTATATCTGAAGTGTAAGTCACTTTTACCTACTATTTTTTGTGAAAACGTTATTCCCTTATTCCTCGAATTTACAATATGATTTCTAAAAGCTTTAATTCTCACGAGCATTGAGTTATCTATAGTCATCTTATGATCATACTAATGAACTCTTTTTATTATCAATAAACTAATTATCCCAGATATTTGAATCGCAATCATATATACATATATACATCATTCACCGATTATCTTAAACAATCTTCTTATGAGAAAATATTTCCTTATTTCCCTCTCAAATATCACCATGTAGTTGAACAGATCAATCCTATAATCGAAATGCCAACTCCAAATTAACCTCATCATCTAAATCTGGATCCCATATGATACCAAATACTTATTATCCCAAGCAACCATTCGGTTTCCAAGTTCATTTATCACAAGAACACTCACTCAATCACGTGATCCCAAAGATATTACCCTACCAAACATTAGCAAAGTTATATGCATGATACCTCAAAGTAATGGATTATATACTGGCTAGCCATCCCAATACCAATCTTGTACTCTTTGATACTAGGCATTTTCCCCAAAAGTTCACATCCTAACTAAATTCTCAAGTTAAACCTAATATCCACTAATCCACAAAACCCATATTCCAATGATCATGTCCCACTCAAGTTTCCAAACCCAAGCTCTAATACCACTTTTGTAGCGCCCTGTTTAGGATATGCTTGCTTTGGGCTAAGGTGCTACTCTAGTCGAATTCCCAAAACAAATTACACCCCTCCAAAATTCTCATTTTAAATAATTTCATAACAATACAAAATGAATAAAATGCTTCAAATGAATCCTAAAATTCAAACTTCACATGCATCTCCATAACCTTAAAATTTTAAACAAATCTGCAACAACTGAAGATGATTAACAAACTCAAGATTGATCCTAGTAATGCTAAAAATGACAAGCAAAATCTGAGTTCCAAAATAATTTACAATCATCAAGGGCTCACAATTTTAAACTTCACACTTGCATCAAACTTAACTGGCTCTGACTAGTTATGCATCATCAGAAGATAAAGATGACAATCTACTGTCAAACATAATATTTACATTACCGCAAGGACGAATGCAAAGGGAGGCAAGCGGGGGCCATTGCCCCTATTTCCCCCACCAAACATTTTGTACAATTTTTTTGTGTTTTTGGTAATAGTTCTAGTTTATATGTGTGTAAAATTTTAGTAATAATTTACCCTCCAAATATTATATTTATATTTTTAATTTTTCATACTAATTTCTAGTTTATATAGATATATATTTTGAAATTTTAATAATAATTTTTATTAATTATGTGCTATTTTAATTTTGGAAATTCTAAAACAAATTTTTAGACTTATATTTTTAATAAAATAATTTACAATTAGGTTAGACCCATTAGAACACTTTTAATTTATTTGTTTGAAAATATGTTTATAGGGATCTAGTTAAAGAAAATATTTACGGCTTTATAGGAACTTACAATATAATTAAAAGTCTCTCTTTTTTTGACTTCGATGATATTGAGACAAAGAAATAATGATAAGTAAATATTTTGAGGAAAAAAAAAAGCCATTTAAAATTTTTCTTTGTCTTTAATATGTATTTATCTTGTCTCTTTACTTAAACTAATATATATTGTTATTTCCATTCTTCAACTTTACAATATATTTTGAGTGTTTGTTTATATGCATTATAAACTATGTTATCAATTTATTGTATCTTTCGATTGACAATAATCTATATTTGAACTTTTATATTTTATAATTCCCCCCACCCCCCAATTTTAGTTCTGGAACCGTCCTTGATTACCAACATATATATCCTATCCTGCACCAACAACATATATCCTGACATCATTAATTATACTATGGATGATGCAACCATGCTCACGATGCCTTCTATTCCTTAATCTAGGGCAAGATAGAAAGAACAATATAAAGAAAGTAAGTCCGAGTGACTTGGTGAGGTTGTGATCGAAGAAGCATTAGTGGCAAATGGGTGGGTTGGGTTCGTTATGGGCTGAGTTCAAAATGGGTTGGGCTCAAAATGGATTTATATTTATGGGTTGAAAATGGATTGGATTGAAAACGGGTTGGGTCGGATTTGGGCGGGTCCATTACAAAAAAGAAAAAAAATGTAATTTTTTTACTAAATACATTGTTATATTATTTTATTAAACTATAATCATTTTATCTTTATTTGACATATGTTAATTAATTATTAACAAAGTATTAAACTATAATCTTTTTATCTTTATTTGACGTATGTTAATTAATTATTATCAAATCCTTGTTAATCACATAAAATCAAATCAAATTGTGTAAACGGATAATTTATTTATTATTTTATAATATTTATATTTTTTATTTTAATACAAAATAACAATCTTGCTCAATGAACAAAACATAAATATTTAAAATATTTTAAATTTTTAGTACAAAACATTTACATTATACCCAACAAAATGTTTACAACACTAGTCATATTTGTTTTTTGTTTTTAACTTTTTATATTCAGTTAATATTTGCAAAAGTACTACTTATTTTATTTTTAATTTTTTCAATCTAGTCCATTATCGTTTATCACAACGATTAAATTCAAATTCGATTCAATATAAAAGTATTATTATCAAATTAAAATAATTAAAATATGCGTATATCTTGAAAAATATGTCTTTTTTAAGAATTAAAAATATAAAATATTTAAATTTAAATTTTTATATCTACCTAAATTATTTTTTTAAATAAAATACTCAAACAATGTTGAAATATAGTTAATTTTTTAGTTTTTGAAAATATTATAACTAAAAATAAAAATAAACTTAGGGCCCTTTCTTTATGTGGAGGCAAAGAAAATGAAATGGACGACTGTAGTTTATCCTCTCACATGCTACCACTAGACAATAAATTTATTATGTTTACATATTTATATTTTGGTAGTTCGTAAATATAGAAAAAATAAAAAAGAAAAATATTTTTTTATTTATTTTTATATTTCAAGGTTGAAAATAATATGAGGGCTATAAAATTATCTGGCCAAAAATTTTTATAAAAAATTGAAGTTTATAAATGAAATAATAATATCATCAATTTTCATATTATAATCTCAAGTAAAAAGTTACTTGATTAATTCATTCGAATTAAGTTAATAAATTAATATTTTAAAATTAAATGAAGTGGAGAAATGATAAATGATTAATCAATGATATATAATTTATCTAATTTTTGGTTCATTATTTTTTTTTCACTTTTAGAGTGTTATAGAAATAAAATAAGGTGGGGGTATGATCTTGGGAGAATGAGAGAGTGGAAGGATTATTTTGGAGTTGAAATTGAATTAAATTATTTAGAAACCATATTCAATCTATTTTAAACCCATTTACATTTAAAACCCATTTCAACCCACTAAAATTCAAACCAACCTAAACCCAACCAAATTATTTTAATCCCAACCCAACCCAACCCAACCTAAAGTGAATTGGGTTGGAACCAATTTGCGCCCCTAGTTAGAATGTAACAGCTGAGTACATTATTACACATAAAGATTATTTGCTCTAAGTGCAAACAATTGAAAGTGAATGTCAAGACCAACTAATCAAATAGGACATTGAGTAGTGGATAGATTTAATTAAATCTATGAGCAAGAGTTGAAGGCAAGTGTTTAAAGTACAACACATCATGATCTATCTCAATACAATCCCATACCAGTGAAGAGACATATCAAGTTTTAAATGTATCTTATAGAAGATCACATATCTTAAAACTTGAGGACTGAGTCAGTTATAAAGAATTGAGTGCACAAAATGTTTCATAGAAGAATTAGATTTCAAAATTTCAGAATCTATTTAATTTCATAAAACCCGTTGGTTAGACGCATTTCATAAAACTGATTGTGGAATGTTTCTAGCCTTATGCCTCCCAAAATTTGCATAATACTACCTTACATCACCTCAAGAAGTGGCTTGCAGCACGAATAGGTAAGATCGATCCTTGCCGATCAAGCCTCAAGTAGCTGCTAACCTCTGATTGTCCTAAAGACAAGATCACAAATTGGGTCCTGGTTGGTAAACCAACCAACAACGGCCCAATGCCATCTCGATCGTCTTGCCAACCAATCCTGTGGGCCCACAATTACCCAAGGGTGTCCCCAAAGATAAGACAAGATGATATAAGTAAGAAAGTCCAACATCCAACACAAATAATATGCCACATTAGCCATGTAAACCAAAATAGTTTTCAAAACATTTATGGATTCATAAAAAAGAAAAAGAAAAGAAAAAAAAATCAAAGACAACTAAATCAAAAAAAACAAACAATGTTGACTAGTCTACGTGATGGCCTTGCAACTAGTATGAATCAATAATGGCTAGTCGACAAGATTGCCTCGCAAACAACATCACAAAATATGATGATTGACCCAAAAATAAATTAGTCAAATCATACTTTAACAATTTTAATGTTTTGAAAATTTTATAGTTCAATTGAAAGATTTCCAAATCAATTCAAATGAAAATATCAGCAAGTTCAAAACCTCAAGTAACACATTTCAAAATTCCTTGCAGATAAGAACCTTGGATGAAGGAGTGATATGAAACATTCAACTAATATCTAAAGTTCAATGCATGAGTTCAAATATAAGTGATTCACAATCAAAATGGCATGGAGAAATGAATCAATCCCAAATTTAAGAAGGAACATTCAATCAAAAACATATATTTACTATATGTAAGTTCTTTCTCTAGCAAAAATATCTCATACTATTAAGTACAGACCTCACCTGAAGATATAGAGTAGTGGAGCTTTTCTCAGAGGATGAGTCGATCTCTTGTCACCTAGTTTATCCAAAATATGGTATAAGAGACATCAAAATAATCATTAACTTAATTTCTAATTCACATCACCATATTTTATGAACTAATAATTCTATTTTCCTTTCACATTCCTTATAGATTTTAAGTTCAAACGCCAACAAATTTAAATATACTGAATTTTTGGATCTATACAGTTTCCATACACCCAACTAGCATTTATCTTATCTCATAGCATATTCAAATCTATTTTATACTCTATTTTGACAATATAAGTCCAATTTATATTAGTTGAATGATTATTTCAAGTTCTATAAATCAACCTTTATTGTAAGATTATAATTCGTTTGTTATTTTGGAATCCTTTTAGGCTTAACTATAAATTCACTATTGACCACACTCTTTGTTAATTATATTTCTAACCAATTATGCATTACTCTTTACTCATCATAACTTCTCGAGATTAAGTACTTATTCAAGCAAATCATTAACTAAGTTATATTCTTAAATTATTTGGTTTAGGAATAGTTCGCTCCATCAAAATTTATTTATAAATCTAATTCTTATGATTCGTGTTGAATATTTAATTTAATCTATCAATCTTCATGTTGTCAAATTAATTTATGATTTAATATCATTGATATTAAAGTTCCGCCCATACCATTCATTTTATGATCCTCATTGCCTTATTAAGCTCTATTTTTGAAATTAACCTTCCATTTGTCAATTAGAATATTGAATTCATGAACTTATTTAGGTTCAATCCTATTTTGTATTAAGTCAAACACTTAACTTAATTTATGGGATTTCTTGGACGTCTCACTTTGGTTTAATCCAAATTAATTAGACTTCTTATCAGTTTCGGGCTAATATTTCATCCTCATGATTAAAATCTTAAACGAAGATTTAGTTTATAATCAGTAAATCTAATACATATATAAAGTAAAATGTTGTTTAATCCTATTTTAAAAATATTTGTTATTTGGCAATGATGTGGATAAGTTACTTTTATCCATTTTTGTCATCTCAACATTTTTCATATATAATTTGCTCTAAAAATGAATTATTTATTATTAATATAAAATACTATATTAAATAATATTTTAGTAACTCCATATCTAGTGATGGTAAGTACTCAATATATCTATAAATTTAACCTTTCATATTGATTTTTTATTTATATATCTTTCTATATTTATATATATGTACATATTAGTTTATGTATGGAATTAAAATCCATGCATGTATTACTTTTTGTATGTATTACTAGATCGATGCATATAGCATTAACTTTTTAGCTCTCTCTCTTTCTCTCTCTCTATATATATATATATAAATTATATTTTATTTCATAATTTGATATTTTAACCACCAATATTTGGAACTTTCTTTTTAAAAATTACTAATATCAAATTTAGTGTTTCAGATATATAATAAATACTTTTAGTATTCCAGTAAGAATTCAATAAGATCTAGAAATTTTCTTTGTAAAATCATTAATCATTATATAAATATATATATATATATAGAGAGAGAGAGAGAGAGAATTATATTTTATTTTATAACTTGATATTTAGTTATTTAATTATTAATATAAAATACTATATTAATTGATTTTTTTAATAACACCATATTCAATGATAATAAGTACTCAATATATCTATACATGTGATCTTCCATATTAATTTTCTATATTTATCTCTGTCTCTATATATATGTATATATATTAATTTATATAGAATTAATTGATCTTAATGTAAAGTAAAATGTTGCTCAATCATATTTTAAATATATTTTTTATGTGGCAATAATGTGGGTAAGTTAATTTTATTATTTTTTTGCCAAGATGAGTTATTTTATTATTAATATAAAAAATACTATATTAAATAATTGTTAGTGACTCTATATATATATAAATATGTGTGATTTTTTTATTCATTTTGTAACTCTCTTTATGTATATTAATGTATGTGTAACTTTTCATATTAATTTCTATAACTCTATATTAATATATTACTAAATAAATTTAATCCACCAATTCAATACTCATGTCAACATTCTTTAATATTAAATGCAATATATTTAATTTTTAAAATCAATAATCTTTTCTTCATTAAATAAATTATTCCTTTTTATTTTTATTAACCAATATATATTTAATTGTAATTATGATTAAATTAAATTACATTGAAAAATGATTAAATATATTAGTCCATTAAATTAATGTAAAAAACTTAAAATTTTAAATTTTACTTGCTCGAACTACCAGATTAAAAAAATAGTTATGTACTTATAAGTTAAAATATTTTTATCCAATATATATATGACTTTTTTAATTAAAACTAACTCAACTCACAAACATATCTTCGCCCTTATCCTTTAAGGACAATAGACAATACATTTTATTTTGATAAAAATATGTGAAAAAAAAAATTGCTCACATTGCGATAATGAATTTTCATCATTTTGCCTAAGCAACCAAAAAAGGGTTCTTTGGATCATCAATAAATTACAAGTGCTAAATTACCAGGAAGTCAGAAGGATATGTCTAGTATGGATTATTTTACCTTAATTTCACACTCCCTAAATTATGTTATATTCCATATTTAATTTTTTAATTAAGTTAAATTTTTTAATCAAAGCTCAGAATTCCTACAAGTAATTTATTCTAAAACTAACCAAAACATACAATTTACTATAAAAACAATTGTCTTTCTTTTTTGTTCACCTAATCACCTCTGTGGGATCATTTACTTGGTAACTTCAATTCTATTTTTGTTGAATATTCTATAATTTTCATATAGTTTTTTAATATTAATAAATTTTTATGTTTATGAACCAAGTTAATTTATCAAGAAATTTGAAGTCCCAAGTTTGTGTCAAGTTAAAAATTTTATCTTCTACTATTTATCTTTATTCTTTTGCTTTCCGTTTTTATTTTTATTTTTTCCATGTCATGGCTTCCTTTAATTGGTGATTTGTTTGTTTTTTATCATTTTGTTCGTTTGATGTTTTGATAATGGCTTAGAGTTCATTTGTTTTACCTATTTTTTATCATTTTATTTTTTTATCCATATTAAAAACAAACAAAATGATAGAAGATTTGTTTCAATTTTGATGTTTTTATATAGTAGGAAACTAAACATGCTTTTGGATTATTTTTGAGTAGATGAATTGGAAATTAAGAATTTTAAATATATAATTATATTAATTTATTTTTTTAATAAATATTTCATGTATAGGCAAAATATGAAGATTGTAGGGAATGTTGCAACTCCAAGAATCAAATCTAATGACATATAAGCCACTTCCATATGAAATATTGTAATGTTTCACCAATTCAATCATTAAGTTGTATTTAATAAAATCTCTTTATTAATTTTTCTTAGGATTTTCTATTTAATATTTATAAAAAATATCAATATCTCTAAGCTATAGCTAAATTAAATATAATAAATTTTTAAATTTAAAATTATCCCTTGTGCAACGCATGGGTTAAAAGCTAGTTCAATCAACAAAGCACAAGCGTATTTTATTCAATCTAGAGGTTTGCTTACAATCAAATTTTCAAACAAATTAATGCTTTATCGTAACAAATTAGGACAATAGTCAATTGATAAATCAAATTTTACCAAATTAACTTGAGTTCAAAGTCAATTCAAGGTTCGAAATTAGTTTGCATGTGCTCGGAATGAGATTCCCAACTTTCTGCTTAGAAATCGCTAGAGCTTGCAGCCGGAGTTGAAGTCTGCCACGATCAATAAGTGTGCTTTGATGTGTAGAAACAAAGCCCTCGATCAATCTTTGGGTATCTCACTGTCCTACCAGTTAATTAAGCTATGAACCACCACCAACACCACTGCACACCGCCTCCTTCAATTCTCTTTCTCCAGTGATCAAATCACAAAATTGAAACCATCACTAAACTCCTCTTGTCAAACCAATCAAAGCCCACTCTCTGTTCATGAGTTTTCATCGCCGAAAACTAGTAACCTATCACCTCATAAGCTCACCACGATCGAGCTTGATTTTCCAGTGTTCTCCCAAGTGATTTAAGGAGTTTTTGGTTTCGTTGAGTTCATTATGAGGTGAGGAAGACAATGGTTAGCTTAATTCTCTATTTTAGTTGCCAGGAAGATATGGGTTGCTAGAAGGGAGGCTAGGTATGCATGTGGAAAATAGGAAAGGTGAAAGGCCCTCTATTTATAATTTTTTGAATTTTGAATAATCACAAATTAGCCCCAGCATTTTTCTCAGTTCGCAAATCTAACCCCTCAATTGTCTAAGTGCCTCGCATTGGTCCCCATTCCATCAATCCACTCCTCCAACTATCTTTTTTCACACATTCACCCCTTCTCAAGTTTTAATTTTTGCAGTCAAGTCCTTATTTTATTAAATTTTGTTCGCTAAAATTTTCCAACAATACACTAAGGCCCTAATCAATTTTAGTATGATTTACTAAGGCCTAATTCAATTTTGTTATTACTATTATTATTTTAAAATCATAATATTCTAATTTAATTAGTTAGTTCAATTAAATTCTAACAAAAATTCCATGCCCATAGTTTAGGTGTATGCTGAAAAAAGCACAAAAAATGCATGCAATGTGGTAGTGACCAACATTATGTTAGGGATTGCCCTAGGAGTAGAAAATATGCCTTCCATATTCAAGGAAAGAAAGGGAAACAAGTTACAAAGTCTAGTGAAAGATAGAGGGACACAACTTGTGGTAATGCTCCTACTAAGAAGATCTCACTATGATGGGTATCACCACAAAATCTACAAGCTCTTCTTGGAGTCGGTTGGGTTGCACAAATGTTATTTCCAATAAGAGAGAGGTAGCTAACTAATATCTAACCTTGAACCTTCTATTGTTTTCTCCTAAAGTTATTTCTCTCTCCACTTTGAGCCATGGATCTAAGAGCCTTTCCTTATTTAATCTTTTCTTTAATTTATGTAGCTTCTCAAGTTTTGATTCTTCCTGCATGACCCTAATCACAACCCTGTTGTAAGTGGGCAACTCACAAGCTATAAGGATTCTCCACAACTCAAGTCTTAGCCCTTCAATGAATTTTCTTGTTCTACATACCTAATTACCTAATATGTAAGGTGCATATCGGATTAAGTGGTTAAATTTGGCCTTATACTAGCATACTGATATAGATCCTTAGGTAAGCCCCATAAACTCCCATTCTCGAGCATTTTTTATGACTTCAAGCATAAATATTTTCATGAATTTTCTTTTAAAGTTCTCCCAAGTACAGGGTGTTCCTTCTTGGTTCCACTTTTGGTTTAATAACCTCTACCAATGATAGGCATCCTCTCCCAAAGGAAAGGTGGCATGTCTAACTTTTTCTTCTTCTAGATAATTCAGTGCTTGAAAATTTTTCTCATTATCCTCGACCCATGCTTCCGCCTTCTAATCATCTAGTTCACCTATAAACCTTAGGGGTTTGTGTCTAAGAAATTGTTCTAGCATTTGATCCATAGTAGGTTGTTCAATACGTCAAAAACTACTAACTTGGCTTTGTTGTAGATAAAATTACATGAATTGCTGCCACATGGTAAACATTTTTTCTACAACTTATCTTTCGATTCCCTTGTTATTGGTAGGATTGGCATTACTCTTTCCTCATGAAGGCAACGTCCTTGGTTGGGAGTATTTCCTACTTGACCTTCCCCAGTGGTTGTCCTTTGCAACCTCAAACGGATCATGATAAAGGAAGTTGTGGTTGTTCCCATTTAGTATAGAAATCCGTAAGTCTTACTGATTATGCTAAATTTGCAACATTTAGTAAAATATATCTTAAGTGATATTCAAACTTTTATTAATTCTTTGCAAGTGAGCTTGTGTCATCTTATACTCAAGTTTATATGATAACTTCACTAAAATCATTAATTGTCTATCAAGGATAACATGATTAACTAAGTCCAATACTATTGTCATCAAAACAATACATTTCATTTCATTCCTCATATGATTATATATGAAACATATTCCTTTTCATACAAATATGCTACATTCCTTAACAATTCTACATATACCATAGTATGGATTCCAAGATTTTCCTTAGTTGAGTCCAAACACAACTGATTATCTCTAGAATATAGGTTACTTTTACCTATTGTTTTCCATGAAAACGCATTCCTTTCTTCCTTGAATTTACAGTATGATTTCCAAAAGCCTTAATTCTCATGAGCAATATTTTCTTCTCAATTATCCATAGTCATCTTATGATCATACTAGTGAACTCTTTTATTATCAATAAACTAATATTTAAATGGCAATCAAATATATATATACGTCATTGACCGATTATTTGAAATAGTCTCTTTATGTGGAAATATCTCCTTATTTCTCTCTCAAAAACCATCATGTACTTGAACATATTAATCCTATTATCAAAATTCCAGTTCTAAATTTACCTCGTCATCTAAATTTTGATCCCATATAATACCAAATACTTATAATTCCAAGCAACCTTTAGGTTTCCAAGTTCATTTATCACAAGAATACTGCTCAATCACGTGATCCCAAAGATATTACCCCACCAAACATTGGTAAAGTCATATACATGATACCTCAAAGTAATAGATTATATACTGGTTGGTCATCCTAGTACCAATCCTTGACTCTTTGATACATGGCATTATCCCAAAAGTTCACATCTTAACAAAATTCTCAAGTCAAACTTAATCTTCACTAATCGAGGAATCCCATATTCTACAGATCATATCTCGTCATGGCTCAAGTCTCCAAACCCAAGCTCTGATACCACTTCTATAGCGTACTGTCCGGGAGATACTTGCTTCAGGCTAGGGTGCTACTCTAGTTGAATTCCTGAAACAATCACATCTCCAAAACTCTCACTTTAAATAATTCCATAACATTACAAAATGAATAAAATTCTCTAAAAGAATCTTAAAATTCAAACTCCACATGCATCTTTGTAACCTTAAAATTTTAGCAAATCTCCAACAACCCAACATGATAAACCAACTCAAGATTGATCCTAGTTATGCTGAAAATGACAGGCAGAACTTGAGTTCCCATAACAATTTACAATCATTAAGGGCTCATGATTTTAAACTTCATACTCACCAAAAACTTAACTAGCTCAAACCAGTTACACCTCATCAAAAGATAAAGATGATAACCTACTGTCAATCACAATATTACATTACTAGTATGTATATCATATCCTTACCATTAACACATATCCTGGCAGCATTAATGATACTATAAGTGATGCGACCATGCTCACAATGCCTTCTATTCTTTAATCTTGGGCAAGAAAAGAAAACATAATATAAAGAGGGAAAGTCTAAATGACTTGGTGAGGTTATGATCAAAGAAGCATAGTTAGAATGTAGCAACTGAATACATTATATACATATAAAGGTTGTTTGCTCTAAATATAGGCAACTAAAAGTGAATGTCAAGACCAGCTAATCAAATAGGATGTTGAGTAGTGGATAGATTTCATTTAATCCATGAGCAAGAGTTAAAGCCAGTAGTCAAAGTACAACAATCATGATCGATCTAAACATCATCCCATACTAGCAAAGAGACATATCAAGTTCTAAATATATTTTATAGAAAATCACACATCTCAAAACTCAAAGATTAGGTTAGTTATAAAGAATTGAGTGCACATAATGTTTCAATGAAGACTCAGATCTCAAATTTTTAGAATCTATTTAATTTCATAAAACCAGTTGGTTAAACACATTTCATAAAACCGACTATGGGGTGTTTCTTACCTTAGGACTCCCAAAATCTACATAATACTACCTTATATTGCCTTGACAAGTGGCCAACTCACCAAACCTTTGCAATATGAATTAGCTAGACTAATCCTCATCGATCAAGCCTCAAGCAGTAGCCAACCCCCAACTGTTTTGAAGGTAGGATTACAAACTAGGTTTTGGTTGGTTGACCAACTATTAAAGGCTCAATGTTGTCCCAGTCGCCCTGCTAACTAGTCCCGTAGGCCCAAAATTCCCCAATGGCATCCTCAACGATGAGATAATATGATATAAGTAAGAAAGTCTAGTGGCCAACATAAAAAAAACATGCCACATTCGCCATGCAAACCAAAATAGTTTTCAAAATATTTATGGATTCATCAAAAAAAAAAATCAAAAACAGCTTGACCAAACCAAAATGAACAATGTCAACCAATCTAAGTGACGGCCTCACTACTAGTACGAATCAATAATGGCTAGTTGGCAAGACTACCTCATAACAACATCACAAAATATGGTGATTGACTCAAAAATAAATTAGTCAAATCATATTTTTAATAATTTTGATGTTTTGAAAATTTTATAATTCAATTAAAAGATTTCCAAATTCAGTTCAAATGAAAATATTAGCAAGTTCAAAACCTTAAGTAACACATTTCATAATCCCTTTCAGATGGGAACCTTGGACGAATGAGTGATACAAAACATTCAACGAATATCTAAAGTTCAACGCATGAGTCTGAAGATAAGTGATTCACAATCAAAATGGCACAGAGAGATGAATCAATCCCAAATTCAAGATAGAATGTTCAAACAAAAACATATATTTACTTTATGTAAGTTCTTTCCCCAACAAAAATATCTTGTATTATTGAGTATAGACCTCACTTAGCAATATAGAGTAGCAAAGTCTTTCTCAAAAGACCAGTTGATCTCTCATCACCTAGTTTATCCAAATATGGTATAAGAGACATAAAAATAATCATAAATTTAATTTCCTAATTCACATAGCTATATTTAATGAACTAATAATTCTATTTTTCTTTTGTACTCCTTACTATTTTAAGTTCGAATGCCAACATATTTAAATATACTCAATTTTTAGCTCTATACTGTTTCTGTACACCTAACTAGCATTCATCTTATCTAATAGCATATTCAAATCTATTTTATACTCTACATTGACAAAATAAGTCCAATCTATATTAGTTGAACGATTATTTCTAGTGTTTTCAGTTATCCAACTTAATTAACCTACTTCACGTTCTATAATCCACCTCTATTTTAAGGTTATAATTCGTTTATTATTTTGGGGATCCTTTTAGGCTTAACTATAAATCCACTATTGACTGCACTCTTTGTTAATTCTATTACTAACCAATTATACCTTACTCTTTACTCATGATAACTTCTCAAGATTAAGTACAAACTCGATCAAATCTTTAACTAAGTTATATTCTTAATTTATTTGGTTTAGGAATAGTTCGCTCCATCAAAATTTAGTTATAGATCCAATTCTTATGATTCATCGTATTAGGTATTTAATTTAATCTATCAATCTTCCTATTGTCAAATTAATTTATGATTTAATATCATTGATATTAAAGTTCCACCCATAACATTCATTTTGCGATCCTTGTTGCCTTATTAAGCTCAATTTCTGAAATTAACCTTTCCTTTATCGATCAAAATATTGAATTCAAATACTTATTTAGGTTCAACCCTATTTTGTATTAAGTCAAAGACTTGGCTTAATTTGTGGGATTTCTCAAACATCTCAATTCAATTTAATCTAAATTAATTAAAGTTCTTATCAATTCTAGGCTAATATTTTATCCTCATCATTAAAATCTTAAACAAAGATTTAGCCCATAATCAATAAATTTGGTCCTCGAAGTATGAGCATATTTTATTCAGTTTAGAGGTATGCCAATAATCAAATTTTCAAAAAATTAGTACTTTATCATAACAGATTGAGAAACTAGTCAATCAATAAATCAAATTTTACCAAATTAACTCGGGTTTGAAGTAAGGTCCAAAATTCGTTCGCCTGTGCCCAGAATGAGATTCCCAACTTTCTACTTAGAAGCCGTCGAAGCGGCGTGGCCAATGGAGTTGAGGTCTACCACCCATCAATAGGTCCGTGTAGAAACAAATTTCTTAATCAACTTTTGGGTATCTCACCATCTTGTTGGTCAATTAAGCCATGAAATTGCCATTACACTGCCAACACCGATGCCTTCGATTCTCTTTCTCTAGTGATCAAATTAAGAAATTGAAACCACTGCAAAACTCCTCTCGTCGAGCCTATCAAAACCTATTCTCTATTCATGAGTTTTTGTCATAAAATACTAGCAACCTGTTACCTCTAAAGCTACCTATCATCGAGCTTGATTTTTTAGCATTTAAGGAGTTTTGGTTGCCATTGAGTTCACTATGGGGTGAGTGAGGAAGACAATGGTTGGCCTAATTTTTTATTTTCCAATCACCTGAATGTATAGGTTGGGAGGAAGAAGGCCAGGTATGTATGTAGAAATTAGGAAAAGTGAAGTGCCCTCCTTTTATATTTTTTTTTTAGTTTTGAATAATCATAATTTGTCCCCAACATTTTTCTAAATTCACAAATCTAAGCCCTCAATTTCTTAAATCCTCACATTAGCCCCCATTTTATAAATTCATTCCTCCAACTATCTTTTTTCTCACACTGGCTTCTACTCAAGTTTTAATTTTTGCAATCAAGTCCTTATTTTATTAAATTTTGGTCCCTAATTTTTTTCAACAACACACTGAGGTCCTAATCAATTTAAGTACAATTTTTTAAGGCCCAATTTGATTTTGTTATTACTATTTTTATTTGAAATCATAATAGTCCAATTTAATTTGTTAATTTAATTAAATTCTAATGAAAATTCCATGTCCACACTTTCAAGTCCAATTTAATTGAAATCACAATCCTCTATCTCCCCCCTCCCTCCCTAAAGAATCTGCTCTCTAGATTCTCATCTAACATTTGATAAGACTCCAAGTAGCACCAACACTTATAAGCGGCATTAATATAAGCACATTGATTCAAAAGCTTGGCACTAAAGTTTCTTTAATTTAATCTTCGCTAGTCTCATTCACAACGTCAGTTATCACTATCATGTCTATAAGAATTGATTAAGGCCTGGGTTCATAATCTAGCTTAACTTCAAGTTGAGATAGAAAGACATAAGAGAAAAAGTAGCATTATTTTATCTCAAAATATTGTAAACATAAACTATACATTAAACAATGTTACTTAAATTCAGTGCGTTCCTATTAGTAGAAGCATTAGCGCGAGTTGTGTCCCTCTATCTTTCACTAGAATCTATAACTTGTTTCCCTTTCTTTCCTTGAATACAGGAGGTGAATTTTTTGCTCCTATGAAAATCCCTAACATAATGTTGGTCATTGCCACATAGCATGCATTTTTTGTGTTTTTTCCAACATGTAGATTCACCATGATGGGTATCGCCGCAACATCCACAAGCTCTTCTTGGATTTGGTTAAGATAGACAAATGTTATTTCTAGTAAGAGAAAGCTGGTTGACTAATGTCTAACCTTGAACCTTCTATTATTTTCTCCTACAGTTACTTCTCTCTTCACTTTGAGCTGTGGACTCAAGAGCCTTTCCCCATTTAATCTTTTCTTCAATTTTATGTAGCTCCTTGAGTTTTGATTCTGCCTATATGGTCTTATTCATGGCCCTGCTGTAAGTGGGTAATTCACAAGCTATAAGTATTCTTCACAACTCAAGCTTTAGCCTTTCAATGAATTTTCTTGTTCTACATTACTGATTACCTAGTCTATGAGGTGCATATTGGATTAAGTGGTTGAATTTGGCTTCGTACTGGCACACCAACATAGATCCTTGGGTAAGCTCCATAAACTCCCTCTCCTAAGCATTCTTTATAACTTCAAGCACAAACTTATACTTGAATTCACTTTTAAAGTTCTCCCAAGTATGGGATGTTTTCTCTTGGTTCTACTGTTAGCCTAATAACCTCCCCCAATGATAGGCATCCTCTCCTAAAATAAAGGCGGCATGTCTAACTTTCTATTCCATTGGATAATTCAATGCTTGAAAATTGTTATCAATCTCCTCGATCATTACTTCTACCTTCTGATCATTTATTTCACCCATAAACCTTGAGGGGTTGTGCCTAAGGAATTGTTCTAGCATTCAATCCACAGTAGGTTGTTCAAGATGTTGAGAACCACCAACTTGGCTTTGCTATAAATAAAATTGCATGAATTGCTACCACATGGTGAACATTTGATCTATAGCTTATCCTTTGATTCTCTAGTTTACTAGTGGGGTTGGTATTGCTTTTTTCTCATGTATGGAATGTCCTTGGTTGGGAGTATTTCCTACTTGACCTTTATGTGCTCCAGCTTAATTAATGGGTGGTCATCCTTTGCAATCTCAAACAAATTAGAAGAAAGGAAGTAGTTGTGGTTGTTTTCGTGATGCCATTTAGTGTAGAAAATCTTTAAGTTTTACTGATTATGGTAAATCTGCACCATTTAGTAAAATATATCTTAAGTGATATTCAAACTTCTATTGATTTTTATTATAATATATATATGATACATTGAGTACAAGCACATTTATGAAATAGAAATGTGACTATATCAAACTAATATTAGCAAGTTAGTTTATATCATCTTATACATAATTTTATATGATATCTTCACTGAACTCATTAGTTGTCTATTAAGAATAACATTATTAACTAAGTCCAATATTATTACCATAAGAACTATGCATTTCATTTCATTCCTCATATGATTGTATATGAAACATATTCATTTTTCATACAAATATGCTCCATGCCTTAACTATTCTACACATCCCACAGTATGGATTCAAAGATTTTCCTTAACCGAGTTGAAGCATGACTTATTATCTCTAGAATACGGATCACTTTTGCCTATTATTTTCCAAGAAAATATTATTCCCTTCTTCCTTAAATTTATGGTATGATTTCTAAAGGCCTTAATTCTCATGAGCAATATTTCCTTAGTTATCTGTAGTTATCTTATGATTATACTAGTGAACTCTTTTATTGTCTATAAACTAATTATACCATAGACTTGAATGGCAATCAGATATATCAATCTATCTTAATGCCATCCCATGCCAATGAGAGGCATATCAAGTTTTAAATATATTTTATAATCACATATCTTAAAACTCAAGGACTAGGTCAGTTGTAAGGAATCGAGTCCACAAAATGTTCCATAGAATACTCAAATTTCAAATTTTCATAATCTGTTTAATTTCATAAAACTAATTGGTTAGATGCATTTCATAAAATAAACTATGGGATGTTACTAGCCTTGTGACTCCTAAAATTTGCATAATACTACCTTATATCACCTTGACGAGCTGCCAACTTGCCAAATATTTGCTACACAAATTAGTAAGACTGATCCTTGCCAATCGAGCCTCGAGCTGCAACCAACCTCTGACTGTCCTGAGAACAAGATTGCAAATCAAGTCCTGGTTGGTAGACCAGCCACCGACAACCTAATGCCGTCCCGATCATTTTATGAACCAGTCCTATAGGCCCAGAGTTCCATAAAGGCATCTCCAAAATTGAGATAGTATGATATAAGTAAGAAAGTGTAGCAACCAATACAAATAATATGCCACAATCGCCATACAAACCGAAATAGTTTCCAAAATGTTTATGGATTTATCAAAAAAATCAAAGATAGCTTAATTAAAACAAACAAATAATGTCGACTAGTCTACGTGACCACCTCACAATTAGTATGAGTCAATAACAGCTAGTCGACAAGACTACCTCACAAATGACATCATAAAATATGGTAATTGCCTAAAAAATAAATCAGTCAAATCATACTTTAACAATTTTAATGTTTTGAAAAACTTTTAGTTCAATTAAAGATTTTCAAATTCAGTTCAAATGAAAATGCTAGCAAGTTCGAAACCTCAAGTAACACATGTCATAGTCCCTTTCAGACAGGAACCTTGGATGAAGGAGTGATACAAAATATTCAAGTAATATCTAGAGTTCAAAGCTTAAGTAAGAAGATAAGTGATTCACAATCAAAATGGCATGAAGAAATGAATCAATCTCAAATTCAAGATGGAATGTTCAGGCAAAAACATATATTTACTATATGTAAGTTCTTTCCCTAGCAAGAATATCTCATGCTATCAAGTATAGACCTCACCTAGCAATAGAGAGTAGCGGAGCTTTTCTCAGAGGATGAGTTGATCTCTCATCACCTAGTTTATCTAAAAATATGGTATAAGAGAAATCAAAATAATCATTAACTTAATTTTCTAATTCACATTTCCATATTTAACGAACTAATAATTCTATTTTCCTTTCATATTCCTTATAGATTTTAAGTTCGAATGCCAACATATTTAAATATATTGAATTTTTGGCTTTGTACAATTTTTGTACACCCAACTTGCATTCATCTGATCTCATAGCATATTCAAATCTATTTTATACTCTATATGGTAATATAAGTCCAATATGTATTAGTTGAACGATTATTCAAGTCTTTGCAATTATCCAACTTAATTAACCTACTTCAGGTTGTATAAATCAACCTTTGTTGTAAGATTATAATTCATTTGTTATTTTGGGGATCCTTTTAGACTTAACTATAAATCCATCATAAAATATGGATTAACCATGCTCTTTGTTAATTCTATTTCTTATCAATTAGGACTTACTCGTTATTCATCAAGATTAAGTACTTACTTGAGCAAATCTTTAACTAAGTTATATTCTTAACTTATTTTGTTTAGGAATAGTTCGCTCCATCAAAATTGATTTACATGTTCAATTCTTATGATTCATTATATTAGATATCTAATTCAATCTTCAATCTTTTTGTTGTCAGATTATTTTACAATTTAATATCATTGATTTTAAAGTTCCACCCATAACATTTATTTTGTGATCCTTGTTTCCTTATTAAGCTCAATTTCTGAAATTAACCTTCCCTTTATTGATTAGAATATGGAATTCATAAACTTATTTAGGTTCAACCCTATTGTGTATTAAATCAAAGACTTAATTTATGGGATTTCTCAAACATCTCAATTCGATTTAATCCAAATTAATTAGACTTTTTATCAATTATGGGCTAATATTTCATCCTCATCATTAAAATTTTATACTAAGATATAGTCCATAATCAATAATTCGGTCCATAAAGCACCAACATATTTTATTTAGTCTAGAGGTATGTTAACAAACGAATTTGCAAAAAAAATAATATTTTATCGTAACAAATCGGGAAACTAGTCAATCAATAAATTGGATCTTTCCAAATTAACCAGAGTTTGGAGTCAATTCAAGGTCCAAAATTGGTTTGTATGTGCCCAGAATGAGATTTCCAAGTTTCTACTTAAAAGTTGTCGGAGTGCTGTCGCCAAAGTTTAGATCTATCAATGCCAACATGTGTACCTCGACGTGTAGAAACGAAGCTGTCAATCAATTTTTTAGGTATTTCAATGTCCTACAAGTGAATTAAGCTAAGAACCACCACTATGTTGCCGCCGCCGCCGCCACCTTCAATTTTCCTCATCCAATGATCAAATCATGAAATTGAAACCACTACTAAACTCCTCACATCAAGTCAATCAAAATCCACTCCTTGTTCATGACTTTTTGTTGCTGAAAATTGAGCATTTAGGGAGTTTGTGGTGTCATTGAGTTCATTATGAGGTGAGGAAAGCAATGGTTAGCTTAATTCTCTATTTTCTGATTGCCGGGAAGGTGTAGGTTGGTAAGAGGGATTCTAGGTGTGCATATAGAAATTACTAAAAATGAAGGGCCCTCCTTTTATATTTTTTTGAGTTCTGAATAATCACAATTTGTGCCCAGCATTTTTCTCAATTCTCAAAACCCTCAATTTTCACAGTGCCTCACATTGGCCCCCATTCTATCAATTCACTCCTCCAACTACCTTTTCCTCACATTGGCCCTTGCTCAAGTTTTAATTTTTGCAGTTAAGTCCTTATTTTATTAAATTTTGGTCCCTAAAATTTTCCAACAACATACTAAGGCCCTAATCAACTTAAGTACGATTTACTAAGGCCCAATTTGATTTTGTTATTTCTATTATTATTTTAAAATCATAATATTCCAATTTAATTGGTTAATTCAATTAAATTCTAGCAAAAATTTCATGTCCACGGCTTAGGGTGTTACATCTATATCCATGCTTTTGGAAATGGGATTTCCCTCGGGAATAGGGATTTCCATTCTTAAATTGTACTAAAAAAATGATACTTTTTATAAAAGAATTTTGGATATTAATCAATAATTACAACTTTTATATTCATTCAATTAAATTAGTACAAAATTTTACTAGTAAATATAAATAATATTACTAATAAATTGATATTTTTTGAAGTTTAAAAATAAAAATAATTATTCTTGATCAATTCTTTACATATTCTTTTCTTTAAAGAAAATAATTCAAAAGATTAAAGAAATAAATATAAAATTATTATGTAGAATTACAAATTTATTGTACTTTTAAATTAATGCAAGCATATAATATGCGTACATATATATTTTGTAATATATATGTACAAATCTCAAAAAATAGTTTTATATATGTACAATACCCCTTTCCCAATCCCAACCCACCTCCTCTTTCTATGCTACCCCCCAAAGCTAGCCATAGCAGCCATCGATAGCCTTGCCATGGTGACAAACAGCCACCATGCTGCTTGACCCACGAGCTAAAGTTGTTGCCACGGGGCCACCATACCTAGCCTAGCGGCGGTCATGGTGGGAAAGGAAGGGAGGGGTGGAAGTGGGGGGTCAGGGGATGAAGGATAAATGCTTTATTAATAGTATAAATTATTAAAATGCTAGATTTTTCAGCGGCCGCCATGACCAGTTTTGTGCCAATCATAGGGTTGGATGGGAGATGAGGAATGGAGGTGGGGTGGAGGAGGGATTTGGGGATGAGGTGGTGGGGAGGTATTTTATTCTTTTTTTTCTAGAAAACTTTTTTAATTTATTTATTTTTAATTTATAAATAAATTTGATTAAATTATTTAAGCTATGTAAGTTAGTTTTATCTTATTAAAACACTAGATTTTTTATTTTAATTAATAAATAATTGCAAATAAATTTAATCAATTATTTAGATATGATATTATTTTAACTTTATTAAGTAATTTAAAACTCTTAAAATATATGTTATCACTCATGTAAAAGTATTCGATTTGTTTGATATAAATTTATTTCAATTGGTCACAACTGTAAATAGAGGAACAACACCAACCATTATTCCAATCATTATGCATCTTTTGTTAATCAATTAAGAACTAATCTTATAGGACATTCATCTATTCCCTCAATCATGTAAAAGTATCATTTCTTAGACACAAACTTATTATTTCACAAGTTTCTAATATTTATTTTAGTTTTTCTTCAATAAATTATGCAAACATTATTTCCTATTTCTTCATGTTTTTTTTGGTCCAATTTCTTATTTTATCTATTGTATTTTATTTTCAATAAATTAATAACAATTATATTTCAGGATGAAAATTCAATTCTATCATGCATATCATTTCCTTTTTTTCATAATTTTTCATTGTATGTTTCTATTTTTCCTCATTTTTAATTGTTAGATAAACCAAATAGATATTTTATGAATTAAAAAATAATTCTGGAAAAATGTACAAAATGACCCTAATTATTCATCCGGACTATGTCTCTATTGGTTCTTTTTTTTTTCTTGCTTTTATTATCTCAAGTCTATCTAGTAGAGATGCTATTCGGAAGTGGAGAGATGTCTTTTTTGAAAAATAGCAAGGTGTGGGTTCGTCTTATCAAGACCTCACAAAGAGATACTTTTCTCGAGAGTTCTTTAACTCCAAGAAATTTCACAAATGATTTCTTGTATTCTATTTTTCTCTGGAACTTGGTATTTATAGATTTTAGTTTTAATGGGATTAGACCCATTAGAATTTTTTGCCCGCTTTATGGGCTTGGCCTGTTCTTTCAGTTCATGGTCCCCATTTACTTAATTAATCAATTTTAGGGTTGATTCATTATTTCTAATCAAATTACCAAAATGTCTTTAAGTCCAATCTTAGTCACATCATCAAGTCCCCCATTTTTTTGTTGGAAGTTTTTATTTATATAAAAAATATAATATAAGTTTAGTTTATTAAATTTTTCTTATGCCAATTTGAAAAATTATCTTTGACTTAAAAGTTTGTGAATTCTCAATTTCTATCCAAGTTGAGTTTGAGTGGGTCTCAAAGTTTTTGAATCTTCTAAGAGGTACTCCATAAAGGTGGCCTTGTTGGCACCTAGAGAGTTAGCAAAAAAGAGAAGAGTTTCACCTTGGTTAAGGATGAAAAGAAGGGATGACAATTCTATTAGGAGTTGCAAGTTAAGTCCTCAAAGTGAAGTCTTCTTTTCATTTTGGACACTTTGACTTGTTTCTTCCTTCTTGGTTTCCTTGATTGTACATTCTAATAGAATTCCTTTTTCAGTTAGTGAGAACTTCAAGGTCTCAATTGAGTTAAACAATGTCTAAGTCTAATTCTCAGTTGAGTTCAAGAAAGTAGTCTTTGACCAAACAATCAAATGTAAATAGAGAAAGAGTCGACGCGACAACCCCTTAGCTAAACGGTTACTCACGCATAGCGATGGTGCCGATGCTCATCTCAGGCACCTAGGGCTAGCGCCCAACTGGCTATCTTTAAGTGCCCATGATGCTCAGGCAAGTTTAAGCTAGTTGGGTCATCCTTTGCATAGTGTCGTAGAATATCCCTATTCTTCTCTTGAAGTATAGCCAGTACTAACCTAGAAAATTTTAAGGAATCTCCTAATGAGAGTGAAACTAAAGAGCCATCTTTATTGTCTAGTTCTGATTCCAATGAAGAGGATTTTTTTTATGAGGAGTCTAAAGGAGTTCCTACTAAGGATAATAATTCTTCGAAAGCAATAGAAATTAGGTGTATACTTGAGTCGAAGGAGTTAGACATAGCGTTTGTGTCTCTAACAAATTCAAATTTATTTTTCGCTCTCCTCAAGACAATATGGTGCCACCTCGTAAAGGGTACTTTACGATCTGTAGTAGTTTCTTAACTTGTGGATTTTCTTTTCTTCCTAACCCTCTTTTGCTAGATATAGTGTGAAGCTATGATGTGTGCGTTTAAACTAGTTTATGCCTAACCTCTTTGCATCCCATGTGGAGTCTAGACAACATCTAAGTAAGTTGGGCTTACTAATATCTTTTGATAGTTGCGACACCTCGTTTGAGGCACATAAAGTGATAAATGAACTTTTATTCCATTCTTTCCCCAAGCTAAATAGCAAATTTTTGTGTGGGTTATCTTTATCCAAAAGAGTTTAGAGGGATAGATTCTTCTTTGTTAGAGATAAGGGTTGGGACATTCCTTGCAAGTGGAGTTGTTCTCCCTCTTTAATTTGTCCTTATCAAGTCCATCGCAACCTTTGCACGAATTTTGCTGACGCGGGGTTATTTGATTCTCCTTTTGATGTTATTTACATGTTTTTGGCTGGTACTTGGCATATTTCATTTTCTAACTTGCACCTCCTACTTGTGCTTGTATATATATTGTTATGAATTCCTATCCCTTGTTTATATGTTGACTTGATTTTTTTTCCTTTGTTGGTAGGAAACAAGATCGACTTCCACTTGGAGAGCAAAAGAAAATATACTTAGGAAATGTATCGTAGAGCTACATTACAGGGAGATACTATTGAATACACATTGCTTTTTCCTCCTGAGTTGGCAACCAAACAAGATATGCGCCTCGTTAGCTCAAGCAATAGGTACTTCTATTGTGGGTGATAAGGTTGTGGCATTACCTTCTATCTTACTGGGAAGCATACTTATGGGTCTACTACTTGCTCGTAATCTATTTATCCTTTTCTTACTAGAGAGGGCAAGTGATTCTTCTATTATGGTTTGCAACAGAGTTGAAGGGTGGATGCTCATTGGGACATAAATGAGAATACTTTTAGTGCTGATCGCATACTAGGTATGTTGTACTAGTATGATCAAGAGAAGTAGAAGCTATTCTCTTCTTCCCAATTAACTGAGACTTCTAGCAATTTTGCTTAAGTATTAGTTCACTTCTTTATCTTAATTTCTTCTCTTATATGTTGCTTTGCAATGATTTTTTTCACTTTGGAATGTTTTTGTGTTCTTCTTTATGTTCCACTAAGTAGAAGGAGTTCTATCCATGACGAAACATCTTAAGAAAGAAATTATTAATGTAGTTAAGCAACTTAGCTAGAAGGAGAAGTTGGCTTAGCTACTTAAAGTGCACAAGTACTTGAAGGCAGAATATGTGAAAGAAGATAAGAGCAGAGAGAAATTTATGAGTTCTGAAGTTAGGAAGACCTTCATCAATGCTACTTGCAAAAAAGCTATTAAATAATTCAAAGGTTTCGATAAGCTTTTTGAGGCAATCGAAGTGGAGGCGATGGTGATTTATGAGCAGATGATTCAAAGTTATTACTACATTTTATGTGAGACAGAGTGATACTCTAAACAGAATCTTACCATCCCAATCAATTTGCTATCAAGGAGTCTGAGAAAGGCCTTAACAATGGAGCAGAGGTTACAAAAAAAGAGCCAGTAAAAACACCTCAACTAAAAGGAAAATATGTAGTTAGAATTGCAGTAAGGAGTAGAATTCATATACAGATAGTTGTTTAGTGCTTTTCTTTTTACGTTGATGTTTACTTTTAGAGGCTTAGTGTTGGCCAAATACCTTTATGTTTTTCTCATTTTCTTCTAATAAAATTTTCTCTTTTTTGTTTACTTTTTATTTGTGCAAAAATATAGTTAATTTTGTGACTTAACTCCACATATTTGCGCTTTGAGAGTAGAATAATAAGACATGAAGACATCATGGTAAGTGTCAGAAAAAAAATGCATCGTGAGCACTTACACGAGGTATCAGGTTTAGGCACCAGCATGAAGCGCCAAGTTAGGTGCTCATGGGGGCAAGGGCACCACATTGGGCCACCCACTATTGAGGCACCTATACTGAGGCATTTGAAATGGATGCTCAATATTGGGTCACCCTCTAAGCATTGGGCACCTGATTAACGCCTAGCATGGGAAGAGTATTTTTTGCTCATGCTTGCGTGATTTTTTTATCAAATTTGCACTTGAGGACTTAGAGAATTTAATTAATAAGGTACCATGAGCTCTTCAATATGTTTATGAAGTTGAAGTGACTGTGAGCATAGCATATAATGAAGCTTTCTTGAGGAAACATAAAACCTCCTTTGTGTCAGCATCAATCCACTTTATGTAAAGTAAAGTCCTTTACGGGAAAAAAGTAATTCCGCACTCAATTTGAGCATTGGCTAAGTGTCAAGATGAGAATGAGTGTACTTATGAGTATTATAAGAGACTTCACAATGCGTATATGACAACATGTAGATTCATCAAACTTAGAGATTTTTCTTTGAATATTTGTTTAGTGATGCGATGTTGCCACTTTTCTCTTCATAAGGATTCAAGGTGGGATTCCTTCTTTTCCAAATGACACAAGTATCTTCCAAGATGTTCCTAAGTAAGTATCTTCAGAACGGTTGCCATATACTCCCAAAGGGAGCTAATAATAGGCATTTTTAGATGATGCCACATACTCTCAAAAGAAGTTGATAGTAAACATTTTTAGAGAATGTGTGTAATCTAAAAGGGATCTGATAGTAGACTTTTCCAGAGGATGCCATATTTACCCGAAGGGCACCAATAGTGGACTTTTTTAGAGGACATCACATACTCCTAAAAGTAGCCAATAGTAGACCTTTTTAGAGGATGACTACCATGTAACTCCTTTGAGGCTAATAATGGGATTATGTCGACTACTATGTACCCATGGGTTTCCACTTGGTGATTGCTATGTACTCTTCATACTTTTTGAAGAGCCTTATAGTAAGCTTATGTCTAAAGCTATTCTCCAAATACTCCTTATAAATGCCAAAGTTCAAAATCATAGAATAAGCATAATATGAAGAACATGCAAAAATTGAATTCATTAGGAAAGTATCAATGACAAGCTAGTGTGGTCCCTCAATAGTAGGCTTTATTTGAGTTAAAAAAAAAAAAAAAAGGCTACCAACCAAAACTAAAGCAAAAAAGAAATCAAACTAAGCTACTAATCATTATGAGGCATTGTCAGCAACGCACTTCATTTGCCACTATATGGTGGACATGCTTCTCTGATGTTCTATTTTATCTAGTTTTGGCTTCCTAGGATCAACAAGGATCTTCCATAGTGGTCATTAGATGAGACTACATTGCAATGCTATGATCACCATTTCTATATGGAACAAGGTATAGGGTGTATATATGACAAGTGCATGAGGAGAGCTATTTTTTCAATCATTATGCTTCTTATAGCTATCATTCCTTTCATCATCAGAGGAGCTCCTTGGCTCAAGCGATGTCGAGCTCCACTCTTCTCAAGAAGTTGTCCAAGTGTTGTTGGAGGTCTACAATTCCATCATACTTCAACAATTGACTTATCCTTGTTATATGGGAAAGTTCCAACGGTAAAGATGGACTATACCTCGAGGGAATAACAGCCAAAGGATGATATTAGCTTCTTACTTCTTCTTATGGTCACAACATCAAGGAAGATGTTCAAACTTCAACATATGAAGACACATGCCCAGCCGGAGTCCATTTCAGGCAAGAAGTGCTTATCTCCTTAGTAAAGCAAAAGGGGGAGATGTGTCATATTTTAGATTCGCTCTTCATTTCAATCTCTCTAGGAAGGATAAAGCCCCTCTCCCCTCGCACTCCTATGTGGGGACTACTACAGCTCCTAAGGATCGTGTTTCTTGGTGTATTGAGTTATCAATTTGGCCATAACCTGAGTAGTACTTTTCAATAGGAACCTAAACATATCTTACGTTATAGATATGATTAAGGTCTTTAGAGTCTAGAATAATGTGCTTGTTGTGTGCACCTCAACTATCTCTGACTTCAATCATAGCAATGCTTCATGTTAGTTAGAAGGGTAGACATACGGGAGCAAGAACAGGTTCTTTAGGTAGGCATAGATGAAATCAATGCACCCCTCCACTCTCCATTAGACTTGGGTATTATTGCCATATGAGCTATCCATTCCAAGTATTAGGGTGAGTCATTTAGACACTATTTGTCGTAGCTCATTCACCTCCTCTCTAAGGTTTAGGTATAGAATAGCTCCGATTTTGGTAGTCCTCAAGGGATCTCCATGGTAAATCTCTATGTTCCTGAGCTCCTCTCGTGTTTCAACTCCCTATTCCTTGACTTTTCTCTTCCTATTTGAGTCTTGATAGGTGCAAGGTTTCTCATGCCAACGTCTTCCTTCATTATTTGGAGCAAACAAGGGTCTTAACGCTTGTTACTTTTCCTTTCAAGCTAGTAGATTATATATGTGTTGGTGGCTCTTGTCATAGATCTCTTTTGCATCTCAGTGTTCCTTCTTCCTTCTTTGAGCTTTTGATCAGCAGTGCCAAATATTATTGCTTGGAAAGGGAGCTAGGTCTTTTCCAAAAAAAAAACATAGTGTCACTTCGTTTTCTAAGGAATGAGTGCAAGGAGATATTTTTTAGGTTATCTCATGATTATTTATGATGTGATAATTTGTGTGATTTTTTATCATTATAGTGTAGTTTAGTTGATATGATAAATAAACACATGTGAGGTTGCAAGTTAATTTATCGTGAGAGTTGCACATATAAATACGTATTTTTAGTACTCATGTGGGTCCAAGAATTTATTGTCATTCCAACCAAATGAATGATAAAGTGGGATAAAAGTATTGTATCTTACCTTAACATCTCAACCAAACTAGCCCTAATTCTTTTTTTGTTTCAATAGGATTAGGATAATTTATGTAGCAAATCAAACAATTTGTAAATTATATTGTAATCACTTAAACTCAATATAACTATCATTTGAAGAATAATCATGAAACTAACCCAAAATTCAATCAAACTAACCCTAAAAGACTTATGCTTCTAAACAACTTTTTTCAAAAAAGTAGATTGCTTTGAAATGAATGGTTCAAATTCAAAGATTCCTTTTTAATGGCTAAGATTTTCTAGCCTAATATCAACCCAAAACAATCATCATGAAATCTCTTAAGAGACCCTTCCTAGCAATCCATGTCACTCTCCCTCCTAGCAATTCACATTCTGTGGTACTACTTAAAATATCGTCACATATAAATAAAAACGATCTTTAGAATTGAAAACATTGAAATAAAATCACAAAATAGAAGTACTTTAGGTGGTTAAATGCATAACGAGGGACAACATAGGCCATGAAAATCAACAGAAAAGGGAAAAATTTTAACAGGAAACTCTTGCAATCCTTTACTGTTGAAATTCTCATGTTTGATGTTTCCTTTAAGTAAAAAGGTGCAATCTGCACACAATTTTTCAGGAATTACTGACGTTCCTTGATCAGGGTGTGTACGTAACTGAAGGACTTAAAATGCCTTGAAATGAATCTTGATTCAATATTTTAGTGAAAATGTGTAGTTCACTATGCAAAACATGCATTAACCGCTAACAATGGTTGACTATACACCATTATACATAGTAACCCAAACCATATTTAGTGGTTGCAGCGCAAAGTACTGGAACGTTGTTGCTCTATGTGTTGAATATATGGTGATAGACTCCAACTAGCTTGCCTTAATTACCTACAACGGCATGTTAGAAAAGTTCTAAAAAAGTAAACGCAGATACAGTGGTTGAATGGAAATCTAGAAGACAACAATATTTTAAAATCAAATGCTGATGTGAATAAGATTCAAAATCAGATACCAGGTAATCTACAGCTAAAGAAAATCTAGGATGAGATCTAATCCTAAAACAGCATGTGCTTTAGTGTTGATTTGTTCTACTTAAAGTGTTTCTGAGTCTTTTTTTTATGTTGCTCGAGGGCAAGCAATATGTGACGTGACGTCTAGGGATGCTTGCTAAATTCTTATTGTTATTAATTTTAATATTATATTGAGGACTAAACAAATAATTTTCTTGTTTAAAAACTTAAAATTTCCTTACTGATTGATCATAATTTAGAATTGCAGAAGCACTAATTGAAAATGTGCAAAAAGTGAGAACTTAACACAAGTTGAAGGGAATGGTGGTATGATTTCTTGCGATTTAATTAAGAATGGGCAAATGTGTGTTTATATTTTATTTTAGTTACCTATTATTTTTAGAAGACTTTGTTATTTAGTACAAATAGATTTTTCAAACACTTAATTAAGGTTCTGATTCTTATTTTCTAGATTGGATATTAGAATTTCACAACAACAAAGGGTTTGAAGGAGGACAAAGTGGGGATCAAATTCATTTAGAAATAGAGTTTCTTCTTGTCCTTTTAATTTTCGTTTCAATTATAGATTTGATTCAATATTTCCTTCTGTTCATATACATTGTTTGCATGCATTGACGACAGATAACACTACAAAAAATATAATATTAATGATTAAAAGATGTATAAAAATTATCAATAATGACATATATTAAGTGACGATGACAATACTAATATTATTTTTTTAAGCGACAACAAACTCTACTTTATCACAGTATGGCTTAATAGTAAAAAAAAAAAACTAATATTTTAAGTTGTCTCCTGTAACATCTAGTAATAGGCTCATAATAACAACCTAATGACGATAAAAGTTCACTACAATTTGTGACAAAATTTTCTATATGACTATAAATCTATTACGAATTGTTAATGGTAACAACTCAAATACTATTATTGCCATTATTAAGTTTGCAAAAATCATTAGGATTGCAAATACAAAATCTTTTATCACTTTATGTATAGGCAGCAATTAGTGACAATTTTTATATTGTCATTTACTACTTTTTCACTTATTTTGCTTTTTCTTGTAGTGTAACAAGATCATCAACACAAAATTATTTTGCAAGTCATTTGCAATAGCAAGTGCAGCCTTTTAGAGCAACCAACTTCATACCAGTAAATTCTCACCTCCTTCCCTCTATCCTACTTTAGCCACCTTGTTTCTGGCACTATCCTACTTTTTAACCCTCTTGTTTCTGGCAAGGACAGGCCTATATAGTTTCCTTTTCCTGGAAAATCATTTCACTATAACAATTGTATTCAAGGAAAAAAGTGTACATTTTGTCTTCTGAGGTTTTACTACCGATGTTTCCTATATAGCTTTCTACGTTGGAGCTTTACTGGTTATCATCATTACAAACTAGCTGTACAATTGGTGAAATCCTAAGTGTAATGCAGTCCTCCCACCCGGTTCAATGGCTGGCCAATCCTTGGAAAACTCTTCAGTTCTTTACTCCCAACACCACTGCGACATTCCTCCTTTTGTAAAGGGCAGGATGCAAAGGTAATCTTAACACTCATCCTAGGCTGTTCGAACAAAAATACAATCATCCAATGATGTCTTTGGCAATTTTTTATGTAGATATGGCCCCATTTTCCAGAATAGTTCAGTGGGACAACCAGTAATAGTATCGACAGATGCAGATCTTAATTACTTCATCTTTCAACAAGAGGGACAGTTACTTCAAAGCTGGTATCCAGATACATTTAATGAAATATTTGGGAGGCAAAATTTAGGTTCTTCGCATGGCTTCATGTTCAAGTACCTTCAAAACATGGTGCTGAATTTAATTGTTCCAGAAGGCCTTAAAAAGATGCTTCCTGAGGCTGAACAGGCGTCACATAGGAACTTAGAAAAGGTGGTCAACATCTCTATGATTTATTTGGTTGATGTTTCTTCTGCAGATGATATTTGACCTCACTGCAAGAAAGCTAATCAGTTATTATTCAGAAAAACCCTCTGAGAATTTAAGGGAAAATTGTGCAGCTTTCACAGGGAGGTTTAACCTCCTTTCCATTGAACATCCCTAGAGCGGCCTACAACAAATGCTTACAGGTATCATTCAAATGCCTCTACGCTAATCCTTAATTGTGGAAATTAGATAATTATATTTGGCATCTGGTTTATGGAATTTATAGTTAGCTCACTCACCGAATTTATAGTTAGCTCACTCATTACTTTGATGATCGGGGAAGAAAGAAGGCAACGGACATGCTGAGACATGCTACAAGAAAGACGAGAAGGCCAAGGAAAATCCAAATTGATTTCTTTGATTATTTCTAGGAGGAACTTCAACAAGAGGGTACATTACTTACTGAAGCAATTGTTCAGGATTTGATGTTTGTGTTACTATTTGTCAGCCTGAAACAACCTCCCTGGCACTCACGTTATCAATCAAATTTCTTGTGGAGCATCCGGTGGTGTTAAAAGAATTTATTGTGAGTGAAGATAAATTACCATCATCCACACAATTGACATTACTTTGGTGCTTTTACTCGAGTTGATAAGCCCAAAATATGTCATAGGAAGAATATGATGAAATTATTAGGAGTGGGGAAAAACCAGATTCTAGACTAACATGGAATGGGTACAAATCAATGAAATTCACATTTCAGATGAGCCCATTGATATCACCCTTTCTCCTCAAGAGCTTATTCATTTTTAGAAAGAAAAATGTTCCATTTTCTAACATAATTGAATTGCAGTTTCTCAATGAAACAATCAGACTGGCAAATATGGCTCCTGGGATTTTCAGAAAAATACTGAGGGAAACCAAATTTAAAGGTTAGAGTTCAAACAATAACTTAATTTGATATAGAAAACCTCCATATTAGTTTATGTGGCATGACCTAATACAATTCTTGGTGGTGCAGAATATACCATTCCAGCTAGTTGGGCAATTATGATATGTCCTCCAGCTGTGCACTTAAATCCAACCAGATATAGGAATCCCCCTGACTTCGATCCATGGAGATGGATGGCAAGTGCTTCCACATTATAACAAACTATATTCATACTCTCATCACGCCGGAAGTAATTATTGATGCCTCCAGGGAATAGACACGAATGGTGCATCAAAAAACTTCATAGCCTTAGAAGGTGGTGTGAGAGTCTGTGTAGGTGCAGATTTCGCTAAGGTGCAGATGGTTGTCTTTCTCCATTGCTTGGTAACCAAGTAGAAGCAAGAATAAAGGATTCAGAAAATTTTCTCAAAATTAAGCCTAAAGAGCTTAGAGAAGGCTAACCTCTTTGCATCTGTCAGGTGGAAAGCAATCAAAGGAGGAGGACATTCTTCAAACTCCTGGTTTACAATTTCCTAATGGTTATCATATTCATATTCCCGCAAAAGAGAAATAGAGAAGAGGGTCAGACAAATACAACCAGACAACTTCACGAATCAACGAAGGAAATTGCAAGATGGACATAGCAATGGCCTCTCACCTCCATAAATTATTTTCAGAATGTGACAAAGTTTGGGTTTTTATACATTTCACACACAAAATCAAAATGCAGTAGTTCTAGGGAAACAGAAGTTGAAAATAAAATCTCCAGATACACAAGTATCAGCTATCTTGTCAGCGTATAAGTTTCCAGAATTACTCATAAATAAATATAAAAATTTCCAGAATTACTCTTCCGGCAACCAATTTCAATCATCAAAATATTACTTTACAAGTTTACATCTTGAAGATGTTCTACTTTGGGTTTTTTGCCCTTCCAGTGGTCGGGGAGAAGTGGGAAGTGGTGTGCTGCTACAAAAGAATATGAGCCAGAATAAAGACAAGACAGAGGTGTTTCAACTCTAAGATCAAGCACTGTTCTCCAGTCCATACTCATTTTTTTGTTCACTACATTATACCTGTCATCCAAAATGAAATTTTTCTTCTTTAAATGTTCATCTTGGTTCTCACGTTCTGTTCCCTGTACCTGCCAGGGGTTTTCTTTCTTTTCTTCTTCTATGATGTCTAGCTGTATCATCCTCCCCTCGACTCAAGTGAACTTGTCCTGATATGCCTGAGTTTTTGAGTCTTCTATGCTTGTGCTTGTCCTTATGAACATGGTGAAGATAATAATAGTAATCAGTTTCCCCTATTCTGTTGCTGTGCCTGTGCTCACTGTGATTTCGTTGCCTCCTTTGGGTATCATGCTTGTGATGCCTCTTGTCATGCCTATGGTTTTTCAAGTGGATGAGTGAAAGGTCAGTATCTCTATCATTCTTCAATACATGTCCTTTTCTCTTCTCATAAGTCCAAAAATGATCCTCCCACCAGTCATATATAGAATCAAAGAGTCCTTTTTGATGTAAAAGCCAGAGTAGCAAAATAGCTGCAATGCAGAAGGATGAGATATCAATTACATTAACCTCTAAAAATCAAATCACTGTCTCATGTATTAGAAAATTCCCAGTTGCTAGAAAAGACACCTGTTGGAAAGATTGCTAAAAACAAACCGAACATCAACATCCAGCTCATGCAGATATATTGTATATGACAGCTGAAGTCGAAAAACCCTGAGCACTTCATTCTGCTAAGCACAAGAATCACAAGAATATTGTCTGGTGTCAACATGAAATTTTATTATCAAATTGCTGTTTCTTATATGAATGTGTGTCTGCTGGCATCCTTGTGTGCATGTGTTAAAACTTGTTTACAGAAGTATTTTTGATTTATTATACCCCTTTTGAAAAACAATAAATAAATAAATAATAATAATAATAATATAATGCTCCCAAATTGAATAATCACACATCTCTGAGGAGGGCAGTACCTGCAATTTTCTCCAGTTATGAAATCTGCTAAACCAGTCCAAAACTTGTTCCACAGCACCTCAATGGATTCAAAGAAACCATTAATACTGGTTTTTTGAGGTTGAAATGGAATCTGAATAACAACCGCAGTTGATTACATTCAGTCAGAAAATGGTGATCTATAAAAAATTTTAACCGTATTGAAATCCAAACATCACTCTTTGAGATTGATAAAATGTATGCCAAAAGAGACAATTGATGTTCATTCATCCAGGGATAATTACAAACAAGTTGGCATGCCATAATTTTCTTGTGCTAACAATTTTCACTTTGCAAGATTGCAATGATGATTGACAAAATATCAGTCTCCTTAACACAGCCAACAGCATAACAGTTATCCATTCTTAGAAGGATATTGTTAATATTTCTTTTAAAGTAGTTTATTGATTTTTGATAGGCTGAACAGAGATAATTTCACTGCCTTGGTCCCTGATTTACTATAGGCACATGTAAAGCAACATAGTGTATCACATACTCTCATAGTTATGCGAATTATCTGCATCTGTCTGGGACCACTTTTGTGTACTCATCTAAAAGGGAAGAAGCTAAACTCAATTAATTCTTCATTTTTTTTTCAACTTCATATAATTTGATGTGACTTGTAAGGAGATTTGATTTTAGAATGTAGCCGAACCTGTGATCCATTTTCAAGAACGGTAGCTGTGGTTGTAAATTGACACTCTGCTCTATCAACTTCACTAAACTCTGAGTCTTTCAGTATGGCTGAAATCAAGTATAGTCGAAGGATTCTATTTAATTTACAATTTTAACTCGGTACAATATCTGGAAATATAGGTCAGGCAATAAACCTTAATATATCCCCATACCAAAAAATTAAGTTGAATGAATATACCAATATACCTGCACACGCATATCTTGCAGCTTGATCAGTTGTCGGGTACAGTTTAAATGATCGGGTTATTACTTCTTTTGGCTTCATTATGTAAAATTGTTCCTACAATGTGACACATGTTATGATGTATTACTAATTGAATTGCCCTATGTCTTGTTGGAATGCAGTTTTAAGGATAAAGTAGCAACTTTTAACTAATTACCTCCATTTGGATAACACCAGATGAGCAATCAAACTGCAAGCTAGTCATTAATTAGTTTTCTAAAAAATGTAGGTTAAAGAATAGGGGACAGGCATATCAGATATCCAGCTCCATTTACAAATGTATTGAAGTTAGAAATAGATTTGAAAAAGTACAACTTTGATAAATCTAATTTGGGAAATCATCAGTTTAACATGACACAGTTAAAATAACCTATAAAGAATTTTATGTTGTGCATATTTAGTAAATATTCTTATATGTATTTAGAAGCGATGTTCATATTTTTCAAACACTAGTCTTACAGTAAGGCTGTAGGAAGCTTCAACTTCACCAATATTTTTTGTCGCAATTGTAGCGGTCCCAAATTGTGTCAGAGCTTCAAAAGTTGGCACTGTGATGCCTAAAATTTTCCCTGGGCTCCTGTAAAAGGTTAAAGATAATCAATCTTTAAAAGTTATCACTGAATGTAATGTCAAGAAGAAAATAAATCATATCAGATTTAGAAGTGAGAAGGAAAGTCCTTAGTTTTGGTGCACAGAGATGAAAAGTAATAAAATCATATCCCTTCCTCTTATAGACATACAAGATCTCTCATCTTTTTTATCACAAATAGAAAATTAAACAAAGATTCAAGAATGGTGGATAACTAGATGAAACTACAGTTTTGCTGATTCCATTTTCCTCCTGTTCCTTTTTCATCTAATGAAACACTGAGTGATACAAAATGGAGAATGATGGAGCAACACTGGCTACAGAAAACCCTGAAAGTGAGTGAATTCGTAATTTGGCAGATTGAATCATTAGCACAAAATCTATATTGTGTGTGTGCGTGTGCCTGCCTGAGAGAGAGAGAGAGAGAGAGAGGGAGGGAGGGAGATGACAAAAGTATTAGCATGCCTTTACGGAATGGACAAAGCAATATGAAAGAACACAAAACTTAAACTATAAGTTAAGGGTTAAGGTTAACCGTTGGTAGACATAGTCTATATCATCAGCTCTCAGTTCCACCAGAAGGTTTGTGTTAAGAACTTCTGTGATCCCTATGGAAAATGCATGACTTCCTGCATTCTGCAGAAGCTATAAAGTGATTATGCATTCAATATTGAACATTCTTGAGAATTCAAAACTTATTTGGATCCCTAAAACATAACTGGATGTTGATTTATGCTTCCAAACCTTCCTTGCACACAATAGAGAGGAACCTGATTCCGGCTAATTCGGTTCTGGTCAGCCTGAAAATAGAGAAAATCATATAAGTATGACAGGTTAAGTAACTCAAATGCTTATAAGCAAAAGAAAACAAGACCTGAAAATTTTTGTTGGTTTTGGATTCTGCAACCATGTGTAATATCATTGAAGAACAAAATTAGAAAAACTGGAAATGTTTTTCCTAACAGAATAGTTAATACCTAAATACATAAGCCTCACAGTTACTGAACCGTAATATCACTTGATATATTTGAGCAAATAAAGGAAGTCTAGAAGATATAGCATCAACTAGCAAAGAAACAAAAAAATAAGATACCCAAACACAAATTCATATAGACTCTCCAAGAAATTAGATATGTGCGGAACAGAAAAGGATCACACAAAGAAATCAAATGGTTAGATAGCATTTAGGATGAAAGATTAAGTTGATTAACTAACCTCCCAAAAATTCCATAGTTGATTATGCAGGCAACTCCAAAATGGTGCGGCACAAAAGTCTGGCTGTGCATTAAAGGCCTCATAACCAACACCGATCTTGTTGCATTCAAGACCATCTAGTGTAAACCTGACTCGCTCAAGAAGCATCCACATGGAAAAATTGCTTCCCAGATTTTGAGGCCGACCTGGACCACCCTTCAATAAGAGAAACTTCGCAAAAATCAAATATGAAACATCATACACCTTAAAGTTCTTTTGATCATTGGGCACTTACCACTTGATTTATAATTTTAGAATGGCAATTTATGCTTTATCAATCCATTTCATATCAAGGTTTGGGTAATAAGAAAGGTGAGGCATCTTGATGGAATACAATAAGTGTGTAAAGCTATAATCTGATCTTTTATAGCTCTTAGAACCAGCAGGTCACATAGCATGGCCAATTCGGTAAAAATTTAGAGTTCACAACTTTGACGAGAACCAAGCCAAAACATTGAACATAGGAGATAAATACAAAACCAAAAGCTACCTGCGTAGGCATAACAAGGTAGAAGTTATCAAACGATGGAATATCAGTGTATCCAACATAATCTCCAACAAGGTTCACTCTCAAAAACTTATCACTGGATATTGCTGTCCTATGCTCAGGACCCACAATCACTTCCTGCCAAAAAGATCCTGATTAGTTCTCAAATGTAGATGAACACTTCAAATTTTATCATTTCATATTGCAGCCAACAAAGGATTAGGATATCATAAATAAAGTACCATTGAATGTATAGCATATTCTTCTGTTTCACCAGGATTGTTAAAAATAGGGCACGCATGTTTATTTACTTCTTAATTAGGATCATCATAATATTAAGTAAAAAAATTAAATTAAAAAGATTCTAGAGAAGTCATCAAAGTCTTCCCAAGTTGGTTACATTTGAGGGAAATGTTCTATAATAGCATTCAAGTACTATTATCTAGCTTATAGGATTCTCATCTAAGTTGCATATCCAATCACTAGCTTCACTTTAGGTTATAGTAGCCAAAAAAGGTGGGAAATGGGAAATTATTCTTTTAGTCCCAAGATATTAGGGATCTAACGCAAATTTAATACCACACTTTCAAAAACAACCAAATTTAGTCCCATATATCAATCTCTTCTTGCAATATCTCGGCTATTAAGTTCTAGATAGAAAACATTATTGTATAGTTAAGATTGGGGTTTAAAGGTGAAAAGGTTGATTTTATGATATATGCTTTATAGATAAAATCTCATTTTTCGATTTCATTTTCTTCTCTCAATTCTTCTCCTTTTTTCTTTTTTTTCTCTCTTTTTTCTGCTTTTTTTCGTCTAACGTTTTTCTCCTTTTCCCCTCCATTTTTCATTGTTCTCTTTTCTTCCTCTATTTTAGTTTTCATTCTTTTTTCTTTTCTTTTGCTTTTTTCTATTTTCCTCTTTTCTTCCTCTTTTTCTCCACCTGTCCATTTTCTTTCTTTCCTATTTTGTTACTATTCCACAGGAGAAAGTATAAAAGGATGGTGAAGTTGTTAAGTTGACATAGAGAGAAAGGAACCTGAGAGAAAAAAGGGGAAAAGATAAAGAGTAATAGGAGAGAGAAATTGAGAGCAGAAAAACATTTAAAAAAAGTAGAGAAAAATAAACTTGACAATAGCTCCATAATTATCTATGAAGCATGTACCTAAAGTTAATTTGTTTTCACCTTTAAATCCTAACCTAACCACATAATAGCTTTTCTATTCAAAACCTTACAGTGGACCAATATGAGATTAAATTTGACTATTTTTAAGAGCATGGTACCAAATTTACAAATCTCCATATATTCCAGACTCAAAAAGCAATTTTCCAAAAAAAGGCGAGATATAAGGTCAATCGTACAAAAACATTTTCCCCATCATTCCTCAAGTTCATTTGAGTGAAGCAACTACAAACCAAAAAAAAAAAAAAGGAGAAGAAGAAGAAGAAGAACTGGAAAATCTTAGTGCCCCACTATCAAGAACTATATTTAAGATGATAGTTCACTTCTATCATACAACAGCCTCATCTACGGGCCAAGCACACAAAGTGCTACAGAAGAGGCCCCGTAGTTGCACAAGAGTAGCGTTTTCTACAACTAAAATTTTCATAGTTCGACTTATCATATATATATAGGTTAAAGAAGATGAATATGTTTCATCCAAGTGTAATTCCACATAGAACTTGAAAAGAAAATTAAAAAATTATATATGATAAATGAAATAGCAAAGAAAAAGAACTGAGAGAAGAATACCAAGGAGACAAACAATTATGCAAGGCTTAGACCTTGTGAATTGTGATCAAAATTGTATTTACAAAATGGCATACCGATGTTTTTGATCTTGTCTTAACCTCAATTCGAATACTAAATCCCACAGAGCGTTGTCCAATACCAAACACGTGGAACCTAGCATCAACTTAATCGATAAGTTGAAGGAAAGGAATTAATGCACTTTGTCAAGACATATGTAATATCGCAATCATAACCAGAATTTTTCAACTTTCATATCTATTTACACATGCACTCTCTCTGCAAGCTAAGGCACTGTTAAAGTGTAAAAAATTATCAAAATGATCTTCAAAGCTAGCGTGAGCAGCTCCATGCTTTTTAACTCCAAGAAATTAGTTTATTCGTGGTACTAAATCACATAGAATGAAAGCATTCATGAGAACATGATTCAAAACCTAAATTAGCATAGTTTGATATAGCATGTGTTCATTATGAAATTTCTGCATCTGACAATAATGCCTTGATGAAAGAATATAATAAAAAGGAAAAGGATACCTTACCAATCATCTATAAAACGAAGACAGTGTGCTGTATTTGCCTTCCCTTTCATCAACTTGTCAACTGAAAAACAAAATTGTAAGTCATACTGCACTTTCACAAACATTTAGGTGCATTTGACAGGGATGGGTTAATACATGAACTCTAAACTTACAAAAGTTTCCACAAGATGATGGGACCCTGCGCTGGTCTCCACAAGGACAGCAAGTTGGCTATGCAAAGAATAGAAATTTATTATCATCAAATAAAAGTTGTTCAAAGGATTTGAACATTAAATGAACATCCAATTATACTGTTTACAGATAACTAAAAATTTCGGGGTTAGCGCTATTGAAGTTCAAACACCTATAACAAATCTCAGCAAAGAATATTTTATGTATTCAGTGCTTCAAACTCCTATAACAAAACATCCCATGTATTTATTTATATCATACTAAAATTTGTCCCGTCATCAGAGAGCCTTTCTTCTATCTTCAACACCCTTTATATCTTGAAAACACCGCCTTAAGCATTAGGTGATAATAGTTGGGTAAAAGATACAAAAGTTGAAATGGAAGCCTTTGAAAAGAATAAAAATCCAGATTTAGTAGCACTCCCAAAAGAGAGAAAAAGTGGTTGGTTGCAAATGCGTACAGTAAATACAACTCAATTGGCACTCTAGCCAAAGGGTATGTGCAAAACTATGGCATTGGTTACCCAAAGACATTCTCCTGTGGACAAGATGATTGCTGTGAGGAATATATCATTAATGACAATCAAGTTGGCTGGAAATTGCATTAGTTTGATGTGAAAAAATATTTTCTTCTATGGGGATCTAGGGGAGGGGATTTATTTCAAGATACCTTTAGGAGATTTACCAAAGCTATAGTGAAGATAGGATACAAACAAAACCAAGTTTATCACACACTATTTGTAAAGCATTCAGCTTCGGGGGGAGTACTACTCTACATTGATGATATTATAGTAACATATGATAATTCAGAAGGAATAGACAACTTTAAAAAGCAGGTGGTAAAAGAATTTGAGATTAAAGAGTTGAGGAAATTGAAATACTTTCTTAGAATTGAGGAGACTCACTCTCAACAAGGAATATTTATATCACAACAAAAGTATGTCCTAACTAGGGGTGGACATGGTTAGGTTTCATTCAAAAAACCATGTCAATCCAAATCGAATCAAAAATTTGGTTTGGTGTTGTTTGAGGGTATAAAACCAAACCATAACCATTTAAGAAGAAAAAACCACACCATTTGAAATCAGTTATTACAATTCAGTTAACCCGTTAACTGTTTTTTAAAATAATTAAAAGTTAATCAATAAAAATACTAATTTTGATTCAATTTGGTTTGATTCAATTTTAGTGAACCAAATCATTTAAAAAATTTCAATTCAGTGGACAAATACCCATCAATTTGGTAATTTCTCATCAAAAAATCTACGATATAAAAGCAAATACAACTTCAAAATTAACAATGTAATATATAATATTTCTATATCACATCAAAATTAACTTTAAAACTAAGAATACGCCAAGCAATTAAGATGAAGACACAAATCAAGCGAAGTCCAAAATTAAAATACTTCCAATCAAACTAACATTCATCCACATCTCACTAACAATTATTATAAAAATATAAGTTTTCTCCAAAAAAGATATAAATCCCTTCAATCAAAAGTTGGACAATCAACTAAATTTTTTAAATTTTCTTTTTAAAATTATTAATTTTTATTTTTAAATTAAAACAATTTGGTTCGATTAACTTTGGTTAACCGAATTGCACAAAGTAACTAACCGAACCGCTTTTCACTAAAAGAACTACATTGTCAAGGAACCAGTTTAGATGGTTCGGTTCGACAGTTCAATTCAATTTTTTGGTTTTTTTGCCCATTCCTAGTCCTAAATTTACTAATAGAAACAAGCAAGTCTGGAAGCAATTTGTTGATACACCCAGTCTCAAGCTCTATGGTGATCTAGAAATGTGAATATGGAGTGTGAGAGAAGCTTGTAGTAGAGACTCATAGGGAAGTTGATATATCTATCTCATACCAAACTAGAAATTGCCTATATTGTTGGTGTTGTAAGTCAGTTCATGCAGAACCTAAACAAATGACATCTCAAACTAGAAAATAGACTATTGCAATGTAGGATGTAATGTGATGGTCATCGTTTGATTCCAATAGCTGGCCTTTTCTGATTTTTGATTTTTTGCTTCAATTTTTGAGGTGTTCCAAAAATGTCTTTTATCAAGTAAATAGTTCTATGAACGAATGGATCATAGAGGGATTTTGTTCAAAAGAGGAGAAAGGATGACAATTACAGCTTATACAAATTTTGACTATGTCACTATGTAGGATCATAGTGGATTAAAGATCCACATCAAACTATTAAACCCTTCTTAGAGGCAACATAGTAACATTGAGGAGCAACAAATAGAATATTGTTGCAAGATCTAATGCAAAAATTGAGTTTAGAGCAATGGTGTCAGCAATTTATAAACTACTATGGCTAAAGATAATCATGGAAGATTTAAAGGTGCACAGGAAGGTCTAACGAAATTTCATTGAGAAAATAAATCAACCATCAATATCCTTCAAGGTGGAAGGTCTAATGAAGCTTTATTGAGAAAATAAATCAACCATCAATTTGCACATAATCCAATGTAACATGACCAAACTAAACATTTTAAGGTAAGATAGACATTGTATTAAGGAGTAGTTGATAAGGACCTAATTTGTCTTCCTTCTATTCCTACTGAAAACCAACTTACAGATGTGCTCATCAAAAGGTTGTCTAGTGTCTTTTTCAAAAACTAACCTGCAAGCTTGGAATGGATGATATTGATTCACCAACTTGAGGAGGGGTTTGCAAAGATCCCCGACTTTTATAATCTTTAGGCCCCATTTCTTTTTTAATTTTCAAGGCCAATTTTCATTTCAATACTATTTGAAAACCAAAACTGCCAACTTCAAAATAGTTCCACTAGAAATAGAAATTACTTTTTTTTTTCAATTTTTCCTAAAACTACTCTATCATCCTATTATCACATCAATCAAATTTAAATTCAATTTGACATAAAGTACACATAATCACCCCAAAACAATTATAATATACATATGTTTTGAAAAAAGCACGTCCTTTTGCATAAAAGAATATAAACGACTTAAATTTTCATCCCTACCCATCCAAATACAATCTCATTTTCATTTCTAAAACTCTAGCTTACTTTTCAACTTTTGAAAACGTTGAAAACTAGAAATAAAAATAAAAATACCACCAAACTCACCCCTAATTTTTAGGGATTAGTAATTACAATCCTTAATTTTAGGAATTAGTTTGAGTTGTATTGATTTGTATCTTCAAAATTAGGAAAAATGGCTAGAATAGGTTTAGTCAACAGTTGATTAAATTAGTGCTCCTCTTCTTGTATATATAATAGATGTATTTATTTATTCCAAGCACACAATATAATGGAATTCATTCATTTTATCAAATATGAAGTGTTTACATGAAAAGTCATAGAGGTTTTATATTTTCTTATGCATATGATTACTGTAGTAATTAAGCAATTTCTCACGCCAAAACTCTCGGTTGATTAAGCTGGATACGTTATTTTTGTATTTCAACTTACTTCTAATGATATGGCATAAATTTTTTAAGTGAAAACATACCAAGAGAATAGCATGACTCTATTCAGAATATTAAAGGATTACATAAAAACATTTGATGATGAGGGCTCAAGTAGGCAAATGTGCTCCAATTAGCTTGGAAATTTAAATGATTCATCCATTAAGTAAGGTTCCAACAAAATCGTCAAATTGATGATGAAATGACTCCTTTTTTATTCTTATTTTCAGGAAATGTATCGCAAAATAGTTAGACAACCATGAATGCCTAAATATTTGTCTTTTGGGAACTGTACCAATAGAATAACTATACATTTTCTGCACATAATAAAACTCATGATGAGATCATGAAATGACTATCACAGTGAGGAGAGAAGTTAAAACCATCATACTGTTACCTGGGTATGCTCGATAATGTGACCATTTTCATCTCGCAACCTATATGACCAATTTAGCCAAAAACAGAACCGAAAAAATGAAACAGTTATATCAAAGTTTCAAGCAGCCAAAAAGCACACATAATATCCTCATGGAAAAGAGCAAAAGTAAACAAAAATGCACAACTAACTATTTTTTAATAAAAGGACATGAAGACGCATTGTAACAAACAGTCCATATGCTGCACCAACAAATTTATTTAGTCCAAGAACACATGTTCAAAGAAGTTCATTGTGAAGAATACCTCCAGATAACCCTACACTTTGACTAGATATTCTTGTGAAAGATACTTCCAGACTCAGCATCAAAATATTCCTTAATAAAGGTCAAAATATGAAAAAAAGGAAAAAAGAGAGCAACTAGACATATGTAACAAAACAATCGCTGAAACAACATTTTCATGGAGGAAGAAGAAGGTTAAAGAAAAGCATATATAAGTAGGGAAATTTTGGATTTTTATGTTTTAAGCAGAGTAAGAGGAGGGGAATGGCCTAAGAAGTTACTCGTTAACAGCACAAAATCCATTCACAAATTTTATACAGGAGAGCATTTGGCAACTCATGAATTTCTACATACTTTAGTATTATTCCATCCATCATGTTTACAATTTCTCTCAGTAATTTTGAAGTTTTGGCTAGACAAGTTGACAAACTTCATCAAACCTTTATTAAAGAACAAGTAGAACATCTGAAGGATTCTTTTAAAAGAGATAGATGTTTAAAAATTTACTCTAAAACAATGGACAATTCCAAATAATTTTCATGTATAGGTATAAGATGGCCAAGGCCTGCAGGGCTATATGAATTTATTTAACCAATCCCAGTTATTAATTTGACTCTTCCAGTTTACTATGATAACCTAAGTTCCATGTTTTACCTCCGCAGTCTAAACATCAATAGCAATATGTTGTATCTTTCACAAGTGCATTCCTTTGACTCCGTTAAACATGCTAGATCATATTTCTCTCAGTTTCATTTAGATATCTTATTCATATGGTTTTGACTATTTCAAGTAAATGTCTCTTAATCTATAATTTGTATTCTATGTGGATAGTTTGGATGCCAAAGTATCTCACAAGTAATCTGATTGTGGTTCCATGAAAACCGTTTATGTTCTGCTAAAAATGTTCATATTTTAGGAGCCACATTATGCACAAGTGATCTCATTGTGATTTCATGAAACATTCCTGCCAAGTTATAGATACAAGAAGGCAAATTAGATGTGAATTATCAATTTTTGGTCAATATAGTTGTTATGAAATGGTAGACAACCCATAAACAGCATAACTTAAAATTTGAGACCAGTAAATTTATATCTTGCTCTCAGAGCCTCTGAAATCTTGAACGTCAAACTGCAGCCATTCACAATCTGATTTACATGAGGAAACTTTTTCCAGCCTTTACACTATCTTTGATTATTTTCAGTGCCAAGTTTTCTTTTTCTTTGGTTTAAAGTATCATGTCTTCTTCAATCAAATTCTCCGCTGGAGTTCAACACTAATTTTACCATTTTTCAGATTATTCACAGCACAAGAAGAAAATGCATTTCATTCAACTTTTTTATGATCCACATGCAAATAAATCAGATTGGCATTTACTGGAATCATGTTTACCAACTTGGAACCAAAAGATATATGTTGTCTTTTAGAAATTACTTAAATTCATTAAAACAACAGCATATTTTACTGATGAAGGAATCCTCAGTATAATATATAATCAGGGATGTGGTTCAAGTTAAGACAGACAATTAATCAGCAACCTTAGAGGAAGTTTCATGTTTTTTTGCTTCAAAACCTCCTATTTCATAAAAGTGGACCCTGAAAGTAATCATCTTTATGCCAAGCTAAAATCATTGGGAAAAAATAAATAAATAAATAAAAATTAAAAAAATAGAAGAAATACTACCATAAATGGAGAGAAAAAGAACTGCAACTTAGCATAAGCAGAAATGGCACAAAATGCTTTAACTAATGCACATTATTTTCAGCTGTTTATGGTTCAAGTGTTCCATCTCCCTCGCTCTCTACCCTCTTTCTTTTCTCAATCTTATCTGATGTTTCATGCAGTGGAAGAAATTTACACTTATCCTCAAGGCAACATATACCAATGGGAAACTCACATGCATCCAAATCAGATACTATATTAGAGAGAAAAATCAAATCCAACTGAGATAAAGTATCAAGAGAAAAGATGATTGTTGGGGAGAAAGACACATCAGAAAGTGCACTTGCCTCTCACACATTTTAACAACATCTGCTCCAGCATCACGCTTGCATTTTCGTGTTTGAACATAAAATTCTTGGGGCTTATAAGCCACATCCTACAAGAGAAAATTTATGTAAACAAATCTGCGATAAAAAGAGACCTTATAAGAAAGAAGTTTATATACGAGTGTGCAAGTGTGCATTCTTCATTTCCCTTAATTCTACCAAATATTTCTAGCATACACCATCTTGAGAAAAAGGGATCCAACTGGAACCCCTAGAGCATCCTTAAGTGAGATTAAAACCTTGGGTTTTTTTTCCTTGTTTGCTTGTTTGTATTGGTAAGTCAGGTTTCAAATGTTTGACCATATAATATCACACTGCAGTACAACACATTTCTCAGAAGGCACAAATCATCTTCACATATAAAATAGATTAGTATTCCATTCTCACAATAAGCCCCTCCACCCAAGGCAAAACATGGAAATAAACAATGGGCGAACAAATTAAAGGATAATTTTAACATACTCGTATGTATGTCAATTCGTATAACGCATAAGCAGCGGACTTATTAATAGTTATCACGGGCGGAACTCGAAGAGTACGCATGTGGTTGGTAGAATTCTCCTCCGCTTCTACTATTTCCGCCACCATTGACGCCTCTCTTCCACTCTACAAAACACCGAAAAGGAGCAAACAAAACAACCATTACAAGAATTTGGTAAAAGGAAAGAAAAAAAATTAACTGAAATACACATAGAAACATACTGATTCACTGGGGACAGCCAAGTCGAGAACAATCTTGGAAGTGCAGTTGAGCCCCTCGGAATCCGAAACTTTTTCGCATTTTTCGATTTTCGATTTGGAGAGAATTTGGGTGGTGGAGCCGCTTTGGGAGAGTAAAAAGAAGGAAATGACCATCAGAGCTAGGGTTTTCATGGCGGAATTGATTGAATGAATTGTGCAATTGCAGAGATGATGAGTGTGGATGTGATTGGGAGATTTTGGGGGGGAAATATGAACAGGAAGCAAAACGGTTCTGGCGGGCGAGAAACTGCATCCCTGTTAACGGTCGAGTGGAAGGATGCGTGGCAGCGTTGGTACTGACTACTGAGTATCCTTTCTTAGAAATGGGCCGATCAAGTCAAGTTGGGGTAGGCCCTTTATCAAATGGGCTAATCATAATTCTGGAAAATCTCGCAAAGTCCTTGGAGCTACAAAATCCAAGCTTACAAGTTCCTTAAAATTGAAATAAAAAAGATACTCACAATAAAAAATATATATAGGGTTAATATCAATGTTGTTAATAACTATATATATATTCAGTGATAAAAATATTTATTTTTTCACATGAATTATTTGCAAATGCTATTGTAAAAAGTAAGAAATAAAAATTGTGTTTAAATTATTATTGATTAGTAATACATGTATGATATTTGTACTTACTTTGTGTTACTAATTATTAACAATAATAATTTATACATAACATTGATCACTATTAAATTTGTAAAATTATTAAGGTTGCAATAAATAACTGTTACCGCTTCATATACTATTAATGACTTTTTTAATGTTGTCATTAATATATTTTCTTTTTCTTTTTCTTTTTCTTCTTCTTCTT
>JACGDI010005854.1:68882-117674 GCA_014898725.1 Jacaranda copaia
CACTTCAACTTGATTTTTGCTCCGTATTATACTTTTTACTTAGAGAGTGTTTGGCTAATCTTATTTAAAAAGTCTTATAAGCTCCTATATTTTATAAGATACTTTTGAAACTTATAAAATGATAAAAAAAATTTAAAAAATAAGTTTTTAAAATATTTGAATAAAATAATATGTTGGAGCTTATAAAATGTTATTCATGGCATTTTTGTAATTAATATGATAAAAATTAAGCTAACTTGTTAATTTCTTCAAAATAAGTTAAGCACTCCTTATTTTTTAAAAAAATATTTATAAGCTCATAACATCTTATTTTAGGAATTTATGAGCTCTTTCTTTTTAAAAAAATTGTCAAATATTTTTTACATTTTATAAATTCTCAAACATCTTATAAGATGTTTTAAAGAGCTTACAAACTCACCCAAACACTCTCTTGATTAAAAGATTATATAAGCTCTTAACGAAAGAGGTTATTGAGTACTTCATAATCCTTTCTCCTAATTCAAAGAATCCATTTTGATCTTGTAATTTTAAAAGGGAATTTAAGTAATAAAATGTTTGAGTATTTTTATCTTTATCATTGGAAGTAATAATTAAAAATTGGTGAAATCACATTATTAACTATTAGTGATAACTAAATTTATCATCACATATGGAAATTCAGTCACATTAAAGTATTATTTAATTAATGGACAAACTAATATGGAGTTTTGTCCCAAGAACCTTGTAATGTAGGTGATAGAGAGAAGTTTATATACAAGCGTTATGCCTTTTGATATCTTACTGTATAACGATAATAGATATTATTATAATCCTTTCAATCTATAAGTTAGGGTTACATTTCATCCAATTTTCACAAATGATATTAATAATAATATTTGAATCTATCGATAGATATAAAAATTCTAGCATGTTGAGATATTGTCCCATCATCATATGTTATATACAGTGTTCGAAAAATCAAATTGTTCATTGAATCAAAAAATTTACTAGTTTACGATTTACTGGTTTAACGGTTGATCATATCGTAATTAAACTATAATATCATAATTACAAAATATATATTTATATTATATATATTACTTAAAAATTAATAAAATGCCAAAATATAAACAATAAAAAACTTAAATGGTAACGTATAACGTCACAATCCAAATTTCACAATTCATATCATAAATTATTACAACAATTTAAATATCTCAAAACCAAAATTTAAAGTTGAGGGTGTGTGAGTTAATTCTAAAGTTTAAATTATAAATTAAGGCTTTTTTTACTTTTAGATAGCATGTGAGATGTATCTTAGTTTTCAAATTTTGTATTTAGACAAAAAAAAAATTAAATAATTTTATAAAAAAAATTAAATGACAAAATCTATCCAATTCAATTGAACTGTGAATAGTTCACCAATCCGACCAACCAATTTGAACAGTTTTAACAAAATAGTGCATTTTTCTTTAATTTTTTGATTGTTTGATAAAACCAAATCGGTTCACCTGTTGGTTTGATCCTATTTTTGAATCCATGGTTATATATAGTGGTTTTTGTCTTCAAAAAGCATTGCACCTTAATCCAGGTCCCTGATATCTCAATGGGAAAAAAAAAAAAAAAAAGATCGAGTATTATATATAGTACTTTGAAAAATATATAATTTTAAGATCTAAAATATTATTTAAAAAAAGGTCAAAAGATTAATTCATCCCAAGGAAAATATAAACTCAGCAAATGCTGGTCAAATTCTTTGTCCCCCAAAAGCATAATATTTATGTTATATTTGGATAAGAAACATCTTAAAGAAAAAAGTTGATATACAATTTTAAAGTTTTCATCATTAAATTCGAGCACTTTGGATCATCTATTTCATTCCATATTTCATCTCATATTTCAATATGATATATATATATGCCAAGTGTATTTAAATCTCAATTAATTATTTTTATAAAAAAATATTTAATACACATATCATATATTTATACAATAAAATATGAGATAAAATATATATTGAAATAAAAAATTTAAACCAAAATTCAAAATTTGTAAGATAACCAAATACTCCTTTATATAAGGCTGCATATGGGAGGATTTAGGAAAAGTGCAACTGTATAAGCATGTGGGGGTGGGAGGGGCACGATGTGGTTACCACAATGTGTAGTCCCTAGTCCCTACTCCCTACGTATAAGGAAAATTCTGGGGGCAAATATTAAAATTGGGGGAGCAGAGTGACACAAAATGGGAGCACGTGATACGACATACTAAACTTGCAATAAAAGTAGCTGTTGTGCACTTTCTGTACTTGGGCGTCAGCCCTATCCTTTTAACTTGTGCAGTCCTTTCAACTCTGGAGTGTAGAACCTTTTTTCAGACATAGAAAGGTCAGTGCCTGTGGGCTGGCCTCTCGCCTTTCAACACTTAAACGTGGCTTTGGTTGTCCCAAGTTACCCCACCTTGGGCTGTGAGGGGCGCGGTGGCTGCAATAAGTCACCACATCAACCTTTTGCCCTTCGCTCATGAACTAGATTTAAAAAAGAAACCCTTGTCTATTTGTCTAATATTTGGAAGAGATTATTGTTGAATTATAATAATTTTTTTTATTATTATTCTTTATTAATTAATTTATACAGCATATGCGCATAGAACGCCTTATATTTATTTTTCTTTTATTCTCAGGGTGAAATGTTTATATTAAAAAAATTAGTTTGAATGTCTTATTTAAAGGAAATTGGTGTCATGTTTATATTAAAATTACATGAAAAGGTGAAAGTTTTCATATATTCATATTTTAATTATATTTTAAAATTAATTAATGGTTAAGATTTAAGATTTATTGACTCTGCATTATACCTTTAAGATCATTACTCTTTGGAAGGAAAAAAAATTATTTACAAAATAAACTTCAATTTTGAAAAAACAAAACAATATTTTTCAAGGTAATATAAAAAAAATAAAATCATGTTTTGCAAGTTATGGATAATGTATTATTGTTGTTGTAAGTTCACAAATTACTATTTTGATAATTATAAAAACGCAGCCAGGGTGACAGGGTGAGTCACCTATTCATATCTTATAATATTATATTATTATATATTCTTTTAAAAAAACTAAATATTTATTCCCTATCATAACAAAATCACCTTCATATTTTTGTAAGGATTCAATTTACCCCTAAAATAAAATTCTTCGGTCCTGCTGCTTATAACTCCTAAGATAATGTAAAAAATTAAATTTATTATTGCCAGTCACCTTATTTTTTTCATTTTTTTTCTATTTTCTATATTTGAATTGGTTTATTGCTATTTAATAAGTTTAATAAAATTTTACTTTTTCAAATGCATTCCTTTTTTACAAGGTCAACTATATTATTAATAAAGGGTGAGGGCCTTAGTAGTTTATTTTCAAGAAATAAGATTAAAATATCCTTAATTTTTATTTTAAATTCTCATAATTATATAAATAACTACCAATTATTTAATCACATTACCATCCTCTCCTATTAGCACTATTTTATGCTCCAACTTTACAAGGAAAAGATACTGAAAAAAAGATGTTTTGCAAAATTTCATATTCAATTAAAAATATCATCTATTTAACATATTAGATATGTTTTTATTAAACAACATAAAAATTATAATAAAATTTTTTATACATATACTTCATAGATGTGTGTATATTAATTATATTTTAATATTTAAATACATACACATTGAATCAACGTGCATAAGTCGTTAGTATTAATAATTTAGGCAAAGAGTTGCCAACAAAACCTGCATTGACTTAAAAGACCGACATCTGAATGGCTTATTTCGACCTCCACTATTACAATTTATTTAAGAATTACAAAGGACACTACAATTGGGCTGGCCGGCAGCCGAATTCCTCGTTGACTCCGCCTGTGTTCCCACCTAAGTCACATAAAGTGGGCGCGGGAATAGGACCGCAAGAGCAGAAAAAAAAAAGAAATTGAAAGCAAAAGTGCCTTGGATACATAGATAATTTAAATGTCGATTAAAAATTAGAGAAACAAAAAAAAAATTAAATTAAACGATAAGAATCTCATTGTTCATGAATAAGAAAAAACTTCTACAAATTCAACCGCTTACAAGTTTTTTATCTTTCTATTAAATAAAAAAAATTCCAAATTATTGCAAAAGAAATAACACCAATTTCATACATGACTCACAAGTGTCAGACAAATTAAAAAATAAAGAAAAAGATATCAAATAGTTGTTGTCATCTTATCAATTCGAGTTTATTTTAAAGGATTTGAATTTTGAGTCTTGAGAATTTTATTTCTAAAAAGTATAAGTTGAAAGAAGAAATGGGTTGTCTTTTAAATTCAAGGGTTTTGATTTAAATTTCGGGTGGGGTCATGGGGTTGAGCATGGGAGGTTTTTTTTATGTATCTATTTTACATATAATATAATTTAACATAAATATTTATATTTTTATCAAAAATAAATAAATAAATAAATGTGTAAGATATAGTGTGGTTTAATAATATAAAATGCGAATTAGTAATGAATAGAGCGTGAATTTAAAGAATTTAAATCAAGATTTAGTAAATTTTAAATCTCTTCCTATATATAAAACTTAAGTTCACAAATTGATAAAACTTACGTTGCGAATTAAAAAATTTTAAATCGCCTTAGAGTTGCGCTGCTGCTCTTAATTCGCTAGAGAACGATCAAAGTGCTAGAGCGGCGGAAGGGGGAAGAGAATTATGTGACTTAGGTTCCCATTGGGAGCTAGATTTAATCATCAATTCAATAACTAAATTTTATTCAATTTGCATTTTGACCCCCAAATAAATTCTGTTTCTCTATCAATCACGCTGTCGTAGCAGAAATTTTATCTTTTTAACTCAATAATACAAATCTCACACATAAAATATTTTTAAAAAAAATACTAAAAGTTCCTAAAAATATTTTTTTATATTTAAAAAGTCCATGAAAATATTTTTCATTCTTAAATACCCATTCCCTCAACTTTTTACTCCAAAAGACCCAAAATTAATTTTTTTTGACTCAATCGCCCTTAATTTATTAAATTCTTTATATTATCTTTAACTTGTTAAATTTAAAAGCCTAATGAATTAGCTTTTCTAATAGAATAATTTCTTATTTTTTGAATTGATTTCTATCAATGATGATTTTAAGATTGATAAACTAAAAGTTCTGAAGATATACATTTCTTAAATTTTTAAATATATATTTATAAATTAAAGTCAAATAAAATAAACAAAAAGATTAAAGTTTTTTTAAAATTCATAAATGAGTTTTCTAATTTTTACTATAAAGAGAGTTAAAAAGAATAAATTTTGATAAATAAAAAAATTTCTAATGTGAAATATTCAGGGATAATTTTGTCCCCAAAAAAAAAAAGAGAAAAAGTTAATAGTTGGACTTTTTGAAATAAAATATTTGTGAAATGGGTTTGCTAGATAGAAAAATTATTTTATGAATTTTGTAGATATAAAAACTTATTTTTAAGAAGGTTTTAGTAATTTGTCCTAAAATATGAGGTTATTAGTAAAAACCTAGCAGACGCCAAATATGTGTGTATAAATAAAAATATATATAATAATTATCTAAATTGATAAAATCAATAGGTTTGCATTTGAAACACACTCGCTAAGTATGTGAAATTATAGTATTACATTTTCCTTTTTAATAAATTTCACAAACGTTGCATTTATTTGTTTAAAGAATCGCAATATTAAATTTAATTTTGCCAAAGATAAAATCCTCAATTTGAAGCTGGACACAGTCACAGACATAGACACACAAATTTCACTAATGATAGTTGTCTACTGCTAACTGCATCAAGTACTACCTCGTATACATCTTATCTATAAACACATTTAAGGACTTGTTTGCTTTGTTTGCATGAATAAAATGGGACGTATATATATATATATATATATATATATCAAAAGGTCAAAAATAAATAAATTTTATGTATCTATCTAACTGATTGCTACTCATTTTATTTGGGCGAATATATTGAAATAAGACATTCTATTATATTTCACTTAATTTTTTTTTTTGGCCTGTAATGTTAAAGTTGATAACAATTTAATTTCCAAAAACGCTTTTCAATCTGTTGGCCAAAAATTGCCCTCACTTTATTGAATTAAAATTTATTTTTCGTTTGAGGGGGCAAAACTATTATATTTGCTTCCTGGCCAAATCAGGCTGAATTAGTTTTAAAAAAGTAGATCATACTAGTAATTGTTGTTTAAATCGATAAACTAATTAATAAAACCCATAAGACATTATCAAGTTGTAATAGAATAATGAATCAAAAATGACTGAATGAAATAAGTAATAAGAGGTATATACATATTACATCATGTCCTACATATTCTGCAAATAAAAGAAGCCATAAATACTATTGCTAATTATGTAATAAGAGGTATATCCATGTAATTGTTTCTTCTTAATTTCCCATATAATCTCCATTCTAAATTATAAATTGTTTGACTAACTAAATGTCCCATTATTACTTCAATATATATACTCAATAATGATTGGAAGTGATTCAATATTATTCTACTGGAAAACTTGTCAAAGTCTACATTCAAAATTAAAATAGAATGGCATGCGGATGATAATTTACTCTCGCGCTCGTTGGTGGTAAAATCAAACTGAAAGTTTTTGCTGGGTCAAATAGTTGAGTATTTTGACTGAAAATATCAATTTTTAGTAAAATAAAAAAAGAAATATTATTCAAAGTAGACAATTAGCTGATTAATTTCACTTGTGTAAGGGGCTTAATTTTGCCAGTCTCATAACTAAAAAGTTATAGATTCAAATTTCACGTAATATTAGTATTAGTCTATTTATTTAATTATTTTTTATGGCGTTATATATATGAATTAATATAAATAATATCAATTATTTGCATTTGAGAAATTCGTAATGATAATTTAATAATTAAAATATATTCAATCTTTTGAAATGTAACTCAGCTAATATTTAAGTACCTAACTCGATAAATCCATTCCAACCCCACGCATGGAACCCCACTTATCAACGGCCACCTCTAATCAAAAATTAGGGAAGAGAAGAATCAGAAAAAAGGGACAAATTGGCTGTCAAAAGAAGAAAACCAAAATTTTGATAACAGAAACCCGTAAGTTAAACGCAGAGGATAAAGAAAAGCAGGAAACACACGGCATAATAAAATGATATATAAAAAGAAAAGCTAAAAGAATGACAAACAAAGAGTGAGCAGCGTAGCGTCAAAGCAAAGTGATGTAGGTCCTGCTTGGTTGCAATTTTCCAATACCTGATGTGATTTGGCTCCGACCATCACAACAGTTACATCAATCCAAAAATCTAACGTCACATTGATTAATTAATTTGATCATTTTAAATGTAACACCATTCATCAATTTTTTTTTTCTTCAAAAAAAGGGTAGAAATTTCATTAGCTTATATCCAACCACCATACATCAATTTAAGCCCATATATTTGGTGATATACTATCAATTTAAGCTTGTATACATATATATATATATATATATATTTGGTGATATGAGATGAAAAGGAATGGAGTTATGATTAAGGGCAATTTTGTACTTTTTAAATTATATTTATTTTGCGGGATGATCTGAATGATTAAAGTAGATAAAATTATATTTATTATTTACTTGGATAAATAATAACATAAGGATAAATTTAAAAATAATTAAAATATCCTCTAATAAAAAATGATAAATGAAAATAAACATTTGTTATGCAGAATCCTAAGTTAGATGGGCCAAACCTTTCCCAACTCAATAGTCGCCATATCTACATACACATAACTATGATTTTAAGAATTTACTATGTATTTGAGTTGTTATGTTGATGTTTGGATATGTCATGTAATAGTGTTCGAGAATCTATATAGTTGAAGTTTTACTTTTATTTAAGCACGTCTAAGGATGTAATAATTTAGATTGGGCGCTTAAATAATGAACCTCTACTATTGTAAATAGTGATGGTTAACAATTTTTTCATGTTTGATAAGTAATATGGTACCAAAGTAAGGACAATTATAAAAAATAATGAATATTTCTTTGATCAATTTGTCTCTCATTTCTTATGATGTTGCGGGCTCCCAGTAAAAAAAATGAAACTATTTAATTAGCACTGTGGCAAGAAATTCTTTAATGTTGAAATGTCATTCAGTTTGTTCATATGGTGGTAGTACTGGATATTAGACTTTGCGGCCATATATTTGTAGAGGATGTAGCCTCATTGGTGAGGAACAAGCTATTCAAGAACAAAGAAGCATTTCTCAGTCAGGACAAATTACTGAGTATTGAGACTTTAAAAAAAGGCATTATCACACTTAATATCAACTAGAAAGCCACAACTATTCTAATTTTGCCAACAAAAATATGTTCCAAATACAAATTTACCGCAATGTACCACCGTACTGTTTCGGTTTAAAGATGAAATTTTTCAGCCATCTCCTTTTATCCACATAATTCATTGTTCAATGCCCACCATCAGCAAGCTTTCACCTTTCTTTATAAATGGATATTGCATAGTGTCACGACGAGAACATTGTAGATGCTTCGAAAGTTTTTGCACAGAAACAACAATTTAATTTTTTAGAATGAAATGATATTCCATATATGGGACTACGTTTGTTTAGATGTGTATCGGTGAAGTGTTCTTGTAGAACCAACAAGAACGAAAAAGATCTTGGCACAAGAATGAGACTATAAATTTGTGTGAATGAGGAGGACAAAATAGTAAAATACGTTCTCATTCCAAAAATCTCAATTTGTGGGATTTTTCATTTTACAACAGTCATGAACAATGCGAGCCCAAATTTTTTCGATTGGACTTCCATATCAAAAAGTAAATAAAAGATGGTAAGAGATGATTGACTTAACAGATATTTTTAAAAAAAATCTCTAATCTTATTTTCGGTTTAGTATTCAGTTTTCATTTAAATTTTTACACATTAAACTCCCATATTTTTTACAAAATTTAGAAATCACTCTTCATATCTTTTAGAAAGATCTATATACCCTTATATCTGGAAAAAAACAATAAAAAATACCTAAGAAATGCATTTCTTTCTTCAGGAAGAACGCTTTCCTTTTTCTTTTTTCTTTTTACTTGAAATTGACTTCTCGAGGCGCCAAAAGAAAAGAGCGCGAAACCATTCCTTTGCCATTAACATGAGAAGAAGAAGTGAAAAAAAAAATACCAAAATTCCTGCCATTTTTCTGCAACAATGGAAGGAAAAAGAGCTGCAAAAAGAAGCAAGGTACAAAAAGAAGTGATCGAAAGAAACAAATGTATGTTTTCTACATTTATAGTTTCAAATGTCCATGATTTTTCAATCCTTTGATATACATATGATTTTTGTTGTGTGATGAGAAGTTTTGATTTGTACTTGAAGGGTATAAAAGTTAGACTTCATCTTTTTGGGATTTATACTTTTTTTTTACCTGAAATTATACGGTAAAATTATCTAAAAGTGATAATATATTATCTACAGTACAAAACATCAATTCTTGCAATACACATTAGGCAAAAGTGTAATATATAACTTGTGTAGCTGCAGTATATTTTAGAAGCAAATGCAGTATAAAATATTCAAACTTGCAGTACACATTAGATAAAATTGTAGTATATAATCTATGTATTAGACAAAATAACTTTAGAGCGAGATTTGCAATTACGAGCAAACATTAGACTAGTTAAGGTGCTCTCGACTAAGGCACTTCAGCGCTCAAGTTAATACTGATCGAGTAGATAAATCGAGTAGTAGAGTAAGAGTGTATAGTGAAGAATAGTATACCTTGAGAGTGGTTGGCAACGGGGTATTTATAGCCTTTTTCAGGTGGATGATATGTCCAAAATGCGCCTATGAAGTATAGAGGGCTCTTGTCCTTGTATGGAGAGTTATAGGTTATCTCCCATTTTTATACTATTCCAAGTGGCACCACATTCTGCTTTTCAAGATAGAATAGTACTCTAGTAGCGCGTCTTTTGATAAGAACGGAGGCAGAGGTGGTATTGGGGTGGTATGCATTATTAATGCAGAGGCATGTTACCTGTCAGGGCATTAAATGCAGTAGAGATACCATTCAGTGTAGAGATGACCCCTCTGATTGACAATGGGTCGACCATAGAAATGGTTGAAGGAAGTGGATGCCCCCGGGGGTGCAACGCTTGATACCTCTCGTCGGATACGATCTAGAACTCATTAAGGAATATAGTCAAGTGGTGTGGTCCAACTTGTTGCATAAGCGACAAGGCGGTGATCGACGGCCCAACTAGGCTTCTAATGCGAGGTGGGCCTAGAAGTGTATTCCGGGGTCGAAAGCTATTGGGTTGGGTTTGCTGGGTTATTCGATATTAATACTATTTTTTATACCATACATAAATAAAAATGATGGAGCGTCGAATTGAAAGAGAAAAAGTAAATTTGTGCTAAAGTTTTAGGATTCAAATCTGGTTATAATTGTGGTAGGGTGCTTGGTTCGAAATCCTGTAAATCATTATCAAAGAAAAGTTATGGGGAAGAGTTAGAGGAGGCAAAGCGAAATGTCAAGATAGCTCAAGAACGAACTGAGAAAGCTAAGTAGCAAGTCTTAGTATTTTTTGAGCAATTAGAAAAACAAAAGCCTATGGTTGAAGTGGTAAAAGATGGCCTAGTTGCAAATAAGGGTGTAAACGAGATGAGCCGAGTCCAAATTTAGGAGGCTCAAGCTCAACTCGTTTATTAACTCGTGAGCTTGAGTTAAGCCTAAACAATCAAGTTGAAGCTCAGCTTGTTGGAATAGATGAAGGCTCGGCGAGCCTTATCAAGCTTGACTTGATAAGACTCGTTATAAAAAAGTAGAAAAACTCAATTCATTAAGCTTGAATGACCTCGAGTTGTATAGATTTGGATTAACTCGGGCTCATTTAGAATCAAAACAAAATTTATAATTATAAATTTTTTAAATAATTTTGTTATATATTTTTCTAAAATAAAAAGTTGAATTATTGTTGTTGTTGTTATTATTATAAATTTTATTACATAGGCCTAAATTATAATTATATATGTGTGTGTGTGTGTACATATAATAAAAAGCTCATTTAGACCTGCGAGCTTTGTAAGCTGAATATCATTAAGCTCGGCTTGACTCAAGCTTGAAAAGATTAAGCCGAATACGAGCTTTTATCAGGCCAAGTTCAAACTGTTCGTGAATTATTTTTATCTCATTTACATCCTCAGTTGCAAATGCTAGAAAGTCAAAAGTTTACATTTGAGATAATGACCTTTTTCCAACAATTTCATCAAACAAGCCAATTCTCAACTGCATCATTTAGGTATATATCAAGATTGATTTCTTTATCAATTCTTGTATTATTTAGCTATTAACACTTCATTTATTGCATGTTATGTTTCCTATAAGGCCAATCCACAATTAACCAAGCATTCATCTAGCCGCATATAGATTTGCTTCATAGAATGTTTGATATTCTAATAATGAATTAATTTGATGTGTTTGTTTCCTCTTTCTGTATTCATACTTTTAGAACTGATTTCTTATTTTCTTAAAGTTGCTTCCATTTATCTTTTGTATTTAAGTAATATTTTTAATTTCATTACGAGTTTGCTAGTCAAATTCAACTGCTAGAATTATTCTAAGTAATATTTTTAATTTTGTTATAGGTTTGCAAGTGAATTTTAATTACAAGAATGATTTCAAAAGGTAGCCAGATACTAGGCGTTAAATTTAGTTTGTGTATCCAAATTTCTTAAAAAAATTAACTAATTTTGTTATAATAACCATCTTGTAATATGTTGCAGGAGCTAAACTGCAACTGACTCTTTTAACGGTCATGGAAGTGGCTAGTCTATCACATAAACAAGTCACAATAGTTGAAAATGGTACTTTTTTAATTAATGCATTTTCTCTTCCAATGTCATGATAATTTCTCATTTTTTGGTAATGTCGTTATAATTTCTCAAATGATAGGGATGATTTTATAATATGAAAAAAGTATGGATGTATAAAGAGGCGTGCATAAATTGGTTTATTAAACTTGTAAATGGTGAGGGTCATATAATGGTTTTTGTTATAAGCCCATTTTTTGGTAATGAAGCAGATAGATTTGATAGGTGGCACAGTCGTATGTTCAGTGGCCAATTTAAGTTTAGATAATATAATTTTGTAGATGTTTATTTAAACAATGGCAGATGTTAAACATGAAAGAAATGCAGTACAAGGTGTCGTTCCTTCTGATTTTAGATGGATTTTGTATATTTTTGGGATGAATATCTTGTCAAATTAAAAATTAATTGCAATGGACATTGGCAAACATTTTGTTCTGATTCATGATTTAGTGTATAAGTTTTCTGATTTATGGTATTTTAAGCACAAAGTCCCTCCATTTACTATTTATCATAATTTCAAGAGTTTGCTCTATTCTAAACTTCTGTTTTTCCTAATCTAAATGTGATTGTGTTTTTGTGTAATACTTGGTTCAGAAATATTTCTTAAGTAGTGCACTATTTGGCTGTTAGAATTGCTGGTCTTAAGTTGCCAATTGATCCCACAGTGACAATCGTGTATTTACTGCTCATATTTAATTTTTTAAGCAGTGTTAAAGATAACAAGTGAAGAACTTGGTTTCACCATGGTGGAATACTTAGATTCGTCTTGGGAATTCTGAATTGCTGGTCAGTGGTTAGGAATTTTTGGTTGCAAGAGTTTGGGTGATGGTGTTAATTTTGGTAATTGAAATGCAAATGATAAGTGGAGGCTCTTGTTGTAGTCCAACAACATAAATGCATAAATTACACTTGGACAAACTGACACACTATTGCATACGTATATTTGTATATGGCAGTTGATATCCACTTGTATAAAATAACTAGATAGATGGATGGATGTGTAGGGACATGTATACTGGATATGCTCTGCATTAGTTTGGTGAAAATGTGACAAATTTATTTATTCAAAGTTATCGTTTTATTTATTCTAAAATTTATTTGCTTATTTTCAAATAGAAGATGCGAAAGAGTTTGCTAGCATCTACAGTAGAAATGTTCAAGAACACTTTTAAAATTCTTTGATGGTTTGTAGATATGTCAAATGTGTTCAAACCAAACCATATGTTTTTTGATTTGTTTATCAAAGAAATCAAAATATGTCCTTAGGGATTGCAAACATACTACTGAGTTTCTTTTATAAATCAGTGCTATGATATTCTAGTTTTTTTTAATGATGTTCTTCTACAATTAGTTTAGTTGATAAATATTTAGGACATATACAAGATTGATATAAATGTTGGATATTATGGCATTGATAAGAATATAGGATGTATTGATTGGTAAGAATGCAGGATATTAGGGGATTGGCAAAAATACACGACTGCTAAGGGAATGGATTGATAATAATGTAAGATAAAGCTTGGGAAGGGATTAAGGTATAGCAAAGAAGAAAAAAGTGACAACATGAATTCTTGTCACTAAACATTTGTGACAACTTTTTTCTTGTCACTAAACATGACATGTTTGGTGATACGAACTTTATCTTTTAGTGATAAATTGTGTTGTCACTAATTAGATGTGAGTTAGTGACAACTTGAATGTTGTCATTAAATTTAAAAGCTTAAAATGACAAAATTATTTTATTGTCACTATAGAGATTTAGTGACAGGTATAGTGACAACATTGTGACAATAATTTATTATCACTAAATTTAATTAGTGACAAGATTTTAATATTTAGTGGTAAAAGAAGTTGTCACTCAAAAGCTTATTTGTTATAGTGTGTCCCAAATGAAAGTGGAAGCCCTTTAAATATGTGAAAAGGATTTAATCATTATAAATAATTTAGAGGCCTAATAAAAACTAATAAAATCATAGTAAACACAATGAAATAGAATGATCAAATATCATGAAACCACTATAAAATTGACAAAATAAATGGGCCATAAATTTTAAATAAATAAAAACATAAATAATCATTTTAAACAAAATAAAATGTTGAAAAAATAAATATATAATTAAAGAAATTTTAAAGTTTATTTTACGACTTTACTTACTCAAAGAGCGTAGACACTAGATATGATTTAATTGATATGATTTCATGTTGTGATTTATTTGACATATGATTTAATGTGGTGCTGAAAGATAGAACAAATACTAAAGAAATATTATCATCGAATGAATCAACGCAAACAAATACCTTAGCAAATACACACATGGAGGGATCCACTTTCAGTCAGAATCATTTAACATAATTTTTCCTCTCAAATGAGAATGTCTGCATATATCAATTTTTCCAGTTTCCATTCATGAACAAATAATATTAGGGTATGAGCAGCCAATTTGATACAAGAAGAAGGAAATCGAAATGTAGTAATCCTTCTTAAATTTTAAGTATGATCGTGGAACTCTTCTATGCTTGATCTTTCTCCATGCTTTCCTTTTTTTTTTTTCTTTCTTTTTTTTTTATGGCTCACCAGCCGACCTAGCTCCATTATTTCCAAATCATGATCAACTTATCTCAATTTAAATGTCTTTTCTTTTCCTTTTTTCTTGTTGTGAATAAAATGCGTAAAAAAGATGATTATTACAACAATCCCTCTTAAGCTTGTCTGTAAGAGTCTTTCATTAGTGTGAATATTTTATTTGAGTCATAATTATCTTTCAAAGGATTAAAATGTTACAAGAATATTGAATTTCTTATAAAGATAATTGGTTCATCTACTATGCTTAGAGGTAAATCCGAATGTGTGGCCCTCTCATAAGAAGTTAAGCCTAAATCAGTTAAATTACCATTTTGATGGTAATTGGCAAGTTGTTTAATTATTACATACCAGTAATTTTGACATGCATACTAAAATTTTTATATTCTAAAATAAATAAAATATTTATTTGCTTTTTTTATATGTTGCTAGCGAGCTATTGTATATTTATTAGTCTTTTCATGCATTTACTGAATGTTTAAAATAAGTGAAGGAAAAAATTAAAATGAAATAAAATAAAGAAGAGAAAAGAAGAAAAGTGAATAATTGAAAAGAAAAACAATAAAGAAAGAGACCATTTAAAAAGGAATCATCTTATCATTATATATTTTTCAAAATAGAGTTCATTATATCAATAACACACCAAATTAATTATTAAACCATGCATCACACTTTACAAATATATAATATAGATTATACTTAAAAATAATATAAAGAGAGCATTTTCCATCTGAAACAGTGGTGGTGTAAGTAATAATCATGTGTTTATCAAGTAAACTCAACGTAAAAAAGAAATTTTAGTGAAATATTTTGAAAGAAATAATTCCTTGAAAATCACTGCTAATATTGTTTGACAGCATTTGACAGATACCCTACAAGTAGCTTTGCTGAATTAACAATAAAAATGCTTGCTGTGTCAGCTGGTGCGTTCATCCATCAGGAGACGCATATATATATATATATACATATCATCGCTCGCAGATCAGATCAGATCAGATCGCAAATCATTTTCAGAAATGGTACTGATTGGACTGAGTCAATTATTCACAATTTAATTCCTAAGTAATAAGAATTTAAAACCTATCATCAGGCAGTTTGATTACTGTTTTGGAGGGGCGGCCTTGATGGAAGGGGTTTGTCTTGTTTTCATGTTTTCAATTACTGTACTGAAAAATTGTTGTATAAATTAGGTACGATCATAATCACAACATAATAATAATAATAATAACTGCTAAAAAATCTAAAACGACCTCACATATGCTTAACAAATTTCTTTAGGGATGTTTTCATTTTTTTTTTTTGGGTAAGATATATTGGCCCTAGTATAAAGAAAAAGACAATATTAATTCGAAATGTGTTGGGTACATTCATATGACGTTTGCTACATATTTAACTGACAAGCCATAAGACATATCTAATAGTTATATGTTGTAGAGTCGTTAAATGTAATTTACGTTAATTTCCATCATTAATGATGAGAGAGTGTCATGAAATTGAAATAATGAAGGATATTTGCAAAAATACTTATCAATAAGTTATGCTATTATTTATGTGGATGACACCTTCTTTTTTCTTTTTTTTTTCTTTTCTTTTTTCCACTCTCGCTTGTTTGGATCGCCTTGGGAATGCTTCTTTCGGCCAACAGGGGTGGACTGGACGACCAGACGGCACAAGACATAGAAGTACTTATAGGCTTTTAGAAATTTTATGCTAGCTTTTATTTTTTTAAATAATAAGAAATTGTATGCTAGGTTCGGAATTTGGATTTTTCTATACAAAAAAGAAAATTATACAATGCTATTATTAAAGTACAAAAATTATTATTATTTTTGTGTGTGTTTTCAATAAAATCTAAATGCCTACCATATATCTTTATTGATTTGACGAAGAGTTTCAGGTGTTGAATGCCCTCTTCTTTTTTAACTTTTCGTTTTTCTTTTGGTTGCGGACAGGGTGGAGTGGGGCGGATGTCATGGGTTGTTTAAAATTACACAATAGTATATTGCGCGCCCACACACACACATATTTGTGTTAAAGTTATAAAGGATTATAAGACACATATTTTTTTGGGTTAAAATAAATAAAATAAAATGTCCCTCCTCTTATAAGCATAAAGTGTGTTTAATTATTTTGCGTTGCCATAATGTTCCTTTCATCGTCACTTTTGTAGTATAAGATCTACCAATTTTAGGACATATGGTAAGTGACATATAGAAATTTTATGAAAAATTGCAAAAATATATAAAAAATGGTTAAAAAGATTATTGCTTATTATATTAGTTACAAGAAATTTTTTTAGACTTGGACTAAATATGAATAAAAAAGAAACACATATGTATATATGTGTAAATTTATGTTAAGAAATAAAATTTTAATATTGTATTAATTTGTATCTTCAATTAGATGCTTGATGTCACTTTATCAACTGATCAAGCTATAAAACTATACCCCTTCGTCATCTAATTACTATATAAGAAATTAATTTGTTTTTCAATGTGACTTGTCTTAATCTGTAATATATTTGGAAAAATATTGAAGTTGAAACATTAAAACTTCAACCTACCCACATAGCATAAAATTTAATTAAAACATACAAATTATATAATAATATAATTGAAATTTATGCATAATCTATAAAAACAGTAATTTTGTTTAAGTTAATTTTATCCTTTGTTTTCACGGACATAAAATATTTGATAATTACAAAATTGGTGCTGTTGAAACCATTGTTCAGAAAATGGAGAAATTTTGCAAAACAAAAATGAGAATTTAAGAAAAATAGTCAATTTTCGTGATTTTTCTATATTAAGTAGGCATTGAGCCACATACATGAGATAGGGAAATGTGGTAGTCCAATTTTGATATTCTATCTATAATACTTTGAATTTTCTGTTTCATTCTTAAATTTTTATAAATAGTAAAAGATTTGAGAGCTTATAAGATGTGAAGAAAGTGTTTGGTAATTATTTTTTTAAAAAAATTATAAACTCATAAAATAAGATGTTAGGAGCTTACAAACTATTTTTAAAAAAAATCAGGAGTGCTTAATTTATTTTGAAAATCTTAACAAGCTAACTTAATATTAATCATATTAATTATAAAAATGTCATTACTGACATCTTATAAGTTCTAAAATATTTTTTTATCCAAACACCTTAAGAACTTATTTTAAAAAAAAAGATCTAATATTTTATAAGTTCTAAAAACTTCTTATAAGATGTATGAGTTTATAAGATTTTATAAATAAGATTAGTCAAACACCCTCTAAGTAGGTATTGAGCTACATTTATGATCTTATAGTTTTATAAAGACTTTGTGTTTTTTTGTGAACAGTTAATTCAATTGGATCATTTTCATTCCATTTTATCACGTTATTTGAACAGAACTAATTCATATGCTCATGTATTCTTTATCTTGTATGTATTTACTATTTTGAGAAGTCTTTCAAGCTTTTCACATAGGTATTTAATTATCTAAACAAATCCTATCATAATTAAGAATACAATATTAATTTACTAAGTAAAAGTTATTTCTATATAAAGTAATTTGGGTATAAAATTCAACTATATACTTGATAGTGATCTATTTTTAATTAATTATTTTGTAATATTAAGTGTGATAAAATCTTTGTCTCTATATTTTCCCTAATATATATAAATATGAAAAGAAGTAAAATTTTAAAAATAACTTCTAACTTTTTGGAAGGGACAAAATATATTCTTCATAATTTAGGGACATCAGGTGTATTATTGTGCTGGCAAAGTTAAATTCAATGAGGGCTAAGGGTTCAAAAAACCAATCAATTACAGCCAAATTAATAGCACAACAACAACAAATTCTTATTCATAAAAAATTAAAATTTATTCATATTATTATGAAAATATTAATAATAATGATAGCCAAATATTGATAATTAAAACAACAATAATAAATACTAATAACAGCAGAGTATTTATAAATGGTTGCTATTTAATTACCTCATTATTCCTTGGTAGGTACAAACTACACAGTAATCATAAAGAACAAAAAAACAAAAAAAATTGAAAAAGAAGAAAAGCACTATACGGTACAATGTAGCAAATATTTGCTAATCCCAAGTTTAGCTCTTCACCTCTTATTAAACTCCCACCATTTTCCCACACGCCCACGGCCACGGACTCTCCCAAAAATGCTCTCACCTTCAATCCATAGCCCGCTATAGCCCACTCTAACAGAGATGGGCAAAGCTTCCAAATGGTTCAGAGGTCTGTTGGGCCTCAGAAGGTCTGACCAGAACCCAGACCCGGCGCAGAAGCCACCGTCCAAGAAGAAATGGAGCTTTGCCATGCCCCACAAGGAAAAGGATCATCGGAAATCCCAACACAGCGCTGCTCCGGGCGCCGAGAACGATAGCAACGATAACAAGCACTCCATAGCGGTGGCTGCTGCCACCGCCGCAGTTGCCGAGGCTGCTGTTGCTGCAGCTCAGGCAGCCGCCGCGGTAGTCAAGTTCACAAGCAGCGGCGGGAAAACTTCTTCCACCGGGTGCCGTGGCAGTTTGAACTCTGCGGTGTGCGTTACTCAAAGTGGCGCAGTTTACGGGAGTCGGGAGGAGTGGGCTGCCGTTACGATTCAGTCTCATTTTCGTGCTTATCTGGTTAGTTTCTCTGCATATATTTTATGTACATATACACACGCGCGTATTACGTTGTACATTTTCACCCTGCCTTTTCATTTAATTCATTGGCGACTAAATCTGAGATGGGAGCTGAGACGAGTTTTAACACAATATTTATTTTTATCCTTTTCTTTTTTGGGTGGAGGTGGAGATAACGGTGTTTTCCTGTATCAGGGATATATACTGTATAAAACGACGCCTTCTTTTTCTTTATCCGAAATTTTCTGCCCAGAAGCTTTGCGAATTCTCAAAACTAAGTTATGATGTTGGATATGTAATGGGCAATATTGTGTTCAATCTTTGCTCCCGAGCTGTTTGTTGGAGTTCATTCTGTGTTTCTGTCTTCGCTTGAATGCCAGTTTAATTATCTGGACTGGTTGTAAGAGAGGAAATTCTTGGATTCACAATGCTGATGTGTTTATGCTTGCATATACTCCTGTAAATACATACATACCTGTATATGTATGTATATATGGAGAGGTTATGGCTTACTGCTTATGATGTGGTCCATTGCGGTTTATCTCTTTTTTTTCTCTGTTTTTTGTTTGTTGGGGGGTGGGGGGGGAGGCGTCAAAGGCTAGGCTGAAGCAGTGTGGACCAGGGAAATCTAGCACAGTAATTTTGAATATCTAGTGTTTATTTTTGTTATCTGTGAAAATGTTTGTGGTTGGGGTGGAGTTTTCATGTACCTTTTGGATTTATTATCAAAATTTAGTCTGGAATTGATTGAAATAGTTTAGATTGTTTATGGTTTTGACGTTTGTCCACATTGCCAGACATGATAGTTTCTGGGTAGGTGCTAACTTTCTTTCTTATCTTCCACTAATTGGACATTGGGCTTGTGATGAAACTTGAAAAAATTGAAAATTTTGGGAATATTTGTATTTTGAACTTAAAAAGAAGCAGTTGAGACTATAGTAAGTTTTGTCTTATAACTATTTTAAGGGATGGGTATTTATCGAATTAAAATCTGTCATTTTTTAAGGAGGGGATATTGTTTGTGAACAAACCCATTAAAGAAATACAAGATAAGGGAATGTGGTAGTCCCATTTTGATACTTTATTTGGTAATACTTTGACTTTTTTATTTCATCTCCAAACTTCTATAACTAGTTTATTTATGTTTTTAAATTTATTTTCATTCTTTTTCATTATTTGAAAATGAATTATCAATAATTTATCATTATTTTTACATATATTTTAATTTATTTTTATCTCTAAGATATATTTTTTAATAACTTATATATCTTTTTTTCCTCCTTTATAATTATTATCGTTTTTTATCTACAACCTATTAAATTTTATATAATCATTACTTTTTCAGCATGCTTTTCAAATATAAACTTATTTTCAACTCAATTTTTCTATTTAATTTTTCAAATTTTAAAAATATTAAAAATAAAAATTGAAAATGAAAACATAACCAAGCATGCTCTTAGTATTTATTGCTGTATTTAATGTTAATTGTCATATGCTATCTTGTTTGGCTTGAGGGCAAGAAGTCAAAAAAGGAAGCTTTTCTTCCAATTAAAAATTATCATGAATTTTGTATATTTCAATGTTCCAGTAATCTTTCTTTTATTTGCAAATCCACATGTATACTTGTCTTTTGACACATGGCTAGTTAATTAGGTTAAGAGAAGTACTAAGAAATTGAGCTGTAAAGCTTATGTTATGTGTAAAAGTACAGTAGTTCCAACGAAGTTACATGCGAACTAAAAAGTGAACATGGACAGACAGCTTTGAGCACCCAGCAAAGTCCCAACTCAGGAGGGTTTCTAATTTCTATTCCATTTTCGATAAAATTTTGGCTGAGTCGGGTTGCCAGTGCGGTATATATCTTTTCAGACGCTTTATCAGAGTTTCTTGGGTTGCTTTTTCTTAACTTCATTGTAATGGTGAGATGTCTTGTACAATGTCAGACTTTTACCTTAGAAGATTCCCAAAGTAAAACGCAAGTATTTGGGGCGCTAACAACTTTCAACTTTTTCATGGTTGTCCGTGTAACAGACACATGGCTCCATCATTCGGTGGTTTTTTCGTAGTGCTTCATTGTCCAACTTCTGCTTTATTCGATTTACATTGTTGAGGTGTATTATGTGATCTTATCATAATATTATGGGATTTTATCATATTATTACCAAAATATTGTCGAATTAGTGAATATTATGATTTAACTCTGTTGTGATGATTCGATTCCTTTTTTCTTTAATTGCAAAATATTTTGTAGTCCAGAAGAGCCCTACGGGCACTGAAAGGATTGGTCAAACTTCAAGCACTGGTGAGAGGTCGCATTTTGAGGAAGCAAACTGCCGATATCCTGCGACGGATGCAGGCACTTGTTCGAGCGCAAGCAAGAGCTCGGGCTGGCCGAGTTTTGATATCTGAAGCCTCACATTCGAGCATGAAGTCTCCTTACCTCAACAATACAGTAAGAGATGTCGTTCGAATTTTCCTCCCAAGTTTAATTAAATTGGTAATAGTGAAATGATTAAAAATGTAAGGAAAGTGGGAATTAAATACATGTGGTATATATTTGTTAAATTGAAATAAAAAAATTAAATATGAAATATAATAGTGGATTCAGAATGCATTTGCCGAAGCTGCTTGAAGCGGGAATTCTAAAGTATCTTTTTGTTTTTTTACCTATTTTGGTGGAGGTATTGATGGTATGGTAAAATTCTATGTACTCGTAGGGCCCGGCAACGCCGGAGAAATTTGAGCATGTAACACGGGCCAGGAGTATGAAGCACGAACAGCTAATGACGCTCAAGGTTTGTTCTGGTTGCTCTCTCTTTTAGGATTGTGGTTGATTGATTCTTCCACCATACCTGAACTCGAATTCATGCTAATATGCAGAGAAATGGTTCAAAATCAAATGGCAATATCATGTATGATCCAGAAAAGTCTCACGTAAGCCGTCATTGGACTGATCGAAGAATGAGTGAAAGATCATGGGAACAAGGATCTTTTACTAGAATTGATCCCATGGATGATGAAAGATGTGACAAGATTCTCGTGGACGTGACCGGGAAACTGAATGTCACTCCCAAACGTAAAAACATCTCTCATTCTTCTCACCAAAGCCACGGCTCAGACCAATATCTCCAGAACTTTTTTTCCACATCAAAGGACTCCACAGCTCATCAAACAACAGTGTTATTAAGTCCATCATTTGGTGAAGTTCAATCTTTGAGCCCCCTAAAGTTCGCACAAAGCCGAGATGAAAGTGCTTTTTGCACTGCCGAAAACAGCCCACAGTTCTACTCAGCCTCATCCATGGGTGGCAGCTCTAAAAGGGGAGCATTTACACCTACCAAGAGCGATGGTTCGAGAAGCTATCTGAGCGGTTATTCTGACCACCCAAATTACATGGCTTATACTGAATCATCAAAAGCCAAGGCCAGGTCTCACAGTGCCCCAAAGCAAAGACCTCCTTACGAAAGATCAAGCTCAATGAATAGATATTCCGTACACGGATATGGTGACTCAAGAGCTAACACACAGAAAGTTTCTGCGTTGCATGCCAGCTTCACCAACAAAGCTTATCCAGGATCTGGCCGTTTGGATAGGCTTGGAATGCCCGTTAGAGATGTGTCCGGTTTTAGTGGTGGTCCTTGGCTTAGATATTAGCATCCTGCTATAGCTAATATATGCCAACTAACATGGCTAGCTAGAATTTCTGTAACCGAGGTTGTCTTTTTTAATGTTACAATATATAGATTGAAGTTTGAGTGGGTGTTCAGAATAACACGGGCACTGTGTTTGGCAAATGTAACCTCAAAATCACTTGTATCTGTGTATTTTTCGAAGAACACAGTGTGTCTAATGTCTGGTTGAATTTTTTCATCATCTGGAATGATAAACTCTGTTTACCAGGCCATATTATATTGTCTTACGGTTTTATTACTGGGGTTCTTTTATTTTTTGGGTTTTGTCTAGTATTTAATGTTCATTAAAGCTAGGAGCTTGAATTTTTTCAGGAGAAGTTAAGGGAAGAATTATTTGGCTGTATTTGCTGATCAACCAACCAGTGACCAGTATTCAGTATTCAGTATTCAGTATTCAGTATTGCATAATAGTAATGAGTCGGAACAAACGACATGATTAAGACACCAGCTCATCTGAATAGGTTCCAAAATGTCCGTACCAGGCTGTATTCAGTAGTCGGCTGCCAACAAGTAGAGAAATGAAAAAAAGAAAAAATGTCATTATTTCATGACAAATTGCTGCTCCTCCTGCATTCCAAAAGGGCATTTAAGAGTGGTAAAAATTAAGGATTTTAGCAGATGCTTATCAATGAAACCATCCCCATTAACCCACTTTAGCACTCGACTACTCTGTTTTTGCTTCACAATAATAGTGAAAAGATAAACAGCATCGGCCAAACCTTGGTCTTCCAGACATCCTTTTGGATTATTTGAGAGCGTTATATTTTGGAGTTAAAGAATGATTTAATTGCATCCCCTCCCAGAGGGTAGAGCAAATGAGATGAATCAAGATATTTTGTTGTATTTATAAGCGGCTAGCATATAGGCGAGAGTTTTAATTACGAAGAAATTCGTGGCCCAACTCAAATTGATCCAATTTTAATATTACTAAATGGTCATTATTATTTAAAACTTTATCTTTAATTTTGGACGGATGAATTTGATTGGAGCATACGGATCAACTTGAATGACTTCAAATGCAACCTAATTTAAAGTAGTATGGCGTCGAGAGGGATACCGCCTAAGTCACAAGTATGCTTAATTGATGATAAACAGCGTATCTGCCCCCTCGCTCTCCCACATGGGCCACAACTTGCTCTTCTCAGCTTTAACCATCCATGTCTGGATAGGTGCTGGGCTTTAAATCGGAAGTCAATAATGATTCTCCCTCCATTTTCCTTTTTTTTTTTTTTTAAAAAATAATCTTAACTTCAGTAGTTTGAGTAGTTATTGTGTTTTAAATAAGAAAACTGATTTGTTTTGGTACTACCCAATTTTAATTTTCAAATAGTATAGTTAAGCAGCAGTGAGCTATGTTATTATTCGGAGTCTCGAAACAACTTTATTATTATAATTATTATTATTTATAAATTTTAATTTAGTAGTTTAAATGGTGCTGGTTTTAAATGAGAATTGAAAACTGAACCCCGATTGGTTATATTTTCATTCTCATTTTTCATTTTGAAACAATTTTTGATGTATTTTTATAATTTTATTTATTGTTTTGCATGTGAGAGTAAAAATGCAACTGGATTATTTGAAAATTGTGAAAAGAGGTACGTGAGAATAAATCTTCGACATAGTAGAATTAAATATTTCAATATAATATTATAATTTAATTTCTTGTAGTCTTATCAACTAAATTTAAGTTGGAACAAGAAATTGTTGTTTAATAAGTTAGTGAGTTTTCATTATTTTTTAATTATAAGATATTTTAAGTTTGAAAATGATAGCTATGAAAATCTAAAAAGGGTAATATTTTACTGAAAATAGATTTAAACAATAGTATTTTTTTGTGCTGAAATAATATAAAAATAAAAAGGACCATGAAAAAGTACAAATAATCACGGTCTAAACTTTTTTTAAATACTAGCAATTTTATCATACTCGATACATGTACTAAAATGTTGTAGTATAAAATAAATAGAGCATTAATTATTTACTTTTCTATATGTTACTTTAATCTTTAATATTTTTAATGTGTTTATTTAATACTTTTATGATGAGTAAAAAGAAAAACTACGATGGAAGTGGAAAGAAAAAAAATGTGAAAAATTGGAGAGAAAAATATCAGAGAAGAGAAACAAAAATTATCTTAATTAATAGATATAATGCTCGAAAAATAATAATAATGATATTTTAGAAAAATCATTTGATAACATAGCAAAAGAGATAAGTTATGTAGTATGGATTCTATGGTGATGCCACCTAGACTCAGTCGAATGGAAGAGTTGATTGTGGAAGAGAATAAATCGGCGCAAATAAAGACACTTTATTGGTTCAGGCTTTGAGCTAGAGTGCTAGAAAGAGATTTCAAATTAGGCATTTACCTGATATAAAAAAAACCTAGTGGCAGAACTCTAGTGGAACTCTGGTCGTTCAAGGGAGAACTCTCGTGGAAGACTTGGATGGTAAGGTGACAAATCTTTGTCCTGAAATTCGCATCCTAAAGACCCGCCAGCATAAAAAGAAGGCAATTGTCATTAAGGCAATGGACAAGAATTATCGGCTTAACTAATCTCACACATAAATATATATATATATACATATACACACAATGAATATGTTTAACTAACAAGAATAGAAAGAAGTGTAAGTACACAATGATTATGAGAAAGAAGGCTAACTAATAAAAATATTTGAGAAATGCGTTTTTTTCTTCAAAATGATGCTTTCCTTTTTTTCTTCCTTGAAATAAATAACTTCTCCAAACGGCAAAACAAAAGGGCACGAAACCATTTATCTGTCATTGACGCTAGAAGAAGAAGAGGAAAAAGAAAAGATACCCAAATTTTTGCTATTTTTCTGTGATAATGAAAAGAGAAACAACGGTAACAAAAAGCGAAGTATAAAAAGAAGTGAGCAAAAGAAACAAATGATTGTTTTTTGCATTTAAACTTTTAAATGTCTGTGATTTTTCAGTATTACACTTATTTCTTATCTATTTTCTCATGTTTACAGTTTTTATTTCTTTTTTCGTTGTTAAACACTTGAACCCATTTGATATATATATATATATATATATATGATTTTTGTTGTGAGATAGGAAGTTTTTGATTTGTACTTGAAAGGCATGAAAGTTGTACTTCACCTTCTTAGGGTTTATACTTCTTTTTACTTAAAATCATATGGTAAAATTATCTAAAAGTGGTAGTATATTATAGTAGTACAAAACATTCACTCTTGTAGTACACATTAGGCAAAAGTGTAGTATGTAATCTGTGTAACTGCAGTATATTTTAGAAATATCTATAGAACAAAATATTCAAGCCTACAAATTAAATGAAATTATAGTATATAATCTGTGTACATGCAGTACATTTTAGAAGCATCTGTAGTACAAAAATATTTAAGCCTGCAGTATATATTAACTGAAAGTGTAGTATATAATCCATGTATCTGCAGTATATTTTAGAAGCAACTGTAGTATAAAATATTTAAGTCTGCAGTGTACATTAAATGAAAGTGTAGTATATAATCTGTGTATCTGCAGTATATTTTAGAAGTATCTGTAGTACAAAAATATTTAAGCCTGTAGTATATATTAACTGAAAGTGTAATATATAATCTGTGTATTTATAGTATATTTTAGAAGCAATATGATGGAAATGAAGTACACACGTAGAACAAATAAAGTATAAATAGTGTTACATTGAAGTACACATCACTTAAATTAAAATCGGGCAGTAAATTTGAGTACAATATGATAAAAATAAAGTACAAATGTAAAACAAACAAAGTATAATTGGTGTTACATTGAAGTACACTTCATTTAAATTGAAATTGAGCAGTAGTGAATTTCAGTATAATATGATGGAAATGAAGTACAAACGTAAAACAAACAAAGTATAAATAGTGTTGTGTTGAAATATACCTTATTTAAATTAAAATCAGGCAGTGAATTTGAGTACAATATAATAAAAATAAAGTACAAATATTGAACAAATAAAGTATACATGATGTTATGTTGAAGTACACTTCAATTAAATTGAAACCAGATAGTGAATTTGAGTACAATATGATAAAAATGAATTACAAATGTTGAACAAATAAAGTATAAATGATATTATATTGTAGTACACTTCAATTCAATTAAAACTGAATAGTGAATTTGAGTACAATATAATAAAAATGAAGTACAAACGTATAATAAATAAAGTTTAAATAGTATTATGTGTTCAGAGTATAAATGATATTATGTTGAAAAACACTTTAATTCATTTGAAATTGAACAATGAATTTGAGTATAATATAATGAAAATGAAGTATAAATGTTAAACAAACAAAGTATAAATAATATTAAATTGAAGTACACTTCAATTCAATTAAAATCGAATAAATGAAATACAAATATAAAACAAATAAAGTATAAATGGTGTTATGTTGAATTACACTTATTGCAATTGAATAATTAATCTCCAATAATTGTAGTGATAGTCAAGTATAATATTTTGAAATTATCAGATTAGGTAAAGTACGTATTTGTATGGGTGATATGGTAGATATTATTGTCAAATGTTCATTTGTTTATATTTTTGAAAGCATAAATATTCTTTATATTACTACGATTGATAATATTCATTCGTTGCACACTAGTGGTTAATACTTTAAAACTTTAATTTGTTTTATTCATATGATAAATATTACACACATTATTAGAGTTTGGTTATTGATTACCAATACTTAAAAAGCAAATCATGGAACAAGTTTCAATTCAACAATATTAGTAAAAATATTAAGGAATGAAGTACATAATGGCCGAAATGAAATACAACTGTAATGACGTCAAGTATAAACTTTTAGATTCAAGTACAAAAGCGCTGATATCTCGGACAACATGAAAAAATGCTAATTTCAAGTTAAATCAAATATATTATTGTTAAAATGAAGTACAATTGTCATGAAATCTAAAATAATTCTCCTAGATTTAGGTACAAAATAACTGATATATTAGACAACACACAAAAATGCCAATTTCATGCTAAATTAAATACATAATTGTCGAAATGAAGTACAATTTTCATGTAGTCAAGGATAAATCTCCCAGATTAGGGTACAAAATAACTGATATATCGGACAAACAACTATAATTTTTTTATTCATTTTTCTAATATTTAAATGACTGTAAAGTAGATATCATATAATTCTTAAACATAATTTTGAACTCCTGAGCATCCTTGAATGTTTGACTAGGAGTGTTTATTCGATACAAGTCAAACCAAAACTTTGGTTAACCATTCGATTCGGTTAAAATTGAATTTTTTTTCGATTTGGTTCGGTTAAAAATTGAAATACCAAATATTTAATATTAATATTAATATATTACATATTAATATATTAATTAACAATATATATTAATATATATTACTATATATAATATTATATTAATATATATTTGTATTATTAATATATCACTATATATTATATATTATACATAATATAATATATCTTAATATTATATATTAATATTCAATTCTGTAATTCGGTTTGGTTTGGTTAACCGGTACAAAAAAATCAAAACTGAATTGAATACCAAAATTTCAATTTGGATTTGGTTTGGTCGGTTTATCAAACTGTGAATACCTCTATGTTTGACCCTCTTCATATATGTAATTCCTCCATGCATCAATTGAGTTGCCAATTAAAGCCAATTCATTATGTAATGCATTAGTTGAACCAATTTTCTTGTTGATTGCATTCATTGAGGTTAACAAATAAAGTACAATTTTTGGACAATTCATTAGTAGAACACTTGAAACTTAAATAATAAATTTAGATAACTGAAGTATAAGTTTAGATAAAATAAAGTACAATTTCAAAACACTTAAAGTATAGAAATTCAATGAATAAAATATAGGTTTAGTTAAAATAAAGTACAATTTCAGAAAATAGAAGTACAATTTTATATAAAAAGAAGTACAATTTCAGAACACTTGGAGTATAAATTCTTAGCAATTAAGTACAATTTTTGATAATTAGTAGAATACTTGAAGTATAAAAATTAAATAATAGATTCAAATAATCGAAGTACAAGTTTAGATAAAATGAAATATAATTTTAAAAAATAAAAATACAATTTTAGATAAAGTGAAGTACAATTTCAGAACACCTAAAGTATAAAATCTTAGCAATTTCAGTATTATTTTTTATAATTAGTAGAACACTTGAAGTATAAAATTTAAATAATAGATTTAAATAACTGAAATACAAGTTTAGATAAAATGAAGTATAATTTTGGAACACTTGAAATATAGAACTTCAATGAATAGAGTATAAGTTTAGGTAAAATGAAATATAAAATAAAGTATAATTTCAAAAAATAGAAGTACAATTTTAGATAAAGCAAAATACAATTTCAGAACACTTGAAGTATAAAACCCTAGTAACTGCAGTATAATTTTGGATAATCAATAAATAGAATACTTAAAAATAAAACTTCAAATAGAGTATAGATTTTGTGAAATGAAATATAATTTTAGTTCAAAGAAGTTCAATTTGGAAATACTTAAACTATAGACCGCTAGCAATAATAGTATAATTTTGGATAATCAATTAGTAGAATACTTGAAGTATAAAACTCAAATAATATAGTACACTTTTATGTGAAATGAAGTACAATTTCAGATAAGTGGAGTATAAATTTATATAAAATGAAGTACAATTTCAGAACAATTAAAGTATAAAACCTTAACAATTATAGTACAATTTTGGATAATCAATAAATAGAATACTTAAAGTATAGAACTTCAATGAATATAGTACAGATTTTGATAAAATGAAGTATAATTTCAGAAAATAGAAAGTACAATTAGGAAATACTTCAAGTATAAACAATTAGAAGTTGTAGTACAATTTTAGATAATCCATTAGTAAAACACTAGAAGTATAAAACTTACAGAGTGCAATTTTTGTGAGATGAATTACAATTTTAATTGTAATGAAGTATAATGTTGAACACTCTAAGTAAAGAAAGATTTTCAAATAAATAAAGTATAATTTCAAAACACTTTAAGTACAAAATATTACAAATTGCAGTACAGTTTATATTCTGTAAAAGTATTACTTTAAAACATCACTGCTCTTCTTTGTATTGCTGCTTGATTCATCCTTTTGGTTTACTAAAATGTCAACAATATTCATTTTTAATATCGAATGCAGTAAAACCATAGTTATGACATTATCGTCATCAGCCAAACTCACATATAATTTTTGATGTGGAGTTATGTCTTACAAATTGAAGAGCTCGACATTAATTTCACTCCATTTTTTTACGAGATTAATATACATGTCCATTAAAGTAATACTATCTTTAATTGATATTATATGGAGCTAGTTTTTGCTGTGACAACTCTTCAACCCTTGATTGAACACTCTAACTTTACTATTGGAAGAAACTTAGCAGCAACTGAGAAGAAACTGAGAAGAGGAAGAAATCAAAAAATGATGAAAATAAAAAGAGAAGAAAAAGACAATGCATATGTCGGGTTGGTGGTTGTTGGCTCTGATGATTATTCTCGTTTCTATCATGGAGCTTATTATGTTTTTTCTTTTCTTTCTATTTCTGATAATGAAAGTAAATATGCTACGGTTTACTATTTGCTTATGTGGATGATGAAGATGTGAAAAAAAATGAGTGAAAAATATTATATTTAAGGGCATTTTTATCAAATCAAGTGAGTAGGGAGTGATATTTAAGATTTAAACAAAATTAGAGAGTTTATTATAAAAAAAATCAAATAGGAACATATCACAAAATGAGAAAGTACTTTTGATACTTTTAAATAAGTAACCCAAAAACTATACTCTTTATCAATTATTTGGTTCACTTTTACTATTTCCATAAATTTTTAAACACATAAAACTTAATTAATTTTTTAAAGAAAGAATTTATCAATTTTTTTAATTCTTTTCTGCCAAATTAAATTTTTCTGATCAATTTTTTTGTTTCGTCATTTAGTTTAGAACAATTTGAAGGAAAAATAAAATCGTGGTGCATGTTTAATTTGAGAATAAAATTTTCAAATATATTATTTTTTACACTAATCACCGATTTTATAATTTATGAAATATTTAGTTTGATTACATATTTTTTATCATTATAAAATTTTTATATGAAATCATAACTACCAAATAAATATAATCTAATTCATATGAACCCATCAAAATATATCTTTCACTCAATTGCAAATTCTAATTTTTTCATAATTAGTTTGTAATTAATTTATTATCAAACTAAACCTCTACATCTTTCAGGAGTTTCCTCCCACGACTCTGCAACTACGACATCAACACAGCCGCCACCGGCATTAGCACCACCTCCAGATCTGACATTCAAGACAAAATCCCTAGCCTTCCTCTTCTCACAAAACGTAGCAAATAGACTACATCAATATGATTCCACCATCAAATTCTTCTTCTTCGTTGGCAGAGCTATCTTCTTTGCAACGACAGTGGTGCCGTCATCCTGGAGAATCAAGGCAGCATAGGTGCAAGCAAGTTCTCCAACATAAGTTTTTTGTATCAAAATCAATAGTTTTTAAGACCCATTTCAAGATAATTTCAGATAGAACAAGAGAGATGAACCTGTGAAAAAAGTGAAGCATAAGACAGAGAGAGAAGAAAAAAGTGAGACCGGGGAGAGAAGAAAAAAAAGAGGTGAGAGATAGAGACAGATAAATGAGAGAGAGTGGAACTGTGTGCTCAAGGAAGGATTTCTGAGATAATTAACCCCATGCCCCAAAGACCAAGAGAAATTCTCACATCCAAACAAAGCCCCACCCAAATCTCATGCATCTGAGGAGGAAAAACAAGATATTGTCCAACAAGTAATTGTAGGCATAGGCCATCAATTGCTTGACTTACTAATAGAACTGGCTTGAATCAGATGCGAGGTCGACGAGATGTGACAAGCTATAAGTGATTATCCATTCTTTGGTAAGCATAAATTTACTGAGGATTTGGTGTATTGCGTATGGGTTTGTTTATAGTTTAACGTTAAAACTTTAGCCAAACATGCAACCAAGTATGTTAGATTTGTTGAATTGACCCTTCAATTAAGATCATTCAATATTTAAATTATAACAAGTTTTTAGAAAATTATTATATGGGTTGAACACGTAAGCCAAGAGAGTAAAATAGAAAGCTCACATGTAGCATTTTTTGGAGCAGGTATTTATAGAGATTAAGGGTATGGGGTCGAAATGACTGGCTCACCCCTATTAGATCATGTAAACCCCAATAAGACATCAAGAGCACTGTAAGTTTTTTGTTAAATAGTAAGCATCATTATTTTTAGCCACCTGAATGGTAAAAGAGTCTTCTGAATTATTAATGCAGAGGAGATTAGCAACAAGAACATTAAATGCAGATGAGATTCACGGACAATAGCAATTAATACGGAGGAGGACGATTTGCAAAGACGTTGGAGTGCATTAAATACAGCTGCCCGTGTGCGCCAAAGGGATTAGAGTGAACTACTTTGCCATTGAGAGGCTCAACGAGGTGTGGTTGATTGTTGAAGAGCTAATGAAAATTAATGAGGCTTATTAAGGATATGATGCTCCTTGTCCCCCTAGGGAAAACAACTTAGCTCCTGAGATCAAATCATTACTTAGCTTAATGAAACCTGCTCAATATCTCCCACATTGTGAGTCCCTTGCTTATCAATTTAAACGGTGACCTCTAAAGGAAAAAAAGGACCTGATAGTTGGGCTAGGAACAAGGAAAACCAATTGCTCAAATTTAAATTGTTGACTTCGACCTGAATACCAGTCATCTTTTTTTGGTGCTATTTTACTTTAAAACCAGGTGAAATGCCATGCATCATAATTGCACCTAATTATTTGATGGTTGCCTTATTAGTAATGCAACTCATCCTGATCATTTTTCCTCTATAGAAAGATCCAAAATCTCTTCCTTTGCTACTTATATGCAAAGTAAATATTAGTTAGTGAGGTTGAGGGATTCATAGCGTTTAGTACTTCAAAGGCTTTTTGGCAGTTTGTTTCCTTTTTCTTCTTCCTAAGTATTCCATCTTCTAGTTTTTCTTCATTCTTCATCTTTATTCTCTATTTCTAGGGTTTTTCTACATTCTTCCAGGATTTTCTAGATTTTCTCCTTTGAGCCATCCCTTATTTCTACCCAAGAAAATGAGCTACAAATTTGAAAGTGAGGACAAGTAATTTAGTATGGAAGCATGGCAGGGCAAGGCAGGGTTGGGCTATGCTTCGTTTAGGGAAACAATAACAGATAGTAGCACCACTACTTTCAAAAATGCCCACGCTAAAGTTGAAAGGGTATCGAAGCTAAGAGTTTATGAGACTTAGTCATCATCATGTTTTACCCTATCACTATAGTGATATGAGGTCAGACGTAGGGTTAGAGGAACTAGCTAACATTAGAGAAGCATTTTTTTATTCAACTTTTGGTTCTTGGGCCTAGTAGGAGAATGCATCGTCCTCTTGCCGACTGTTTAACCATTTATATTCCTACTCTATTTTGTGGTCTTAGGTTTTCAATTGCTAGCAGGTCTTAAATCTTTGCCCAACATTCCTTTCACCCAATTCTTACTCTTTGCTTTATAGCTTTATTGTAGTAATGAGGATTCACAATTAACAACCCAATTTCTCCAACTTTTGCCAACATTTTCATTGTTCCTTCTCCTATATATCTGGAAACTCCCTACACACTAGTTTTATTACCTAACTCCTCAACTTAGTGGGGGTTCCTTGAAGCCCCCTTTTTTTTCTTATGGGAAGGACTAGAAGAAGAGATTCCTACATATTTGAGCTTCACATTCGACCTTCGAAGGGACTAGAGGGAAGATGAAGTAAACCTGGCCAATAGGGGAAGCATCCTTACTTGGAATAGCATCTTCATAGATAGGCTCATCGAGAAATTGAAAACCATAGTCATCCTTGAGGAGGAAGTGTTAGTCTTAGAAGGGTTGTTCCTTGCCTACATTAGGGTCGATTGTTGCTTATGCCTTGGTAGCTTTTAGATCTCTTAATATTTCTCTTTCAAATTCTTACTCTTACTTTCTGAGCCTTTTTTGCCATTTGAAGATCAATTTCTTATCATGTCATTCAAAGATAAGAAACTCCTAAAATCTTTAGCTACTACTTTAGGCTGGGAAGTAGCTTGAAGAGGCTCTCAACCCTTTCCATCAAGCTTATCCTGACATGCTGCTACAGTTCTGACCTCATTTCCCTAAGCTCTGGCCTAATCAAAGTGAAAGGGGACGATTGAGGTTGACGTGTTGGGGTTGCCGCCTTTAAAAAATGCAAATACCCCTTTGTCTACTGGTGCAAAATTGACCTCCACAGGCAAAGGCATCAATAATTCCAACTTAGGCCCTTACTGTAAGTGGTTTGGAAAGCTGGTGGTAATGAGCCCCCATGATCAATTCGATCTCCTCTTTTTCTTCAAGCTTAGATTCTTTTCAATCAATAAAGGTGTAAACATTGTTCAAGTTGTGATTGAGAGTGGCATCATTTGGTAGACCTTTCAGGTCAATTTCTTTGCCCAAGATGCCGATGACTACATACGTCTCTCATGGTTGCAGGTAGTGCAGACCTTCATTTATTATCATAATCTTATAAGTCCATTATCTATCTTTTTAATATCGTTTATCCTCTAAATTCTTTTAATATGATTTGTGATGAGGTTGAAAGTTGTTTATAGTGAAAGGGTAGTGTTTAGGTAAATTCGACATGAGAGGTTGAGTAGTCCAAGTTATATTCTTCTCGAGATCTGAGATCTGCAATAGCAACACATCTTAAATTAGTTGAGGTTCTCTCAGCTAAGGTACTCTGATGCTCAAATTAGTTCTGGTCAAAATATGATAATTGAATATGATATTGAGAGCTATAGTATATTCGGCATTACCTAGAGCGTGATTGGTTATGAGGTATTTATAGCCTTCTCTTGGTGTGTGATTTATCGAAATTGCCCCTATTAGGTATAGTAGACTTTAGTCTTTGCCAAGGGGTTAATGGTCATTTCAAATATCGATACTATTTTAAGTGGTGCAATCTCCTATTTTTTAGGATGAACAGTACCTCTGATAGGCACCTCCTTATCATAGGTGGTGGCAGGATTGGCGGTAGAATTGGTGGCAGCGATTGTACCAGCTGTCACGCGCCATTAATGCGGAGGCATACTATCTGTCAGAACAATACATGTGGCATGGATATGATTCAGCCTGGAGTGAGTCACTTGATCGATAACAGTCAAACAGATAGGGTTTGTCGATCAAAGAGATGGTCAAATAGATGAGAAGGGTTGATGCCTCCCATCGAACGTGGTCCATAATAGTATACTCGACTAGATGGTTGTTGTTGAGTGGCTTAGCCTAGAATTGGTATTGGGCCTTGCACATTAAGTGGGCCTATTACGCTATCTATTGGGCTATCTCATATCATAAGTTCCCCCCACTTGTGGTCCTGATTGAGCTTGTCAACGAGTAGGAGTAGGGAGCAAATAGGCAGCTATGGCAGTTATTCACATTCGATTGGGGTTTTGCCAAGTCGACCAGGGTTTTTGAATTCTCAACTAGGGTTTGTGGTGGTTCCGCTGCATTTAATGTGTCAGTTACTTCACAGAATACAAAGCGTATAGAGGTAGGGTGTAATTATAACTAACGCTTGGGTTCTCGTGCATATACGCCTATAAATAATGGGGATGTAGGTCTTCATTTACATTTTTGTTGAAATCATATCTGGTCGAAATCCTGTTTGCAAAGTTTTCCAAACCTTTTGTTGCTCTTAAAGTTTACAGGATACCTTTAGTAAGTTGCTCTGCCCATTTAATCTTTTTCTTTCTCTTCTTTTGCGACAATGTCTAGCACTTCGGATAGCGAGGACACTAAGTTCAAGAGTGCAGCATCCCAGGGGGAAACTAAGGTTGAGAGCGCATCCGAAACAACCCAAGATATTAGTTCAGATAGTTCATCAAGCGATAGCTAAAGTTCAAGCAGCTCAAGCACAGAAAGGGCTGTCTTTGGAGGTGAGGCTAGCCTGAGTGATGATCCTACATCTCGAGGTCGATTGTTTACATTTGACTATTATATAGAAATATCCTCCAAAATATCCCTCGTCGACCTGGTGCGAATTAGAGAGGTGTATCATATCCCTGAGGAGTATGAGTTGCTAGCGCTGGGGACTAAGGGTAGAATGCATCGACCTCTTAGGGGGTGTATAATAGTATTTGAGAAAGGGTTGAGATGCAGCCTTAGGTTCCCTCTTACCTAAGCAATTGTCAATCTCCTGGTTAGTTTAGAAGTTTGCATAACTCAATTGCTTCCCAATTATTTTGCCACCCTTTATAGTTTGTAGTGCTAATGCATTTGTATAATCAACCCGCCTCTTTCACCAATTTTCAAATTTATTTTACTTGCTAATATCGAGGAAGTCGGGTAGTATCGAGAAGTCTGGTTTTTACTACTTGACTGCTCGACCCTACCAAAAATTCTTAGTATCCCTTGCTTCTTCATATGATCAAGAGTGAAAAAAATATTTTTTTTATGTTTAGGGGCCAGGGGATTTTGCCATTCCTAGGGGTTGGTGGAGAGGGTCTATGGAGATGCCGGGGAACCAGACACATAGTTGGCCTAATACTTTTATCCAAGATTTGATCGAATTTGGGCACATGGAGTCCTCAGTTCTGACTGAAAAAAGGTGTTTAGTGTTGGCTGGCTTATCGCTAGCCTAACTTAACCTACCTACGAGCGATCGACTAGGTAGAGATTTTTGTTGATCATTTTAATTGTGATTGCTTTCTTTCTACTTAATTCTGATGCCTGTTTGTCTTGCTTATGTTTGCAGATCGAGAAAAGATAATGGCCAGGAGAAAAATTGAAGCTTAGGTTAGGGCTTTAAGAAATGAGGAATGCCACCGAGTTGCTATCGCTTGATGAGAAGGAACTACTGCAGAGCCTACCAGCTCGACCCGATTGACCTTGGCTCCTGCATCCCCATAAATTGAATAGGCGCCTGAACCTTAATTTGCTCATCGAGAGGAGCCTACGTAAAGCAACCCCACAAGTTGGGGTAAAAGGCAAATTTTCGAGTAGGGAGGTTTAGCTCTAAGAAAGGTTACGGACGACGAGGAAAATAAAAAATGGCAATAAGCTATGACCTGTTCGAAAAACTTGGCGATAGAGTACTATTTCAACTCCCTTGGCTGTCTCTGCCCCAGTTCGCAACTGACGTGGCCTATAAAATAACTGACTCAGCCTCTATCATCTAAGGAGGAATGATCGGCAACAATGCCCTAAAGTGGCTTACCTTAGGGCTTGTTGTAGCTGACTAACAAAAATTGATGGGCCTTAGTTAGGTCGAGATTCTCCGGGCATTAGCCTACCATTGTAATATGGTAAGTACAAGATCGATAATTTTTCATCGAGTTTCTTTTTCACTATAGCATTATGGAATGATATTCTTATGTTTTTAGGTGGGACAACTAGGCTATAATATCTTCCATCTATTAGAGCTGGCCCTGGCGGATAGGAAAGAGTTGCAAGGACGAGGGGATATGAAAACCCTCAAGGTGCAGCTCGAGTCCTCCTAACTTCAAGTAGAGCAACTGAATAAAAAGGTGGCTGAGTTCCAGGAACAGTTGGACTTTAAAGATCAACAATTGGTTAAGGTAGTTGAAGAGAGGGGTCGAATGGACTGTATAATAAAGAAGGCTCACTTAGACTTGCAGGTGAGTTTTTCTTTTGGTCAAGTACAAGGCCGTACAGAGGCTACCAATGAGGCGAGGGAGGCCTTCAATCACCACTTTCCAATAATGTGGCACAAGGCAGTCGAATAGTTTATCCTGAGCCCCATCGTTCGAGATACGAGTGTGATCATGTCACTTGATGATGTTTGTGAGGCCTTCCACAGGGTTGAGAAGCAGTTCGAGTGCTTAGGCTATACTTTTTGACCTAACAATAAGAGCAGGATAAGGCCTAAACTAAATGGCAAATTAAAGCTTTATCCTAACCCTAAGAAGGGCAGAGTTGACCAAGTCCCGGAGAAGGAAACTGCGACCCTTATGCCCAAGAGCTTTTGACTGAAGCCCAAAAGAAGAAGGCTGAGGTCGACGTGAAGTTAGAGTAGTTGGCTAATGAATTCACAATTGCGAAAGACCTTGTGGTGCAGCTTAGAGAGGAAGAGGTCGATGTGGCGCAGTACATGTTGCATTTGACCAACTTTATGTGCGATGTCACTGCGCCTTCTCAACCATCTCAAGCTATTTCACCACTTGCTTGTGAGTTGTTGGAGCTTAACTCAGAATGGCATGAGAGTGACCAGGCGGGGACCAGTCAAAGCTAAATTGGCCTTCTCTTTTTCTTTTTTTCTTTCTCATTTTTTGTGTAATTGTGATAAACTTTTCCATGAATAAAGAATATTTTTCATTTCAATCTTGTTACGTTAAAGATATCTCTTGAATCTTGTGAAATGCAATTTGATTATCGTGGTAATGTGGGGAATAACTAATAGAACATTTGGTTATCACCATTATGATTAAGAAAATCTAACAACACTATTGTCGATTTTCTTTAATGTTGACCGATGTGTAGTAATTTATTTACACAATTATGTCATCAATTCTTAATGCTGTATGATCAACTTACTGATCGACTACTTGGTCGACTATTGGGTCGATTATTGAATTTAGGCAGAAAAGCTTAAGTTTGCAGCTTGCAGCTATTTGGGGTCAATGCCATGGTCGATTTAAATTTTAGAAACTAATTGAATGGCGTGAAGCTATTTCTTTGTCGACTACAAGGTTGACGTGAGTTTGGTAGCATGATGCTATTTACCCATCAACTACGAGGTTGACGGGAACATGTGTGGTAGCATGGAGCTGCTTATTCGTTGACTATGGGGTCAATTAGAGACTTATTGGCAGTTTAAAGCTGCTTAAATGGTAGCAAGGAGCTGCTTATTCATAGACTACAGGGTCAATTAGGGACTTGTTGGTAGCATGGAGTTGCTTGAGTGGGAACGAGGGGCTATTTATTCGTTGATTACAGGGTCGACTTAGAACATGGTACTTGCTAAGTACGATTATAACAATACCTGCAAATGGTAGTGGTATTATTGAAACTTTATTCAAGTAAGAGAATACAAGGATAAATACAGCATAATTTCAAATGTAAAATTTTCGTAGGTTGATGGCGTTCCACGAGTGAGGGAGTTTCTTTCCTTTCATATTGGCTAGTCTATAGGCATTGTGCTTTGATCCTTTAATATTAGTGTATGGTCTTCCCCCTTTCGGGTTGAGCTTGCTAACATTCTTGGAGACTTCTAACTTCTTGAGAATGAGGGCTCCAACCTTAAAATGGCACAACTTGACTCCATTATTATAGTTGTTAGCCATTTTTGACCTGTAGTGCTACATAGTATTGTAGGCTTCTTGGCGATGCTCGTTGATGGTTTTGAGGTTGAGTTTTATCTCTAATGTGTTTCTTAGTGGATGGAAGTGAATAACCTGAGCCGTGTGTTGAATTAGCTATGAGGGGATGACTACTTCAGACCCATAAATGAGATCGTAAGGGCTATGACCTATAGCTATGCAAGGAGATGTCCTGTATGCCCATAACACCCCGGGAAGGTTGCCTGCCCCATTCAAGCCAGTGTCATGTATCCTAGCTTTTAGATGGTCAAGGATGGTTCTGTTGGTTACCTTCGTCTGGGCATTCGATTGAGGATTTCCTACTGAAGTGAAGTGCTGTGTGATCCCCAAGGCTTCGCACCAACCTCGAGTGCCCTTGCTTTGGAATTGAGTACTGTTATCTGAAATAATGACTTTGGGCAGACCAAAATGGCATATGATATTTTTTCATATGAAACTCTTGATGGCTGCATCTGTTATCTTAGGAACAACCTCAGCTTTGACCAATTTAGTAAAATACTCAACCATGACGATTATGAATTTTTGTTGTCCCATTGATCTTGGCAGTAAGCCCAAAATATCGATTCCCTACTGGTTAAAAGGCCAAGAAATTTGGATATTGACCATTGGTGCTACGGGCCGGTGTGGCAAATTTGAATGGACTTGGCATGATGTACATTTCTGTGTAAAATCCATCGAGTCTTTCAGTAGTATTGACCAAAAATATCCATACTTGATTATTTGTGGGCCAGGGATCTTCCTCCAGAATGGTTGCTACACATACTTGCATGAATGTCCTATAATACCTTTAGAGCCTGATTGGGATCTAGGTACCTCAAGGGGGGTTTGAACATTGACATCTTATATAATTGAACATGCTCATTGAGTGAAAATTTGGTGGCTTAAACTTGAAGGCGTCAAGCCTCATTTTTGTCCTTAGGGATGGTGCCATGGCTCAGATACAGTTTTATCGAGACCTGCCAAGAGGTGTAGTCTTCTCAATACTTGTTATCAAAATTTCCTCATGGGGTCCAATCAATGGTTTATCAGTGACCAAAAATGTGATTTTCTTGTCCCTCGCGCCATTGGTCGAGCTGGCAAACTTTGAGAGAGCATTCGCCCGCTCGTTCTCAGTTTGAAGTACTTGATTAAGAGTGAACCTTTTGAATAACTGTTGCAACTTTTTCACCTTGGCCAGGTACCAGCTCATCATTGCGTCCTTGGCCTCAAAATTTCCATCAACCTATTCAGCTACTAACTGGGAGTCTGTAATGGTGATTAGGTGCTTGACACCTCGATCAAGCACCATTTTCATTCCTGTGAGAAGGGCCTCGCACTCTGCCTTATTGTTCGTGATGGCATAGTCCAGTTTTATTGCAAAATCATATTCCTTTGCAACTGGGGAGTGGAGAGCAACTCCTACTCCTTCTTCAAATGTGGTTGACAATCCGTCGATGTGTTAAGTCCAAACAAGAGGGGCTTTGCAATTTCTCTCGGGCAGGTCAACTTGCTCGGCAATGAAGTTAACCAAAACTTATGCTTTCACGGCTATTTGGGGTTGAAAAGTAATGTCAAATTATCCCAGTTTGATTGTCCATTTAGTTAGTCTTCCAGATGTGTCCGGGTTCGATAACATTTGCTTTAATGGTTGGTTGGTCAACATTAGGATAGCATAAAACTGAAAGATGGTTGCAACTTTCAAGCTGCAGTTACCAGTGTTAAGGCAAATTTCTCGATCTCTAAGTAATTATGCTTCGGCCCTTGGAGTGACTTACTGCAACAGTAGACTAGCCGATGGCTGCCATCTCAAGTTGAGACTAAGACTGAGCTAATTGATGCTTTAGAGACCGCCAAATACATCTGAAGCACTTTTCCCAATTCAGGTTTTGCAAGCATGGAGGGCGATGCTAAGTACTGCTTCAACTCGACCAGCGCTTGATCATACTATTCACTCCACTGGAAACCCAATTTCTTGGCATTTTTGAGAATTTTGAAGAAGAGTAAACTCTTATCGGCTAATCTTGCAATGAACCTTCCCAACGCTATAATCCTACCGACCAACCTTTGAACATCTTTGACTATTTTTGGAGGGATGACGTCGAGAACGACTTGAATTTTCTGCTGGTTTGCCTCAATGCCCCGTTGATTGACCATGTAGCCCAAAAATTTATATCCGCAAACCCCAAACTTACACTTGTTTGGGTTCAAATTCAGACCAAAAACTCTCAAGATTGTAAAAGTATGATCGAGGTCGAGCAAGTCACCTTGGGCTTTTTCTATTTTTACAATCATGTTGTCAACTTACACCTCCATCGACTTCCCAATTTCATCTTTGAACATAAAGTTGACAAATCTTTGGTAAGTTGCCCCAGCATTTTACAATCCAAAAGGCATGACCAAAAAGTAGTATAGCCCATTAGGAACAACGAAGAAAATTTTATCCCTATCCTCGGGAGCTATGAAATTTGATGATAACCTTGAAATGTATCCATCATGCTCAATAACTTACATGCAGCAGTTGAATCAACTAATAAATCTATCCGAGGCAGGGAATAAAGATCTTTAGGGCATGCTTTATTTAAATTCGTGAAATTATTACACATCCGCCATTGTCCATCATTCTTTGGGACTAGTACAATATTACAAAGTCAAGAGGGATATTGAATTTTTACAATATAAACTATATCTAGGAGTTTTTTGACCTCATTCTCGATGATTTGTGTCTTCTCAACATTAGATGTCCTCATCTTCTGTTTGATCGATTTGTACGAGGGATTGATTCCTTGGAGGTCGGATGCTTTTCATGTAAAGATGTCAATATTTTTTCTCTGGAAATCAACCATAAGATACTCCAAGTGGGGGCCGATGTCTGTTTCGATACGGGTTGGCTTGTTGGTGTTTTCGTGTTCTAGCTTAATGGTCTTAAATTCCCCGATGGGCTCCACCCTAGTATCTTCCAACTTCCTCTTCTTGCTGGCCTGGATCTTCTCGAGTTTTGCTACAGGGGCATCCCCGAGGTCTTCAGTTGTGGCTGAGTCTTCTGCTCATTTGACTTGATCGAGATGTTATAACACTTTCAAGCCTCTTTCATGTTGCATAAAGCCTTGCTTGTGCATGCTGGGGTCAAAAATTTGATTTTCATGTGGTAGGTCGACACAATGGCATGAAAGTCATTGAAAGTTGGTCGATCTATGATGACGTTGTAAGCAAATAGGGCATCAACCACCAGATAGTTTACCATCAAAGTTCTCCTTCAAGGAGCCTCTCCAAATGATGTTGACAAGTTGATTGATTCTTTCGGGATGATTTCTGAGCCCCCAAATCTGACTAGCGAGGTTCGCATAGGTTCAAATTTTAGTTGTCCCATATTCATTCGTTTCAAGTGGAGAGAAAAATGATGTTGGCCGAGCTGCCATTATTGATCAAGACCTTGCGTACTTTAAAGTTGGCAATCTCAATAGAGACTACCACAGGACAGTCTGTTTTATGGTTGATATTCTTGCACTCAAGGTGGGCCAAGTCACTATCAATGAATGAGATGGGCTCTACACTTATCGATAGGTGTAATGTTGTTTCAACGGGTGAGGCTTTAGTCAACTCAAGCCTCTTTTGGATTTGCATCCGGATAAACTTTGAGTCCCCCCAGTAGGACCTCCTACAATCATGTCAATCACCCATTGGATGGGCGGGTGATCCTCATGGGCGAATTTCTTTTCTTTATCCTCCCTTCTAGTGCTAATCAACCTTTTTCTACGGGGAGTTTGGTCAATTTTGCTCCTTTTGACTTGAGTGTCCAAGGTTAGATATTTCTTGAGGTGGCCCTACCTGATTAGCCTCTCAATCTTATCTTGAAGGTTGAAGCACTCATCTGTGTCATGCCCCTTCTGCTTGTTGAAGTGACAGTATTTTTTAGATTTTTTCATTGCCTCAGTCTCCATCAGTTTCCTTGATTTTTTGAGAAGGTTATCATGTTAAATTGGCAGATAAGACCTCTCTCCTCAGGATGTTTAAGGGTGTATAGTTGTTAAAACATTTTATGGGAGATCAACCTCTTTCTTTGTGCTTTTGGTGGTTTCTTTTTTCTTCTTCTTTTCAACCTTAGAGGATTTGAACTTGAGCTTGTTTATTTCCTCCTGGGTTATGTATCTTTCGACTAGGTCGAGCAGTTTCTCCATCGAATAAGGACGTTCACACATTAACGCATTGGCGCATTCCTTGTGTTTGAGCCTCAAGAATAGTACGTCTATTAAGAACTCGATCATGGGGTTATCTATCTTGCGGACCTCTATGTTAAACCTTGTAAAGAAGTCATGGAGGGACTTCTCTACGCTCTGGTTGATGGTATGGAGATGGGTGTGGGGGAGTTTCATCTTCCTCCTACTGGCAAATTGGTGTAAAAATTTATTGCACAGCTGGTCATAAGACTAAATCGACGAAGGCTCGAGCTTTACAAACTAGTCGAGCGCAATGCCCTGGAAAGTGGTCACCAACATTTTAGCATGGATGTATTCATTATGTCCGTGCAGCTACATCATGTCCTTGAACTGCATTAGGTACTCATTGGGGCCCATCGAGCTATCATATCTCGATTGACCAGTTAGGACCTTCGCGTCGATAGCAATGCACTCGTTGATAATATCTTGGATGAACGGGAATCCTCTTTCCCGATGAGACCTCTGAGGGCCCTCCAGATTAGATGCTCTTTCGGTATTTCTCCTCGAGATCTCATCGAGGCGCCTATTCTGTTGTTTGATTTGATGGGACACTTCTTCTTATTCCTCTCGATCAGCTAGAGTGGTGTTTCAATCAAGATATCGCCTTGCGCACTCAGCCCTATCATACTATAGGGTTTACCGGGCTACAAGGTCTGTAGATTTTTCTATATCTTCGCTGTAGTCATGCCTGAAATGTTCAACCTTATTGCGCTGAGGGGCTCAATTAGGTTGAACATGATTAATTGAGTTGGAAATCTCTTCCAGCAACTCTAGTTACCTCCACTCCTCTTGGGGTCGTCTAAGACTAGCTTCATATTGAGTGGGCGGCCACCTGGATTCTTGGTGACCACGGTTGCACCTGGGAGACTTATATTCTGAGAGAGACAATTATAGGGTGGCACTGCTAGTAGGGGTTGGCATAGTAGTGTGTCTATTTAATGCGGTAGATAGCTGGGCTAAGATTTAAGTAGAGATTTGCTCGTTTATCAGTTGGATCAACTAAGGCATAGTTAATATCAATATTTACTCCTGGGGGGTGCTAGGGCCTGGAACGTGTGCACTTTGTTAGGGCAGAGGAAGAGGCGGTGATGTGGACCTTTTATTTTCCTCCCTTTCTGATGTGGCTCTAAGTGTGTTCACTATTCTTTCATTGTAATCTCAAGGTTTTCCACAGACAGCGCAAAAAATGATGAGGTTAAAAGTCGTTTATAGTGAAAGAGTAGTGTTTGGATAAATTTAACCTGGGAGGTTAAGTAGTCCAAGTTATATTCTTTCCGAAGTCTGACATCTATAACAGCAACACACGTTAAACTAGTCAAGGTGCTCCTGGCTAAGGCACTTCAACGCTCAAGTTAGTTCTGGTCAAAAAATGATAATCGAATAGAATATTAAGAGCTTATATTGTATTTGGCATTACCTAGACCGTGGTTGGTTATGAGATTTTTATAGCCTTCTCCTGGTGTGTGATTTGTCGAAGATGCCTTGATCAGGTGTAATGGGTTTTAGTTGTTGCCAAGGGTTTAATGGTCATTTTAGATCTTGGTACTATTTCAGGTGGCACAATCTCCTATTTTGTAAGGTGAATAGTACTCTAGTAGGCGTCTCCCTATCAAAGGTGGTGATAGGGTTGGTGACAGCGATTGTACTGGCTGTTACGTGCTATTAATGCGGAGGCATGCTGCTTGTTGGAACAATAAATACAGCGTGGATATAAGTCAGCGCTAGAGTGAGTCACCTGGTTGATAATAGTCGAACAGACAGGGCTGGTCGATCAGAGAGATGGTCAAATAGGCGAGCAGGGTTGATGCCTCCCGTTAAACGCGGTCGGTAATAGTATACTCGACCAGATGGTTGTTGTCGAGTGGCTTAGCCTAAAACTGGTGTTGGGCCCTGCACGTTAAGTGGACCTGTTGGGCTTTATGTTGGGCTATCCCATATCAATTTTCTTTTGATCTTACTTGTAGTGGGCCTAATCTATTTATGCCATGTAACGTTGATACATGGGGCATTGATGAATCAAAAGAGCCGGGTATAGAGGTGTTGCAACTTGGGGGGCAACTCCCAAATGCCATTCCAAAGAAGGTTGCTCCAACTAATTCTCTTAGTCCCTTGTGGAAGCACAAGATCGAGCTCAAAATTTAGTACACTGTAGATCAATATCTCTTCACCATCACTAAAAACAGTCATTTGATAGTTGAGGTCGGCAAGATACATGTCTAGAAGTAATGTTGAGGAAGGAGGTTGAGGCCTAAAAATTGAGGCCACAGGGAGATAGAGGACACCCTTGAGAAAGGTAGAGGCCTCCTACAACTCCAAGCTTCTCAACTCCAAGATGACGGCCACCAAGGAGTTCCTCTAGTCGCCTGCTTTTGAGGATGCTTGCATCTGGATGAGAAAAGAGGATGTGAACAATATTATCCATGACTAATAAGTGCTACATTCATGATTCACCTTTAAATATATCTTCCTACGAGTGCAATAATAGTACATCAAGTACAAGAATGAAAATACTTAAAAACACTAAAAATTCATAGGCAATACAATAAGAGCATGTTGGGGTAAGTTTGCAGGCTTTTTAAAATATGTAATAAGATATTATACAATATTTGATAACTTTTTTTTTTAAAAAAATGTTATAAGTCCCCAAAATAAATTGATAAAATTTTCTAAGCTCTTTTAAGACAATAAAATATTTCTAACCTATTTTTAAAATGTTAGCAAATTCTTATAATTTCAACCATGTTAATTATTATAAAATTATCATTACTATACGTGTAAACTCCACTATCTTATTTTATCCAAACAGTACAAGATTTTATTTTTAAAATATGATCTAATATATTATAAATTTCAAAGAAATATTTTACTAGACAAAAGAACTTATAAGATGCTCACATAATTATATTCATAGGTAAATTGTAAATGTTGGACTTCAGTTATCCTCCCTTCGAAAAATATGAAATGATATATTAAGCGAGAAAAATTAATGGAATTTTACAGCGTTGCAGGCTCCTAAAGCTAAGAACATAAAATGAAACTTGACTACAATTTCAGATTCGAGGAATCCAAAACAACATATTTCTCTACATGTTCAATACAAAACAAAACAGAATGTACATAACAAAGCATGTGAATGGCTACAATATATAAACAGTCATAATTCTGTACTCCGAAAAGTATCATAAGTGCAGCAAAAAAGCCCAGAACTGCTGAGAAATCCTCATCAGTTGTCGCAGCTCCATCTTGATGTAGGCACGCAGCTTAGATATCGACACCAATGACATTTATCATTTGCGTTTTCTCCCTTAAACAGCATCACCAATCCCACCGTGAAACTACAAAATAAGGGGGGAATAAGCATAAAAGTTTAGCGTCTTCTTCTATTCCTTTTTTCATAAGGGAAACAAGTTAAAACTTAGAAAATGTACTATCAAAACCTCAAAAAAAGACATGCAAATTAATATATATATATATATATATATATGTATGATCCTAAATATGGTAAACATCAATTCAAGTTAACAAGAGTCCAGTGCTTTATTTTAAATTAAACCTGGTTTTAGAGAAAATCAATTAGATATGAAGTTCAACAAAGAGATATATACAGCCTATGCAATTATTGATATGATATATGAAGTACATATTGTGAAAAATTAACCATAGACATAGGAAAGCTTACCCAACGATCAACAAAATGGTGGCGACAACCCAGAAAACATATTGGTAAACTGTGTATTTGGACTTTAGCCGAGTATCAGCTGGGCGATGCTGGTGTTCCAACCAACCAAACTGGGGTCGGACCAGCATTACAAAGCCAAGGAGGAAACCTGTCAGAAACCCTCCAATATGTGCAAAGTTGTCGACATGTGGAAGAATCCCAACGGCCAAGTTAATTGCGATGATGACAATCAGAGTAAACAGAGCTGCAGCCTATTGGACCATGGAGATTATAAAAATCCATTATAAATTTCAAATTTCTCAAAAGTCGTCCATAAACAAACTAAGCACGATCTATCTATGCCTCAAGAACTTTGCCATTTTGCATATGGAAGACAGTGCTGCTCCTCTTCCTACTTGAGGCCCAGACAATTTGTCTGAATAAAAATAGAACTGTTGAAAAGTAGCTGAGAATCTTACTTTGTTTGTATAAATAGACCAGTTGGTGAATAACTCGGATAACATTGCTCCAAGAAGTCCAAATAGAGCACCTGAAGCTCCAACAGAGATATTCCTCTGAATGAAAAGGGAAGACAGTATGCTCCCGCCAATACCTGACAATAAGTAGATTATCCCTACTCGCACTGCATAACACAATTCAAAATAGTGAAGGTGAGAATGCAAGACAACAAAAGAAAATTTAAGTAATAAGCATCTGACAATTTCCATTGCAACAATATCCTAGTGCAGACAGAACTATTTTGAGCTGAGTTCATAGGTAGAGAATAAAATGGATATAAAAGTTCTCAAAAAACGTTTGCCATTGAGGCTAATTGTAAATAACTTAAAATCATTACCAAATCCAAATTGCTGCTCTAGGCGAATTCCGATAAACACCAGGCTCAGCATGTTTGCAAGTAGATGAATAACACCAGCATGCAGCCAGATACAAGTAATGAGCCTCCATGCTTGATTCTGGTGCACTATCTTGTTCCACTCAAGGGCTCCCAGTTTCTCCAGTCTGCAAAAGCAGAGATAAAATAATTAGTTTACTTCTGATATGAGGATGATAATCTTTAATCTCACAAGAGCATTTGAGCCAACACTATGATAACAAAAGATTGCGTAAAGGAGTATCCCTTGATTTAGTTTAGAAAATATGTATCATTGAATCTTGTCCTAATTCTAGGTGAATCCCACTATAAAGGGGTTACGATTAAGTATAAAGCATAGTTATGGGAAAACATAATCACATGAAGGCATGGTTCTGATGAAAAGAGAGCCTTATTGACTGCTTAAAACATTGGAAACATCAATAGGCAAATGATGATGATTTTATCCATCACACAATATTATACACCTTTAAGACAAACCAAGATTCTAAACAGATTATATCAGGAATTGCACAATCAGGAAGAATGGAAGGTGGCATAGAGGCATCATAATAGTCCAAACTTCAACGTCTGACAGAACAACAGGGTCTAAACTTGGGGTGAAGCTCCCATGTCATGCACTAAGTTAATCACTAAAACAAAAGAACAGGGAGATAGATAGCCTCTCTTTAACCAGAACCACTAAACTTATGAGTAAGTATGAGATCAGATTTAGAATGTAAAAAATGGAATATAAAGTCAAACTAATCTTTGGAGTCTGAAAGCTACTGGTTATGTGAATTCAAATAAATGATCAATGGCT
>JACGDI010005854.1:117750-196698 GCA_014898725.1 Jacaranda copaia
AAAAAAAAAAAAACCCTCTCTCTTATTGGAAGCTCGGAAATCTTAAAACTGGAATCCAACTTTCAATGAACAAGGAAGCCAGAAGTAGATACAAAAATTAGAGAGGAGAAAGAGGAAAGTTCAACAGAGATATCCGACTGTTTCAGCTAAGATGCTGACCATAAATCACGAGAAATCAAAAGTTAGTCAGTCTAATTATCAAGCTAACATCAAACAAATGAACAAATATGAGGCTAACGAGTAAGACACACTCACAAAATCAGAAGCCCAAGACCCATTCTCGAAGCTTTCAACCCCAAAACTTAAAACACAAATTAACCCCAATTCAAATAAAATAGCAAGAAATTAATCACAAAATGCGTCTTCAGAGAGAGGGGGGAAAAGAAAGAAAGAAAGAAACCTTTCAATACGATCCACCAAAAACTATAAAATCAACCCAATTTGAAAAAGAATTCCTTAAATTGGAAAATCAAAGAAAATATTTCTGCATATCCTAATCAGCCGAAGTCATCAACTTTCGAAAAGAGCAACAATAAGGAACCAAATAATTTTGCTGCAACCAAAGCACAGAAATTTAGGAATCAACAATCATGAGGGAGACAAAGAAAGGGACTTTACGTTGAGGAAGAAGGGCCAAAGAGAGGGTTTTCCCTGAGGGGTTGAAATGAGAGCCTCCCAAGAAACTTGGCCACACATTGTCCTTGAAACCGATTATGATTCTTGGGACAATTGTTGACAAACATGATTACCACAAACATGGCAACGTTTGCTACAACTATCATGGGCACCAGCCATGAAGTCCACTGACTGTCTGAATACTCAATGTCATATGCTCCTCCTGCTGCATAGTAACTCTGTGGGTACCTCTGGTTTCTGTTTTTTGTTGCTGTACCCCTCTCCAGATCTCCATTTCCCATCATTCTTTACAATATCTATATATTTATGTATGTATTCTGAGCTATTGTATATATATGCGCGGGTGTGTCTGTGTGTGTGTGTGAGAGAGAGAGAGAAAGGGAGAGAGAGGGAGAGGGGGAGAGCTTAAGGAGAATGCAAGGATTGGCGGGGAAAGAGAGAGAAGGAGACCTATTGAATATGGTGGAGTTTAGGACAGTGGTGTTGTATTTGGAGATTGCTTTTGAGTTGTTGCTTGTCTTTATCAATTGGACTACCTTTTGTTTTGTTTGGTGAGTATTGGTAAGGAAGGAGGAAGGTCTATGGGCATGGGATTCTTATGGCCAAAGGGTTATTTTTATGCGTCTTCTGAGATTCCAATATGTGCAATTATTTTATCTTCCCCACACTGCAGAGTGAATGGGTGATTATTTTTTTCAAAAAAATAGCCCACTTTTCCTTGTTTGAAAGACAACGCAACTGGCCACGGAACAAGTTCTTGAGGGGGCCAGGCAGGCAACTGAAAATTCTTGTTGGGATCAAACATGTTCAGTTTTTAATTTTTCTTTTCTTTCATCAAAATTTAAAGTTCAAACAAAGCATTATAAAAAAAATGATTGTATCCCGTTAAAATATATATGCAAAGTTGAGCTCATGAATTGCATTTGTCATAATTGCAATAGTATTTCCAATTTTAAATCATACCTGGTAGTCATTCAAATATTAACTTTTAGATCAAAGGGTTCGGAAGCATTACAAAAGCAATCCCCGTGTTATAAAAGCATATTACACCATATTTTTTATAGTCAGTAGTCAGTACGAATATGAAATTATTGGTTAAATGGGGTTAGTTTAATAAAATAATAATGTGTTTTGCGTGTGGCGACAGTTGACGGGGATTGAAATGAAATGTTGTGTGTCCTTGATTTCTGAGAAGCAACCAGTCCCAGTCCCAGTCCCAGTCAGCGTGTATTATTCTTTTCTTATAATTTAAGAAAAAATATATATTAGAAGGTTAATTCAATTCAATTCAATTCAAAGCATCAAGTTTCAACAGCTCAATCAGCGACAGCCAATTCAATGTGAAGTGCCAACCATTCTGTTTTGTTGCATAAACGCGTTATTGGTGAGCACATGGAATTCACCCGTTCTTCTATTGCCTTCCAACTGCAGTCGGCTAGCTCACTAGTTTGGATTCTTTATTTAATTCATATTTTATTTTATAAATATATATATTAAAATATTTTTATAAAGATAATTAATTAAAAAATTAAATCTATTTAATATATACTCATCTAATTAAAACAAAAAATGAAATATATAATGAAATCTAATATATATAATGTAAAATGATGTTCAATTCTATTATAAGCATATTTTTCATGTAGTAATGATGTAGATAAGACTGTAAATGGATATTTGAAAATTTATTTACTGATCGTATTTATTTCTATGTGTATAAAATTTATCTGTATTCATTTACATTAGATATTATTTTTATTTGATTAGTAGATATTTGATCATAAATAGATACAAATATGATAAATGTGTATTTGATTTGCTTAATATCTATTTCAAATATATATTTATTAAATAATATATTATTTCTATTTTTTGATAAAAATCTTATAATCCATATATATAAATTATAATTGAAAATTTGGGAAGAAAACAAAATAAATTTAAAAAATTATTGTAATATAGGAAAAATTGAAGAATAAAATTAATCAACATAATTATTATTGGTTGACTTTATAATCAATATACTTAAAATATCATTATCAATATTGATTAGTGCTAGTAATCAATTATAAAATTAATTACTAATTAAAAATTATGATTTTTGTTTGATTGCTTTCTTTTTGATGAAATTGTATAGTTCTTTTTATTAATTAAAAATAGGTATTTGTTATAAATTAATAGATTCACACATCTGGATATTTGTAAATGGATGTTTAAATAATTATAATTGAATATGAATATAAAAAAAATTCGAATGTGGGTAAGTTTAATCAAATATGGATATATCTAAATAATTATAATCGAATATATATATATATATATATATATCCAAATTTGATTGAGATCCAACGGATATGAATTCAAATATTATGCTTAAGTATATATCGAATCCATATTCGGATCTGAATATATGAAAAGTTAATCGAATACAAAGATAGAAACAATGTATCCAATCCATTTAATATCCATATACACTCCTAGATGTGAAAAAGTTAGTTTTGTTTATTTTTGCGCTATATATAATATATGTAACTTCCTAAAATACATTTCTATATTTCTCTTTTCTTCATGTATGTCAACATATTTTCATATATAATAACCATAACTTTCTATATTAATTTTTGCAACACCTTAATATATTGTTATTTTTATTCAATTTATCTATGTCAACATATATATCTACATATATAATATCCTATTTATATTTATTTTAATATCAATATAAAAAGATTATATTAGTTATTTTTTGTAAGCATCCATATTTAATTTTGATAAATATTCAATATTGAAGTGACTAGAAATGAACTTAAGGATATTTTGACAATTTGGCTAAATATGATAAATCAACTATAACATTAATTAAGTAAATGAGTCAAAGAACCCAAAAAATAAGTTAAACCTGCTAAGAGGTAGGAGTGTTCACGGAGCAATTTGATTCGATTTTGAGAAAAATCTTAACCAAATCAAACTAATTAGTTTTGATATACGACCAACCATTTGATTTGGTTCAACATGGAGAAACCAAATCAAACCAATTAAATTTAGTTTGGTTTGATTCGATTTTTTTATTTTTCTTAATTTTAATTTTTAGGTATAGATGAAACAAAATCTATTATATTTGTCATATAAATTCACTTGCAAAAGCCATTTTGTGCATAGCATATGGACCTAATCTTTTACCATTAAAAGAAAAACATAATCTAAAAAAGAGAATATTTTGGCAAACAAAAAAAGAAAAAAGGTTTAGAAGCCGCTGAAGCAATGATAAACTGAAAAACTGAAATAACATCAAATTATATGTTTACCTACTAACGAGCACATGATGACAATAGTAATTCCACTAACATTATAATGATAATAGAACAACGAAAATTAAGTTAAAAATTGAGCTAGGGTGGGAGGAAAATAAGTAAAAAAATTGGGGTATTTTTGGCAAAACATATAAAAATAGAGATTATAGTAATATTATCTGTTCCATTTGGTTTGGTTTGGTTTGGTTTGGTTTGGTTTTGATTTTGCCAATTGAAAACCGAACCAAACCGTTCGGTGTTTTAATTTTTAAACAAAAAAAATAATTTAATTTAATCAATTTTTAATTGGTTTTCGATTTTTTCGATCGGTTTAATCGATTTTATTTGGGTTGGTTTGGTTATGAACACCTCTACTAAGAGGGCAGAAAAATCCTAACGGGCTTAGGCCCACTAGGACTAAATTTGTAATACTGAGTTTTAGAAATAAATGGGAAACAAGAAATAATTTTGCCAAATTTTTCATAGTGGAAGAGCTCTAGAGAAGAGTAGCTCTCTCTACACATGTTTTTGAGAAGACAAACCAACATCAATAGTCTTTCGTAAATCACATTGCTCTTTTTTCAAGCAGCATCAAATATATATACACATTAATATATATAACTTTATATTAACTTTTGTAACTCATTGTTTTAATATGTAATTTTTGTATTCCTTACTATTTTGTCTAATAGCTTCTTCTAATATTTGTTATTTACATTATGGACAAATGCATACATATACATATATATGTATGTGTGTTTAACTAGACATTTATATAAATCTATTTGTCAATGCAATTTAATTGACATGTGTTACATAAGCCAAAAATTCCCACAATGGTTTATATTATAAGTAATTTAAACATTCAATTTACTATTTAAAAAAAAATTGTCTTCTTTTTCTCCACCTCTATAAAATCATTCTCTTTGTAAGTCAAAATTGATTTTTCTAGGATATCATGTATTTTATAACTTTTATATTATCTTTTCCTAATATTTTTAATTTGTATATTTATGAACCACAATAATTTAGGAAAATTTGAGTCTTAATTTAAGTATTCTTTTAGATGACAGTGATGGGATAAGTTAATTTTATTTAGTTTGCCACTTCAACGTATTTTCACATATGATATCCCATTAATATTTATTTAATATTAATATAAAAATATTATAAATTTATTTTTAAAACTATATGTGTAATTTTAGTAATTATTCAATACATACGCATATATTAACACATAGATAATTTTTTTATAATAATTTTGTAACTCTCTTTATTAATACATAATTTTTGTGATTTCCTTATAGTATTGTCTTAAAATTATTAAATACAAATACGGACAAATACATACATATATAAATATATATTGCTGTAGATATAGAGGTTCGTTAATGTAATTTAATTAATATGTCTTGATCCACACATATTGTGTGTTTATTAACTTTTCATATATAGAGTATTACAGTAATATAGAATACACTATAATTTATTTTTATGCAATACATTATGTTATTCCATGAGTTATCTTTATTTTCTTAATTTAAAATGTTAATTAAGTTAATCATAATTGAGAAAATTTCTAAATCTAAGTTAAAAATCTCTAAATGTGTATATATAAACACTAAATTAAAATAATCTAAATATACAATTCACTATATATTTAAAAATGTAAAAATATTTATTTATTTTTTTCTCCACCTCTATATGATCATTCTCTTGGTATGTCGAAATTTATTTTTTTAGGAGATGCATGTATGTATAATGCTCATACTTTTTTAATATTTTAATTTTTATGCTAATAAACTAAGATAAATTTGTAAAAAAATTTTGAAGTTCCAATTTTATGGTAAATTAATTAGAAAGATCCTCTCCTACCTAAGTTATTTTTTAATGTTGAATTCTTTAATCTTTTCAAATCAAGTTAAGGAAATTTTTTTTTAATTTTATCTTCTGCATAATCTTATGAATAATTTATAGGATTTATAAGGTAATTTAATATATTCCCAAAAAAAAAAAAAACATTTACATCTATATTACGTGTCTTGTAGCTTTGTAGAACATATGTCAAAATTTAATTGTTGTACTTGGTGCAACATTGAGGGAACCGTAGTAGGGGATGTAAAGTAGCTGTTTTCATCTTGGCTAGATAAATATATACACACACACATGCTATAACAAATTATTTTGTTATTTTGTTGATTAATATGTTATCAGTATAAGTGACATCGTTTCGAAGTTTCATAACATTAGGATAATGAACACTTATTAGGTTTTTGGATAATGAAAACCACACTTAGTTCCATGCACAACAGGTTATATGATTAATTGCAACTCAATACTGTTCTTTGTCGTAAGACACGAGCAAGTAAACAGAGAGTTATTCCAATATTGAAGATAACAAAAAACCAAAAACCAAAATAAAAAAATAAAAAAAAAACTTATTGTGGAATAAAAATTAAATAAAGAAATAAATTACTTAGTTGATGAAAGCTAAATCTTAACGCCTTAATAGTCAAGCAATCTCTAATTAGTGCAAGCATGTCTACTACATAGAGCAGCTCCTTGAGGTTAACGCCATTTGGCAAGGTTACAATCAAAAGTAAATTAAGTTAAAATAAAATTAATTAAAGGGTGTTTCACTAATATTATAAAAAAACATAATATTAATGCCAAAATAATAAGTGATAATATAAAAATTATTACTAATGACATGCATTAAATAACAATTCCTTTTATTTTGTCACTAATTATAACTTTCAAATAACAATAATTTTTGCTTTGTCACAAAATGTATCAATAGTGATAAAAACTAATATTTTTAGCTGTCAACACTGACAATTAGTGATACTGCTATGTTGATAATCTAGTGACAATAAAACTTGTTATTATAATTTGTGACAAGATTTTCAATGTTATTAGATTGCCATCATGGGAGTGTCACTAATATTGGATGTTGTACATAGATTCTAATCATATTTATCTATCAATATTAGCTGCCTCACACAAATTTCAAACTTGGTTATTGATGCGGAAATATAAGACACCATGGGTAAAAAAGTAAAAATAATTATGTGGACTAATTGAATAAATAACGACCAAGTAAACTACTAATAAATCTAATAAATTAAGGTCGTGAAAATGGATACTTAGACCCAAGTGGATCAAATCTCACTAAGCACTTATCCATTATAAATATCAACTTCCAAGGCTAAAATACACACATTAAATTATGTTACAAAAATTCTTGAGCTTTGACTCAATGGAAAGTGGGTTCCAAGAGTCGAACTTCATTTAATTGTGTTGATTCCCAGAAAGAACTTTGACTCTATTTTAATGCAACATCATCTTGGTGTTTTTTGTGGAAACTTCTGAAACAAGAAATGTTGAAGATGCAGACAAAGTTTAGAGCTTGAGATTCCATCGCGCAAGTTGCACTATGAGGCGAGAATGTAGAGAACCATCTTTTGGAGGTGCAATCTTCTCTAGCAACAAAGTTAGCACTTGAAGCGCTCCCAGCACTAGAGGAGATGCCAGTGCAGCAAGCTCCAATCCCTAGAGGACTAGTGTTGTAGATGACTTAGTAAGTAATGATGTTGCTAAAGGATAACGCCACCACATAAGTCATAGATAAAGTAGTTGCCCAGTATGCTAGTGAGCATAACGCTCAGGAACAACCCCAATCTTCTCATCAGAGCAAAGAAACCTCATTGTCACAAAAGCGGACACAGAGAAGGACGAATGGGCATTGTCCCTCTTTTACCTCATCATGTGGATATTTAGTCTTTCTTACAAACTAACCAATCAAGGCTATTCCTTACTATGACTGGAGTTTCGATTCACTCAAATGTCCTCAATATTTAAGAGGAGTAAGGAATGAATACCTTCTCATGGTTGTCGCTTTTCCAAGACATAGTTTTTCTGTCTAGCCATCTTGGTGGAGTCATTTTCCCTATCATGAAGATTGTGAACTTTTCAAATTTTGATAGAGTTAGAGATTTTCAATTGTACTTAGATGGAAACATGGTATGCATAGAGCTGTATGCTTGATGGAGCATATCGAAACTTTTATCCAGCATCATACAAAAAGGTAAACATGGGAAGTTCAAGATACCTTATAGTGGGCAAGCACCTAGCACTTTGTAGAAGCTCTTGATTTGAGTGGAGAAGTGCATCCATATTCGAGAAACACCAACTTTTATGGAAAACCATAAAAGGTGATGGATAATACTAGAAGGTGAGGTGAATACTCTATAATGGACAACCTTAAAGTTGTCCTGCAAAGATAGTAGACAATCCTAAGAAGTAAAGTTTGATGAGGTGCAGTGCTTCCATCGCAATGGAAAATGAACTATTGAAGAATGCAAATCCTTAAAGAATGAGACTGAAAGATCAATCCAGTGAGTTACCATGAGGAGTTGTTGCCAAGCGGTGAAGGTTACCCCTAAAAACATTTAGGATTTAGAGCACCGAGTACCATTGTAAGGCTTTAGACCAGAGATTGAAACTTTGAAGAGGGTTTCTAAGCAAATGCAAGCCTTCACTTAGCATAAAAACAACCCTTAAAACATTGGACGTTACCTTTGGAGAAGGAGACTCGGAGATGAATTCACTGATGCCCTAATAATCCCAACATCGTTGGCCTATTCTTGGGGAGGAAGATCCTAGTAGATAATAAGAATTTTGCAAAGGTCTTACTCTGATGATCCTTCCAATTAAGAATGTTGGTACCCAGGGTAAAAGATCAATGTTTCTCCAGTTGGATCTAATGGAGAAATCATAGATACAAGTAACCAAAATGAGAAAAACAATACAAGCTCGAAACTAGAAGAACCCCAACGAAGTGAAAGTCATCTAAGTAATTTGGTAAATGCTCTAGAGGTTAAAATGAGACTCTAAAGATAAAAAGTATGTAGAACGAGAATCCAAATTGGTGGAGATGTTTAGATAAGCTCATGCCCTACTAGTTATGTTTAAGGGGGCCTAAACTATCCTCGAAACTTTATGGAGGAGATGTCGCTCAGCTTGGTAATCAGCACCAAAAGAAAATTAGCAAACAAAGTACTACCAAGATTCCCAGAGTTTACATGAGCTAAAAGCAAGTGCTAAGATTCTTCTAGAGTTGAGAGGGACCGTGTAAGTCCTAACATCCCAAAAAAGGCACACAAAACTAGAAGATCAAAGGGGTAAGATGCCCTATTGCACCTAAGAAACCTCCAAGGTAGAAATGTAGTAGAGAGAAGAGCTGTAACTTCATAATCCACCATAATATGAGAAAACTTCAACATGGAAGAAGTAGAAACTCAGGCAATATTTCACAAATAAGGAAAATCTCCAACTTCAATAAATGTGCCCTTTGCAGTACAGTTGATTCACTTCCAGGAATAAGTTTGTTTATTTTAGTAAAATTAGGTGTCTTTTTTAGTGTTCAAATTTGTGTTCCCAATACCTGAGGCTGATTTTTGATTTTATCATGAATAAAAGACTGTTTAAATCAAGGAGTTAATAATTGTTCATTTTGTTAATTTAATAAAGCATTCTAATTTTTTTTCCAAACTTGTTTGCATGTTACTGCATAATTATGACTTACAGTAATATATTATTTGTAGTATGACCTAATAGGTGTTTACATAGAAGCATAAAACATCAAGCATGCAACATCACTAAGAAATGACTCCGCATAATAATTAATACATGAGCTACATTAGTACTATTGTAAAGCCTCTAAGGGGGCATGTAGTGGTTGACATCATCACTACAAAACCTTAAGAGAGGCACATGATGACAACATTAGCACTATTATAAGACCCTTCAAGGGCCACGTGACAAAAAACCACTATAAGATCCTCAAGGGAACACGTCGCAAAAGACTATTTTAAGACCCTTAAGGAGGTGCATGACAAACATAAAAGACCATTAAAGATCCCCAAGAGAGTGAATGGAAAATAAATAAATACTAGTACAAGACCTCTAAAGAGACATAACAATATCTCTGAGGGAGACCCTTAGTTTCCTCTATGGAACGTCTCTATAGGTGACCCCAAGCAGCTCCTCTAGAACATCTCCAAAAACCTCGATTGGTTTCATCCACAAATATCACCATGGGAGACTTGGAGTGGCTCCTTCTGCAAAGATGTAGAGACTTAAATAGCCTTCTCCATGGAACATTTGTGAGAGACCATAAGTGGTTTCCATGGAATTAATTCGAGAGAAATCTTGAGTGCCTCTTTATACACAACATCTCTATAGAAGACCCTGAGCGGGTCCCTCTAGGGAACCTTTCCACAGGAGACCCCAGAGGACTCCTTCCACAAAATAAACAATTAGTTGTAAGATCCTAAGTAAGCAGTGACAATGACTACAACAACACTCGTAAAGGGGGGTAGCATTAATGAAAAATAACTATAATAAAACCTCTCAGGAGGACTTATAACAACTAAGTCAATAGTAAGGCCCTCAACGGAGCTTGCAGTCATGTCTACCCTTTACTATTTTGCATTGCGATAAAGTCTTGAGCAAAATTGAAAAAAAGTAACACAAAAAAATGTTTTAACACATTCCAATATGTGAGTAACATGCAAGATCAATGAAAAGCATAAACAACAAAGTTTTCCAAATTACTTAGCCAAAAAAAGGAAGGGGAGAGCTCAAATTAGCTTAAATATCCAGAATAAAAATGTATAATTAAACAATCATAAATAATGCAAACATGTGTTGACATTTGGCCTACACTTGGTCATTGAAAAAAAAGCTTCCAAAATCAGGTCAAAAATAAATAGTTCTCAACAAATAAAAGAAAAAAAAATGATTAACTCTTAGTTTAAGTCCTACTATACTTTTATAGAGCCACAATTGTAGAATCCTCTACCATAGCATTAGTTCTAGCTATTGAAACTTCACTAGAATATTTGATAGAAAGGTTGATTGAGATCTTATGGCCAAATCACAGCAAGTCATCTAGAGCATACTACGTAATCTCACCATATATGCGGCGGCAATCTAGGATAGTCTGGTCAATGATCATAGTAGCTTTTGCCTAGACTATCTTAAAGAACTCGCCAAAGCTCTTTAAACTTTTTCACCATCGCCTTGCTTACACTAGACACCAATGCCTTCCTGAATGAAAGACTCCAAGAACTTCCTCTTGATCTTTACCTCTTTAAAATACCTCTTCTTCAACTATTTATGCTTTTTCAACAATTTGGCGAATTCCTTGCACTTCTAGCATGCTATTGGGCAAGTCCCCCAATCTCTTCCATAAGCCGAGCTATCATAACTACAATCCCCTCTGCTCGGTGAGATGTTTGCATAACTAAATTATAAATCCATAACAAAAAGGACTAATAATATGGTCACACGATTGCACGTAACTATAAACACTAAAAGCCAATATTATAAACTAAGTAAAAAGAGTTGTACTTACTTGGTTTAAGTCTCTAGTAACAAACTCAATCAATTGGAGAAGAGAGAATATCTCTAGTTTCTCTTGATCATACTCATTAATCCCATTTTGCAAATTATTGTGCTGAAAGCAGTTTCATCAATATCCCAATGAGAGTTTATGGTGCAACTCCTATGCAAATAATAATAGAACAAACACTTGCTTTCACCAATATAAAAAGAATAAGAAGACCTTGGACAAATAGCTTCGACAATGGACTTTCGAGATTCCTAATCGATCTTGAAATCATAGGCTCAAAACTATTGTTCCAGGTACCCATTTTATGACAACTTTCAATTTTTTCTCTATTTTTGTGCCGTTAGTAGGATTAGTATTTCTGGTAATTGTAGCGGCTTCTTTATTTCTTCATGTTCAAAAAAGTAAGATTGTTTAGATTTGAGGAGACCTAATCTCATCCCCTTTTTTTTGGACATACAAAGCCTCAAGGGCGCTATATTATAGGAGCCCAAACTATGTTATTGAATAAATTCTCCTCTATTTGTTGCGGGTAAAGGGCTCTTTTCTCCTCCTTTCTTCAAACTCCAATTCGTGGGTAAAGGGCTCTTTCCTTATTCTTCAAACTCCAATTCATATTTTTTATAGAGAATTTTTTTATCGAAGATAGAATAAGATTTATTTTGCATCATATCTAGGGATTCCTCGATTCGAACCAAAGAAACAATGCAACTTGATTAGTATCAAAGAGACTGCAATCTTTTTCTATTTGTGAAGATCCTACTGGAGTGTCTTCTACTTCTAATAAGCCATGAACTAGATCCAAATCATTCAGTGACAGTTTAATGCACAATAGAAGGACATTATTAACCTTTTGGTCCAATCATATGTTTTGATAATAACAAACCAACCTTTGATATTAATGATTTCTTAAAGTGATGATTAAAAATATAAAGAGCTCAAAGTATTAGTTTATATTTGATCTAGTTTTTGAAATACTACCTAAAGGAAGGAATGATTTCTAGATATCAAGAAAGAATTGGTGCACATTTGTGACAAAAGCTAAAGAATTCAATTGCCCAGTTGAATGACCTAGAACACTCAATGTTCAAAGTTCAAATTTAAATTTGAAGTCTAGAATAGCTATATAAAGGACAAATTGTAAAGGCAGTTCACTTGCACCAAAATGGAAAATGCAAGAAGTCAAACTTGAAAGTGGGGACTATTTTACACCAAAGAGAAAAGTTTGTAAAGACTCCATTCTTATGAGTAACATCTCCAAGTGTCTCTAAATGGCTAGTTGGCCAATAAATACTCCAAGGTAGCATTCCAATGAAGAAAGAGATACTGTAGAAACTTCCAATCTTGTACTTTCATCCTTTGTGTACAAAGTCTCTCAAACTACACTCAAAATCTCTCAAGTCTGATGAGCTTAAACCTATTTTTCTTATTTTCTCTAGATTGAGAGATAGGCTTAAATCGTGCAAAAGCTTTGTGTAAGCTTAATCTCTACCCTATCCATGACAATCTTGTAATGCTAAGGTTTATTCTTAAAGTTATAATGCCAAAGGAATTTGCTTTTAGTTAAGATTAAGCAATAAAGTCTAGTGCGGAGGGAATTCATTTCCTTAGGATGCACTCTTTGAAGGTTAGACTTTATCCATAAAAAGTTGGATTTGAAGTTTATCCCACAAAAAGTAGTTAATAGTGTTAAAGGAATTTGTAACCTGGTAAAGCACTCATTATAGGTTTAACGTATTTGCTCAAAAGGTTGGGTTTTTAGTTGAGCCCTAAAAAATCCAAATTTAAGTTCTTTTGATACCTTAGGAACCAATATTTTTAGTTGAGCTCGCAAAAGCTAAAGTTCAGTCTTTCTATACTGTAAATGATTGGGTTATCACTACTCTTGTGTAAAAGTTTGGATTACTCTGATGAAAATTTCTAGTTTAGGATTACTCTCATAAAAAATATTTGTAATAGGTTAGGTTCGATCCTATAAAAAATATGTCTAGTGATTTTTCCCAAAATCCGAAGTTGCAAAGTTTAGGTAGAGCAGTAGGGATCTTTTAGTTTGAAGCTCTCTAAATCTTAGTATTATTTACTTGTTTTATTCTTTACTTTATCCACTATTACTTATTGATTACTACACTACATTTTGGTTTTAACTCTAATACTGATCCACTATTTGTTTGAGTATTGCAAGTATTGAACTAGCAGGATCAGGAATGAATGACTCCTGAAAGTAATCCACTTCGTGAGAAAAGTTAAAATAGTATACATTACCTCATCTCTTATGCTCAAACTTTGTACCACAGAGATTGAGCATGATGCTTGCCGAAATACCTCTAAGGGAGGGCTTGGATGCCCCCACTGGAGACGAGTTCCTGTGCTACTATTCTGTTACACACCTTTGTTGTGAATCTCAATTTTCCCTCTTAGTGTAAATTCTAGCCAAGTTGACTTTTCTTGCCAAGAACTATAAATTTGATTAAGTTTAATGGTCCAAAAAATAATGAATAAAAATAATGTAAATGCCAAGGAGATAGAAAGAATGCATAACAAGCATGCCAGCAAGTGGCCGAAAAGATAATTAAGTACCCGCTAGAACATGTAAGTGATGTCAAAAGGGGAAGTTAATAGCCTTGCCTCATTAAAGCATTGGTGAAGGTCGTGGTGAATCTTTCGCAAATACATCAAACGATGGTGAACTACTCCAAATATGGGAAAACTCCTCTTCTAAGGCTCTCTAGAGGAAGATAAGCCACTTAAGAATTTACAATTTAGCCTAGGAAAGAAGTGAAAGAAAAACTTCATTTAGTACCCTCCACATTATGAAAAGAGAGTGAAAACTTTCCAAAGAGATATGAAGTCCCAAGCCGTTAAAAGCGTGCTGAAAGCCCACAAAATATGTGAAGAAATTCAGAATAAACTGACTTAAGCAGATCCTACAACAACTAACTATTTCCAACAATAAGGAATCTAGAGGAAGGGAAATAAACCACGTTGAAATAGCTGTTAAAAATGGTGAAGTATCCTGAATGAGGCAATATAATATGATCATCTGAAGAAGAAATAACATACTCAAACTCATCAAAGGTGTAGACCTTATGCCTTAAAATTTCTAACTCCCCGAAACAAAATGAACAAGATAGTTCATCAACACTAGCAAAAATACTACCAAAGTTAAAAGCACCCTCAAACCTTTCCTTGGAAGAATCCTTTCCCTCAAACTTAGATTTAGAATTCGAATTGGACGAAAAAGGTAACTTAAAATCTAAAGGCTAAAAACACGCTCTTGATGTGTGACTCCATGGTACAAGATTGGACTAGATGATGTTGTCAAGAAGAGCTCACAAACTTAAAAAATGTGGCGACTCCACGAGGGGGATGACCTTGTGAACTTGACGTATTTTGACACTACTATGGCTACCCAAAATGGCAACTAGTGGAGTGGTTGCTTGCATTATCGATGTCTCATGAGCACCAATCTAAGTGTCAGGCACCCCCAGATGCACAAACGTCATGGGCAACAAACCTTGAATTCCCAAACTCTAATTTAAGCTAGATCTTACTACTTGATATCCCACTTTTAGAACTAGAAATATCATACTCCCAAATTGAAGTTCCCCAAGAAAATTTTTACTGACTTTGAGGAATTAAAAAATATATATAAGGGAATAAAGTGAAAAGAAAAAAGAGAACTGTTGAAATTACCTTGGGAACTCATTTTGTTCCACTAATAAGGCTTACATCCTAAAAACCACAAATAGCACAAAAGTTCTCTAAGTCCTTGGAGGGTGCAAAATATTAAGTAAAATGTCTCTTAGGAACAATCAGTTAAGGAGACTCAAGAGTCCTAATCATCGAATTATTTAGATTTCCCACAATAAAAAATAAAATATTTAATAAAATTAATTAATTAAGAAATAGATAATTGCAACGACTTTCCTTAAGTTTGGGATAATCACAGATATTTACCATGAGGTGTGAAAAATTATAATTACTTCCCCTATCGTTAACAAGCATCTAAAAGCCATAACAACAAGTGTAAAATGATTAGATTGCCCTTAATAACCTAGAACAAAAAATAAAAAAATTTAAAAATCTAGAAGACAAAATATCCCTATATAAATTAATATAAAAATATTTAGTATATACACAATGTACATATATAGTTATTTGTATATATATAATATACATACAATTATATATAAATACTCATTTGCCATGCTTGACAGCCATGGTTATGCTACTAAAGCTTGCCAAAAGCTTCCCATATCTATGAAGCATTTGCCATGGCTGCCACATCTGGCCGCCATGACTATGGCAATATATTGGATTTGGCCAACCTCGCAGCTCCCAAATAACCACAATGGTTGTGCCATATGAAGTTATGGCGGTCACACTTCCACCTTTGAATAATAGTTATGAAGTTTATGATACCAAAGAGAGTGGCTTAGGTGCATCAGTAATTAAATTTTTAAAATAGAAATTCATAAAATGTTTTGAGCCTGAACTTAACTTGTAAAGAATTCAAGCTCAAGTTAAATTTTACTTAAGCTAATGCACTAAACTATGAGCCAACTTGACTTGCACTCTTGTACTCACTTTAGCATATTCTTAAATACACAAGTCATTTTTGATTGAATAATATTATTTTATCTTTGTATTGCAAATTTGAAATTTGTGAATTTTTTAATTCTCTTCTATAACAATTTATTTCGTGGATCTAACTAAAAATTAAATTATTTTTCTATTACTAGTTCATCTTCTACCTACAATTATTTTATATAGCATTTATTGTTATTCTTTCTCATGATGATATAATAGATAAATAAAGTTGGCACTAAAGTAAAAATAGTGATACACAAAGAATTATTTAATATTAGAATAAAATCAATTAATCAAATAATTTCTCATTTTGAATTTTCAAAAGCAATTCCAACTTATTTGCAGGTATCTTGTATTTATTAGTTGACAAGTATTTGTTTTTTTTTAAAGCTTATTTATGTAATAGTATACCTGTTGTGATATATTTTCTCTTTTCTAATTTTGCTGTTTATCTAGTTCATCTATTGTTGATATATTACTATTGTTAAGTTAATTCTCCAAATGTGGTAACAATCACGCCAAAAATTATACCAATTGTTGATATTATTAATAAAGAAATTCTACTTACTTGTTGAAGTCCTTTGATTTATGGCATCATAGATTAGGACATGTAACTTTTAATACATTGACCAATTTTTTTGTAAATTGTTGATACTCAAATCAAATTTTGGTACAAAATAAAAACATGAAATTTGTGTTGTCGCAAAAATAGCAAGGTTCTTTTTAAATCAATTGAAAAAAACACTTGACAATTAAAATTAATTCACACTGATATTTGTGATTTAAAAATAGTACAATCTAGAGATGGAAAGAAATACTTTTATAGCCTTTATAGCTGATTATATTGGGTATTATCATGTTTACTTATTTTCAAGTAGGGGTAGTCGTGGTTAGATTTGGTTAGGAAAATCATGCCAAACCAAACCAAATAAAAAATTTGGTTTGATGTGGTTCGGGGGTTTAAAGTCCAATTATAACCCCTTAAGTAGAAAAAAACTGCAATATTTGAAATTGATTATTACAATTTGGCTAATTGGTTAATTGTTTTGTAAAATAATTAAAATTTAATCAATAAAATATTAATTTTAATTTGATTCAATTTTGCTAAACAAAATCATTCAAAAGTTCCACCTCAATGAATGAGTCCACATCAATTTGATTATTCCTCATCATAACTCCACAATACAACAAACAAATATAATTTCAAAGTTAACAATGCAAATATATATTCCCATCTCATATAAAAAATAACTTCAAAATTAAAGATACATCAAGTAAGCAACAATATCTCCATCTCTATCATATTTATTAAATCACTATCAACGATTTAACTTCAAAATTATGAGTATGTTAAGCAATTAAGATGAAGACACAAATCAAGTTAAGTCAAAATTAAAGTAAATCCAATTAAACTAACATTCATCCAAATATTACTAACAAGTAATGCAAAAGTATAAGCTTCCTTCAAAAGAATATAAATCCCCTAAATCAAAAGTTGGACATCGATTAAATTTTTAAAATTTTATTGTAAATTTTTTTAATTTTTTAAAAATAAAATTATTTTGGTTTAGTTGGTTTTGGATAACCAAATTGCACATAGTAAATAATTAACTGAATCAGTTTTTGCTAAAAGAATCACATTGTTAAGAATTAATTCAGACAATTTGATTTTTTTGGTTTGATTTTTTGATTTTTTTCCCACCCATACTTTCAAGTACGAATCAAGCATTGGAGGCATTTAAGAAATACAAAACTAAAGTTGAGAATCTACTTGAGAAGAATATAAAAACTCTTCAAAGTGATAGAGGTTGGAATATGTTTACCCATTAGAGTAGTTTCGTGCTGGACATGCAGTAATCCACGAAGTGATAAATTTTTTGCATGTAAATCAAATGGCATTGCAAAGTATAAAAATATAACATTGAAAGAAACAATGAACACTTTGTTGATAATTGCAGGAGCAACTCAAAAAAAGTGGAGAGATATAGTGTTGATTGCAAACTATTTGCTTAATGTGTTACTTGATAAGAAATTAGAAACGTTATCTTATGAAGCTTGGAAAGGCCCATTTACCATCTTACTAATATTTTTGAGTGTGGGGATGTCTAGATAAGGTGGAATTTCCATGTTCCATGCTGGTCAAGATACGACCCAAAACAATTGATGGGATCTTTATTGATTATGCACAATATAGTGGGCATATGGATTTCTTTTATATAAATTCGATATGGATGAACATCAACACTATTATCTAATCAAGGAATGGAATTTTCTTTGAAGATGTGTTTCCTTGATAAAATGGAGAAGGAAAGACCTCAATTAGGGGCCTCAAGAAAGTCCAAGAATCAAATAAAGAGGAAAATGAAGCTAGATATAGCAAGATGGTTAGAACTTCTAAGTCATATGGACTTGATTTCTTGACTTATACTAGAAGGTGATGTGTGAAGCTTCATTGCAGTGATGAAAATGCCAAGAGCTTCACTATGAAAAAGAGCATAGATAGCGAAATTGAACCTATTCTGCATAACTATGCTTGAGAATTGGTAGACTTCTTCCTAAAAATAAACCCCTTGGGGGTGTAAATGGATTTTCAAGAGGACAATAAAAGTTGATGGTATAATAGATAAGTACAAGGCAAGATTAGTAGTTAAGGAACATAGACAAAATAGTGGTCTTGATTACTTTGACAATTATTTACCTGTAACTCGGATAATGTCTATTAAATTAATGATTGCATTTGCAGTTATCAGTTACGTTGAGATTTATCAAATGAACATTAAAACAACCTTTTTTAAATGATGATCTAGACCAGGAAATTCATATTGGACAACTAAAATGGTTTGTGGTTCTTGGACAAGAAAAGAAGCTGTGTAAGTTAATAAATTCATTATATGGCATAAAACAACCACCTTGACAATGTTAACACAAAATTTGATTAAGTCCTACTAGCAAATAACTTTAGGATCAATGAATGCAACAAGTGTGTGTACATCAAAGGAAATGCTTTTGAGTAAGATTATTGTGTGTCTATACGTAGATGACGTGCTAATTATGAAGAGGAACAATTACATGATTAAAGTGACGAAAAGTTTGCTAAGCAACAATTTTTATATGAAGGACATGAGAGTAGCAGATGTAATACCTGGAATAGAAATTATCAAAACATCTAATGTGGTAGCATTAACACAATATTACTATATTAAGAAAGTGTTACAAAAATTTTTGAATAAAGAAAATAGCCCACTAAAGACTTTGATAGATGTAAATTAGCGACTTACCAAGAATAGAGGTGAAGCGAAAGCTCAATTAGACTATGTGCACATAATTGAGAATCTCATGTACTTCATGAATTTGATATAGCATTTGTTGTTGCTAGATTCACAAGCAATCCAAGTTATGAGACATTGGCCACTATAGTTAGAGTTTTTGAGGTACTTAAAACATACCATAAATTATAGATTGCATTTCATAGGATATCTAACAGTAAATAAAGGATATAATGACATGAATTAGATATCTGACTCTAATGAAATCAAGTCTACAAGTGGATATGTATTTACATTCAGAGAAGGAGCCATCTTATGGAAATCCTCATATTAAACTTACACAGCCAAATTAACTATGGAATATGAGTTAATAACATTGGACAGAGTAGGTGAGCAAGTAGAATGACTATGCTAGTTCTTGAAAGATATTCTAAATTGGCCTAAACTTGTGCCAACAACTTGCCTTCATTAATAGTCAATTTGCAAATTGAAGAGAAAAAAGCAATATGTATAATGATAGATCTCAACATGTATGTTCTAGATATAATTCCATTAGATAATTGCTCTCTAGTTGAGTTATTTTTGTTGACTATGTGATAAAATATAATATTATGGATCCACTTACGAAAGGATTAAAGAAAGAGCAAGCTAATAAGTTATTGAGGAGAATCAAACTTAAGCTTATAAAATGACTGAGTTACCAAAACATGAATCCTACCTATGTGATTAGAGATCTCAAGAAATAGGTTCAAAGGGAAAAGGAAGTTGTCATGGATCTACATGCAAGCACTATGGGGGCCAAATCCTTCAGCTTATTTTATGAAAAACAAACAGTGCCACCTAATTTGAGGTTAAGCATTGCTTTTAATAGCTCTTATATTTTAATTTTCCAAGTGGGAATGCAGTAGGAACAAAGAGCAAGCTGATAAATCATTAAGAAGAATGGACTTAAGCTTATAACATGACTGCGTTACCAAAATAGGGAATTGTATCTATGTGATTGGAGATCCAACAAATAGGTTTGAAGGGAAAAATAAGTTGTCATGGCTCTACGTGCAAGCACTACGGGTGCCAAATCCTCTAGCTTATTTTTATGATAAACAAACAGTGCCACCTAGTTTGATATTAAGCATTATTTTTAATAGCTCTTATATTTTAATTTTCCAGGTGGGAATGCAGTAGGAACCTCTTAATAAGAAGTCAGCTCTATGAATAAGGATTAGGCTATCTTATGATAATTTTTAGAGATGAATTCTCAAAGAGTACTCATCATGAATACCAAGAGCTATTTAGAGCCAAGCTAAGCATGACGTTTCAATTGCAATATTGATTATCAAGAGATGTTATGTGTAGTTCTATATGAAAGACAGTGATTGATTAGGATCTAATAATAAAACCAAAAAGGAAATAAAATAACTAATAATATCCATCTTAAAAAGATCTTCAACATGAAAACAAGGACTAGATAGCAGAGATAATACCTTGATGAAAGGATTCCAGAGAATCTTTAAGATCATTCCAAAGACGCCTCTTGTGGAAGATCTACAATCACCAATGGTATATACTATTTGCTCCCCTTCCTTTGCTCCAAAAATTAAAAATTTGGACCACCAATTTACCTCTAGAACAGCAAGGTAAAGACAAAAAATCAGCAAAAAACGTGGATTCTGAATCCTCCAATTGATCAACTAATTTCAGCTTCAAATGGTTCACCAAGGTTCTTCTAAGTCCCTCAAGTGTTGGACCTCTAATGATAAAGTTCACACACTTTTGGATATTATTCAATCAACCTTACTTTAGCTAGATAATAGAGGTAGATCTATGGTAGGAGTGGCGATTTTGGAGGGAGAGGGAGAAGAGGATTTTGGTATGATTACTCAATCTATGAATTATATCACACTTTTAGGGGGGAAATGAGCATGCCAAATCACCCAAGGTGGCCGGCCACATGGCCTTATATAGAGGTGAGAGAGATGTTAGCTAGCATCACAATTTCCATACTAGTTGGCCAACTTGCCAACTTGCATGCACATTTGAATTTCATTTGCATTTGCATTTGAATTTGAATTTCATTTCTCTAAATGAAAATGCCACCTAGTAAATTCAAATAGATTCTTCCATTTAATTTCCCTACAAAATATAAATCCTCCAATTAATTAAATTAACTCCTTAATTTAATTAATTTAACTCCTTAAGTTAATTTAACTTAATTCTTAAGTTAAATAAAGTTAACTTAACTCCTTAAATTAACTTGACTAATTAATTGTCATATGGCACCAATTAAATTAACACCTTAATTTAATTGGCCTAATTTAACTTTTTAAATTATTTAATTAATTTAACAGTTAAATTAATCAAGCCAAATATGACTAACAAAATTAGTCAAAAATAGTCTCCCCTCAAAATCGCCCAAAGTGAATTTTCTAACTCCTTAAAGAATTCTTCCTATCAAATAAAAGCTTCCTTAAGCTTCAGTGTGTGATCTATAATGTTCATCCATTTGTCAGACATGAGCTCACAACTTATTGTGATATTTTGAATATTGAAATATTCACATTAGTTTAAACTTCTTTAAACTGATAACTCTTTTAGCTAATCTCTATTAATTGAAGAGTACTCAATTTCTGTGATCGATGTCTAGCAACAAGCCCATGGGGCCCAACTAATTAGATGAATGAATTATTGCTTGATGAACCACTATATCTTATGCTTACCATGCAAATATAGTCTTTTTGTATCCTATTTCCCAAAAGAGGATTAGAGCAAGATATTTGCTAGCTCTCTAATAGCCTCAATAACTATATCTATATCCAATGTTCGATTCCTCTTTATGACCTCCACTTTGGAAAATACCTTTTCCAAATTATCATACTACCTTGCGTAAGGATTTTTTGGAATCGATCATTATAAAATACATAGGAGATCTACTCATTCTTCTCAATAACAAGGAGTCGGATTTTATCTTGAATCTCACAAACCCTATGTCTAAGTAGCTCATGCCTAATCTTACCCCTGTATAACCTACTAGGTGGTTAGGAAAGAGACAAAGCATAAGGACCTGAACACAAAGTTACCATGGATCCTCAGGTCCAAGGACTAATTATATGCACTAATATAAGCTTGAGAATTTATCACTACTGACATGCCACTATGGCTATATAGTGGATTTTCTAGGCAGGCCTTCAGTGAGCTTGTTTTCAACAAGCACCTATTAACTAGCATCCAGGTCTCACATAGATTGCCCATAAAACAGAGCAATATCCAACCTATTGAAATATGCATCGTTAGTGCAAAGTCTAGCTGAATCTTAGATGCCCTTCTATGACTTAGAGAATTTTAAAATCATGACCATAGAGACTTGTTTCATGATCACCATCATATGCATGACCAAGTTCCAAAGTCTTGCATGACTTAAGGGCTTCAATCAAATATGAGTGAAATATGAAAAAAACATAAGATGAAGATGGCTATTTATAAATGAATATCATGCAATCAAGATTGCATCACAAAAATGAGTATTTTTACAAGTCAATCTAATTAGCTTGTGGGACACTATTCCAACACTATAGTCCTGGCATATGGAAAAGTCAAACTATCTAAGATGTCATGCTTATTGGTTGGCGAGTACCTCTGATAGTTCTTACTAAGAAAGGTTCAAAACCAAAAGTTACCTCTCTTGATGTGATATCTCTTAAGCTAAGACTCTTTCATGTGTTTGTAATCACATGCATATCTAACAAGATAATTTCTTTGTTCATGTCGAGGATTATAAAAATTGGCATGTTAAACTACCAACTTGGTGTATAATTAAAAAGGTAGATCATGGATTAAATTCTAATGAAATTTATATTAATGAATTCGTCTTGGTGAGAAAATCTTAATAGTGTAGTTACATGTTAACTTTTTGAGGAATTGAATGAGAAAATGAAGTTTAAGGTGAACTATTAATGGGCAAGTAAGAGCCATCCCAAGCTATCCCATATTGAAAATACATTTTTAAATGTTATGCTTTATATAGCTTAGGTGAGGAATAAGGGGTTGGACCCCATGGGAAAACTAAAGTATGTCGAAGGAGGAAGATTTACATGCTTGAGGGTTTGGTCCAAATCCCATACGGACTTGTTCACATTGTTTGACCAATTGATTGACTTGACTTGATGTAGTGCGGCACATGTGTGATCAAATTAAATTTTTTTTTGGAAAAAATTTATTTTTTATTTTTAGCAAAATTATCACACCTCTACAAAAAATGTGACTCTTGATTAAATAATATGTCTTATAAATTTATGCCCATTTAATCACATCCTTACAAAAGAGTTATGTGTTTAATAAAGCTTTGTGTCATGTCAGAATAATCGTGTTGCATATCTATAAACAAGACTAGTTAGAATTTGTGAGATTCCAATAGAAAAAAGCATACATCCAAATACATCCATAATTGTATGCAAAGCACGCAATGTGTGCTAAAACATGTTAAACAAAGAGTTTCAAGTTTGCAGGTTGAAAGTTATAATAAATTGGAGTACTGACTTTGACTATTATGAAATATGTACTTTAAGATGTTGTTAGAGTCCTGAGCACAAATGAAAAAATGAATAAAGTCTTAAGGAAACTGCAATTTCATAAGCCTCCATTTTATAGCTTACATATTTTGACTCTTTATTTTACAAATAGGATTTTTTCTTATTTTATTTTTTTATTGTTTTCTAGTTTTTTGGTTCTTGTTTAATAAAAGTAAATATTATACTATTTTTGTTATGTTTTATTTTGACATATAATTTGTTGCTTTTATGCTCTATTCCTTTTGAATATATAATTTTATGTTACGTTTATACAAACATACACACTAGACCTTTATTTGGTAATAGACAATTAGGTTTCCTTTCATGTCCATGTTGGGAGGGTAGGGTAAAGGGAATTAGGACCCATATAGGAGTATTACTGAAGATTAATTTATTTTTCCATGTCTAAAGATCAAGTTAAAGATTTGTCAATATCCTGTCTTCACTTGAATTTAGTTCAATTTATTAGCTTTAATACATTATGAACTTTCTTGTTAAATTTGTTACGTATTTATTAGATATATAATTTATTTTTCCACACCTACAAGTCAATTAAAAAAATATTTGTCAATATCCTCTTTTTTTGTGAAATTACATGAAAATGTCAATTTTAACACATATAATAAAAATTATTGTTAATAATCGTTACATTACAATAGTTTAGAGTCCAAAATAGTACAACCAAAATTTGTAAGCGTTCAAAAAATTTAGGATTTGAAGGTGCAATGTGTGAGAACTACTTCATTCGACAATAAGCAATTCATGTTCAAGTCCAAACTAAAATTAATCACTTGCATGAATAAACAAGAAACAATTTTATTAGATTTAATCGCATTCTAGAAAATGTTTCTAATACACTTTCCATATTAAACCAGCGCATGATGCACAAATGAGTAACAGCACGAATTCAGCCCTCTAAGCTCCAACTTCCAACCCTTCTTCGGTCCTAACTCTCTGGACCAATGCTTAATAATCTTATCAACTATCATCACAACATATTGGTCCCTATATAAAATGCCATTTTCCATTGGACCTTTTCTTTTCATCTAAGCCCATCAACCTCATTGTTCAACTTCTAGCGGCCTATTCTATGACATATTTTCAACATAGTCCAATAAAGCATGAGAAAGAAACAATATTCTGGAATTTAATAATTACTGGAGTAATAGGTGTCCCATTATCTGATAGTTTGTTAAGTCCAATGGTTACCCATCCCCAAACCTCATCAACATTCATTCCACAGTAAAAAATCATGGTAAAAAGACAAAAAGTTGCTATCTTTATCGTTCATAATTTACTTAGCTATATACGGTTGTGATTTTTATTACTCACAGGTTCCAATGGCTCTAATTTGCCACTCATTCCATGCAGCAACAGCCCCTTCCTCATCCTCATTTTTCTTCAATCATTTTACCCCGATAGAAACCCCAAACATCCTTGGGCATGTTTGTTCTTCCTTTCCCACCCTTCCTCTGCCAATGCACGTGGCGGCGGTGGCTTCCTCCGCCACCATAAATTGTATCAAATTTACTGCTCCTCCCTCAGACAATAAATTTGTGCTGGTCTGCATAATTCAACATCATGTTGTATGTATTACCACATAAGCTCCTTAGCCGATTGAGTGTTTAGCTTGGTTGTGAATTCTCTTTCTTTAACTTGTCATTTTCTTCTAAAATATCCGGCACAGATGTGCAAGCTCGTAAAGGCACCATCAGAGTGGTGGCGCCGACAGTGGTAGCTAGGGGTTGCAATGCCTTAGAATTTCTTTCATATTTAATTAATTATTTTATCCTTTTTTTATTTTTTATTTTTTTATTGTCTATTATATCATTTAGAAGATGTAATATATATGTGTGTGTATATATTTGACACTATATTTACCTCTTAGTTTAATAGTAAGAATTACCATTCAAGGTCATAAATATATATATATATATATATATTAGAGAAAAGGAACGATAAAGGGAGAAACGAAAAAGTGAGAAGAAAATCCTCCTTAATTGATCGGAGTCTCTCATGGTCGTTCTCCCTTCATTGATATATTCTCATTTTATACCTCCAAATTCTAGCTGCTTAATTCTTGAACATCTAACTTTAAATCAGATATATCTAGATAATCGATATTCTTTCCTATATTTTCCATCTTGGCTTGCTTTAAACTTTCATTTAATCTATTTGATGTTGAAACATATTCTTCACCTTTCTATGCTGTTGCTTTATGTTATAAGGCAGAAGCTATTGAGTTTTGCAATCTGGAACTCTTATTAAAATTGATAATGAAATGTGTTATGTATATATATGTATGTATATACAAAGAACATAGAAATGAAAAGGAAGAAAAAATAGGGCAAGTAAAGTTCACATGTCATAGTCACATATGTTTTGTGTGGCCCACAAAAATTGGTGGAGGAATTGATTTTGGATGATGATAGTTGTTCCTTGTTTTCCAGAGAATTGTATTCCCCCTTTTTTCCCCCTTGCTTCATTTCAAAGGATTAGTATTGGTTAGTTTCTCTTTCTTCTTTTTTCTTCTAAGAATTAGTTCCAAACCTTTATTCCTTTAATTGTTAATAGATGAATTTATTAGACAATTTGGATAGTGAATCGACTTATATAGTACAAACTGAGGAATTGGGTTTTTCCTTTTTATTTGATTAAAGGTGGTACAATTTGTAAATTGAAATTGCTCGCAACCATGTTTAGGACGTGACCAGTTGATTGGTTGATCATGACATTGAATTCCATGTAATTCAATATGTGTCAACACTAGGGCCACATGGGTTGAGATATTAAGTTCATGCAAGTTATATCAATTTTGGAAAAGTATTGAAAAAGATTGATAGTTTTTTGTCTTTGACTTTGTCTGTAGATTTGTAGAAACCACAAAATTGAGTGGATTGTTTTGGTGCCAATTATAATTGTTGGTCTTGAGGCATACAACAACATTATGACACCCTATGGCTAGTTTTGAATAAATTTATATGCTAAGCCATCTAACTAAATTTGTGGTTTATGCTAGCCATCTAAACTAGTTTTAACATATTTCTTCAATGAATTAGGTGACTCACAATTAACCTAATTAACTCTGAGTGTGTGATTTGACTTCTAGGATCAATATTGAACGTGAGTGCCTCAATCTATATATATATATATATATATTATATGATATTATGTTTCAAAACCTAGAAGGATATATGCTATAGTAATTTGATAACTTGTTTTAAGTTTTGCATTGCATTATTCCACTGTGCACAAAAAAAAAAATGATTTATTTTGTTTCATGATACAAAAAAATATGTGATTTATGATTTTTAATACTTATGAATCGGCAATTAAATTCGATGATTTATTGATTACTAGATTTACTGCTACTGTTACTGTTAGTTGGATCCAACTTGAATTGGATGTGTGAGAGATTTTACGGGGTAGCAGCGGACTTGCTGATTGAACCCCAAAACCCCCATGGCCTAATCCCCCTAGCACAAAACAAATGCTATTTGTGGCTGAGGTGGGTCATAGGATTTCCCAAGGACCTAGGCTCGGGTACTATTTTGGCAAGGTTACACCTTACCTTAAATGATAAGGAATTCTTATGATGGGAGTTATAAGATTGATTGGCTACAACAATTGCTATCTCACCATCACATTTAAGTTATTAGTCTAGAAAACTATTTATTATATTCTTGATTCGTTATTGCTTAACTATTTATTAATTTTCACTTATGTTTTTGTCGAATGTTTTCACTGTACAAATCATGTTAAATTCATAAACTTATATTACACACAGTTGGCACTTACTAAGTCTTTTACTAACACTTTTTTTTTTCTTTAACTTTCTTTTGGCAGACCTAGATCTTAGCCCTAGTCAAGAAGTGGATCCTGCATATAATGAGAATCAAGATTGGAGTGGTAGTTTGGATTTTTGCAGTAGACTAGTATATTTCTGCCAAGCTTATTAGTTCTATTTTATTTATTATGGACTCTATTTTGTTTTAGTTGGAGTTAGAGCATTGGGAATTTTGAATTTTTATATTGCAAGAGTTATTTAGATTATTATGAATGTTTGGATTTTCTATTATTTAAGAACATGATTTTGGTTAGATGAGATTATTTATTTGGGATTGAGTTTCATGCATCAAGACTAGATTGTACGATTCAAATTTTGGGGTGTGACAGGGGTGGTGAGTTGGAGGACAACACTTGCTTGTTACCAAAATTCATAGGAGAGATTTACATAGCTGTTGGCGATGCTACTGTAGCTCTTACTTCTTGTGCATTGGCTACTTCAGCTATCGTTGCTACCACCATGGTTGCTCCAGTTGAGATATTCCAACATTGGATGTCTCTTAGTAGTACCTTTTCGCATCTTCTGAAACAATCGTTTATGAACTCCCTTCTATTGGGAACTATTTTATGGAATCCTAGCAAAATCTAACAAAAAGATGAATTCAAAAACTATGCAAAAATAACCAAAGAAAATAAATGAAAAAAAAATGTTGGGGCCTCACAATTATGATTTTCTAGAGAATTTGCATTCATTAATGTTGTGATGCCTTAATTAGAGCTAATAGGTCTCAAAATTTTCAAATGAAAACTTTGCATGAAAAGTCATGTGATATGAATTGTTGAATGTTAAAGTTAATGAAAAAGCCGATTGCATTTCTTTCCCAAAAAGGATAAAGAAACTAAGAGAGAATTTCTGGGAAATGCAGTCATTTATGTATATTTTCAGTTGAATATATTCAAACAAGGGGAGGTTGCGTCTAAGGATTTCTTATAACAATCCACAAAAAGTCACATAGGTGTTGAGTTGTTGAACAAAACTGGAAAAATTATTGTGTTTGAAATTTTTAGGTAGCAAATCTTTGGCAAATTCTATTGGCCACATACGATGAACATCCTCCCATCTTCGTTCAATGAGATGAAATCATTGATTGATGGATCTTACACCAATTGATAGGTTTTTGTCAAAAACGGTGTCAAAATTGTCCTTTGTGAATCTCCTCTCCCTTCACCTGCCATGGAATCATAGCTTATGTCACATTTCCACATGATGCCATTGTAGATTCAAACCCTAAAAATGTTAAATGGAAACTGAAATTTCCATTTTTGGGAGTTAATTAATCAAACTAGAAGAACAAACAGTCAACTATCTTCGTTGTAACAATTCATGAATTAATTGTACTGCAAATTATGAAGAAAAATAAGAACCCCACTCATTTCACAAATGTTCACACACAAAAATAATTTCTATACTTCAGAATACATAATACAGCTAAACATATTTATGTGTGTGTGTGTGTGCGTGCACACGCTCATTACGATTCTTTAGCTTATTCTTATTTATTATTTAGCTTTATATGTGTTCTATCATATTGACACAAAATCAAGAAGAACAAGAAATCGATGGGAAGAAAATGATTAAATAATAATCATGAAAAGCTTCATAGACATTCAAATCATATGTAATTAACTTATAGCAGAATAGATGAGACATTTTTCCATTGATGAAAAAACCTAAATGATACAAGAGCTTGATAATTTGTTTCTTTCATCTATCAATCATACAAATCTATCATGAAATTTGAAAAAGAAAAACAAACACATAGTGATACACATAGTTAAGTTGTGAGAGACCAGAGGTGGTACTCTTTTTAGAAAGTTAAGAGAAAACTCAAAGGAATGGTGTATAGTAAATTACAAAAACAAAAATAGTTTAGTGAGGAGAATTTTTTAAGGGTCGAGGGTTGGGTAGGTCCGCCCTAGAATTTGGGCCCATTAAAGAAGCCGCTAGAAGATTGTCTCCCGCTCTCTATAAATCTCTTTTTCTAGAAGTTTCTTGCTTCTCTGTCCTAAGAAATTTTATTCCTTGTTGTCTTATTCATTGCAATAAGTTGCAACTTTTAGTTGTGTATGCATTGTACGCTAGGGCATTGATGGTTGACTTTCATTTTGGTGTCAATGTATAATTAGTTGTAGCATTGAACTAATCGAGCGGGAAAAGTGGGTGTTGTAAGGAATTTCAAGTGGCATTTTAATGTGGCTTTGGCCTTTATACACGTATCCGACGGCTTATGGAAGTTTGGATATGGATGTTGATGTCTATGAAAAGCCTCACAGACATTCAAATCATATGTAATTAACTTAGAGCAGAATAGATGAAATATTTTCCCATTGATGAAAAAACCTAAATGATACAGGAGCTTGATAATTTGTTTCTTTCATCCATCAATCATACAAATCTATCATGAAATCTGGAAAAAAAAAAACAAACACATAGTGATACATATAGTTAGGGTGTGAGAAATTAGAGGTGGTACGCTTTTTAGAAAGTTCAGAGAAAACCCACAGTAACGGTGTAGAATAAATTAGAAAAACAAAAATGGTTTAGTGAGGAGAATTTTTTGGGGGTTTGAGGGTTGGGTGGGTCCACCCAAGAATCGGGTATATTGAAGAAGCCACTAGAAGATTGTTTCCCGCTTTCTACAAATCTCTTTTTCTCGAAGATTGTTGCTTCTCTGTCCTAAGAAATTTTATTCCATGTGGTCTTATTCATTGCTATAAGTTGCAACTTTTAGCAGTGTATGTATTGTACGCTAGGGCATTGATGGTTGACTTTCATTTTGATGTTAACGTACAATTAGTTGCAGCATTGAACTAATGGAGCAGGGAAAAGTAGGCATTATGAGAAATTTTGAGTGGCATTTTAATGTGGTTTTGGCCTTTATACACGTGTTTCATGGCTTATGGGAGTTTGGATAAGGATGTTGATGTCCTTGGCAAAATAGGTCCCCAAGAGAAAATAAAAATCTGATTGACCAAAATAACAAAAATAAAAAGATGACATCTCAGAAGCAACAACAAAAGGATGTAATTCTTATGGTACAACATGACTCCAAATTTTAGAATGTTCAAAATTGTTTATATAATAAAATTATAGGAGGAGGGATCGACTCTTCAAGACTTTGAGTTTTTTTCAAATTCTAAATTGGTTTACGAGCTCATATCTCCAAAAATTCTACTTTTTGGTCTCTTAAAAAATATTTGTAAAGATTAAGGGAGCATTTGGTTGTGTATCTCCAAAATAATTTTGTTATGGAAAAATATAACCAAACATATATTCATTTTTTCTCTAAAATACTAAAATAGGTTTTTTCAAAATGCCATCTCTTATCTTTCATTGTTCCCAAAATTTCTCCATTTTCCAATATATATACATTATATCGTATATATATCATATACATTTTATTATTATTCTTATAATAAAAAATTATTCAATTCCATTTTCACTCCTAAAATCCAACAAAAGGCATTGATTTAATTACAACAATGAAAAAATGTCTCCCCCCAAAATGTAAACAAACGTACCAAAAATTCCCCAAATAAATTTTTAGCATGGATTTGTAAGATTATAGTCAACATTGATAATAGTATTTGTTGCTAAATAAGATATCACATTATTGTATTTTCTGCTTAACATCTATATTTACCATTATAATATTTTTGTATTCTACTAATTGCAAGGGTCTAATACAATGAAGAAGAATTGGTGGAATTGGATTTTGAAAATAAGTTATTTAAAATAATAAGTTTGTCAACCAATTCTCTTCTTCGCTAGTTGAAACTAAAGTAATAAGCTCAACCACCTATATGTCACAGGCGAACTCTATCATTGCAACAAAATACTCTTTTGTCCATGATGGCATCTCAAGTTCCACCTCAAGTCTTAATGATAACCCATTGCTTGTTTTAGCCCGTAAATCTTACTTGTGTAAACATCTAAACACATCATAGTCTTGTGAACACTTATCTATTTACAATGCTCATGTTCATTAGAGGCTATCATATAGTCTCTAACTAGAGAACGTGCACATCCCCAAACTTAGGTCACTTGGTGCATCTCTTAATGGCAAATGAGCAATCTTGCTCCATCTTATTCTTAAATATCGCTTGAGTGTACATAGTGTATTAATCCTCATACTTGTCACTCAACTTAGAATACTTAAACTTATGGCTCACCATGGCGCCTTTTTTTTTGTGTGTGTCTCACCCGACACTTGTTAGTCCACGGCTCATATGAAGTACCATCATATTGCATTAGTACCACAAAGAGCATAGGACATCATCTTCCCTTAATTTGCCTACTATGCGGCTTGCTCCATTAGTACATTTGTTAACCTAATGGACCCTTTAGCAAGGTTAGAACCCGTAGTGTAGGCCTACGAATTAGTTCATGAGGCATGAGGGTGCTTATCTTGATCAATTAAGTAGCCTAGTGGTGTTGCCCTAAAATTTTCTAAGCTCGCAGGGTAATAGCATGTTAACCTGCAACCTCTTACCCAAATCTAAGTTGGGTCTTCCTTGCTTCACACTGCCCATTCAATTTTAATTTGTTTGAAAACTTTAAATTCTTCTTTGAGTTTTCTAAATCTGGTCCTTCAAGGCTTTCTAAAGTTCTTAAATAGATGCTTATCAAGCAAAGCCTTCCTTCAAGCATGCATACCTCTTTATAATAAGATTAAAAAAAAAAGTCTCTCTTGGCCACATTAGATATTGAAAAATTGAGGAAACATATACTCCATAACTTCTTCTTCCAAACTTTAAATTACTAGCTATTTGAACCTAGCATAGCTCCTGAGTTCTATAATAACTCCATAGCATTTAGGCCACTATCCAATTCTTCATCATAGAGAATCACCTTAGAAGTATTTTGAAATTATGATGATGCTGTTATGTTGCTGTTCTCCGAACATATTCACCGTTCACCACTTAAATCGGATCATCTAAAATTGAAACTGGATGGAAACATGCCTAGCACTCTAAAGAATCCCTTGAATTTTGCAAAATTCTATTGTTAAAGCCCTGCTTAATGCTTTAAATGACTACTCATGCACAAAATGACCGCTCTTAGTCGCTCTTAATGTTCAATGGCTAAATAGGCATGGAATGACTTCAAACTTAATGGGAGCATCTTCATATCTCAAGAAGCATCTTATTCAAATAATTTTGCAATCTGTACCTTGTAAGATTCTCTTCTCATGGGCCAAATATGCCCCTATGTGCTAGTCGACAAGTTTTGTCGATCCACATACATTCTCAAGTCACGATCGCTACTCTTCTCCATGGTGCAACCCATGACACCATGGCAGAGTTAACAATAATGGTTTATTTTTTTGATTTTCATCAAATAGAATAACCATATTAGGTAGAAACATAACTAGTGGTAGATCATAAATCACTTGACTTGATTGGTGAAGTAATATCTCTCCCCCCAAAGCATTGTTTTTTACTAGCTCACAAAAAAATATTTTTTTTTTAAGCTCTTCCATTCTGTTTAGAAAATCCTTCAACTAGAACATGATATTTTCATATAAAACAAACCATATATATTTGTACCAAGTAAATATCTCACAACCCTAGTTATAACATGTTATTGTTCAATACTGGCTTGTTCATAAACCTACTAAGTACTTCTACTACATATCTAATATCAGACACAGTGCGATCAGATGGATCTCAAGCTTCCAATCAATCAAACATACTCCTCTTACTTATCATCCCTATGCGACTGATAAATGTAAATACCATCGCATGTTTTAATTAGTCTCATGACCAACATGAAATTTACCTGATGAAAGTCTTTCATGTGAAAGTGCATTAAATGTATCTTTATTTCTTTAATAACACAAGAATTAGGGAAAAAATCAATAAATAAGCAACATAGAGACAAAACAATAACATGTGAATTATTCCAAATTTTAGGATGAATCGATTTGTCACACTTTTTTTTGGAACTTGTCACAATCGTTTGATTTATAATTATTCTCAATCAAAGGAAACTTTCATGCCATTACTTAGGTGGCTATCTCAAGTCATATAATCATTTAGTCAATTTAAACACTTTGATTTTTTTGACTAGTTTCTACAAAACCCTCAAGTTAGTTCGTATAAATTTCCTCATTTATGTCCTCATTTACAAATACAGTTTTCAACTCTAATTATTTGAGGAATATATAACAAAAATTATAGATATAGTAATCAAAAGTTTATATAATTGAAGAATATGTGTCAGAAGATTTTAGCCATTCTGGTTACTTGAACTTTTTAGCAACTAACCTAGCCTTATGTTTATCAATATAACCATCCATTCTAACATTTCTCTAAGGACTTATTTATAGCCAATCATTTACAACCTGGTGGAAAATAATCTAAGCACCATATTTTATTAGAAATTAATGATTCAATCTCATTATTTACAACGTTTTTAAAAAACTAGCATCATGTGATGACAATTTTTTTTGTAAACTGAGTAGATTATTTCCAATATTAAGAATATAAAAATTAGGACAATATCTTTTTCTACTCTATCTTTTTGAGTTCTTCTCAATAAAAATTATTACTACTTTTCTTACTCAAAATTAAAGTAGAAGAACTACGTAGAGGCAAAATATTTTCTTCATTTGTTTAGCCACCACTATTTTTAGAATTAAATGAAAACTTTTCTTCGTGAAAAATAACATCACCTGACTCAATGCTGACATTGTCTTTAAGATTTGAAAACTTAAAGACTACATTATTAGAAATATAACCAAAAAAAGGTAAAAGTAGTAGCTTTTACACTCCATTCAAAATTTTTAGGATCTATTACCTTTATATAAGCTAAACAATCCAAAACTTTTACACAGCTCAATTTTGGTTTGCGACTCTTTCATAACTAAATGGTATTAATTTTGTCTTTTTGTGTGGGACCTTATTTTTCACATAGTAAGCTATTCAAATAGTTTCATCTTTTGAAGGTGCAAAAGGCCCAATAAGTATGGCAATTGCTAAATGAACTAAAATTCTATTTTTTTTCTTTTCTTGTTTCCAGTGCACCATTAGATGTAGGAGACTATCGTGGAGTAATTTTATGAATTATTCTTGGATGATTAACAAATGAATTAAACTCATTGAGATCATACTTTCAACCTCTTGTCACTTCTAACTCCTTTTGTTTTCTTACCCAAATTATGTTTGTACTTCAAGGAAGCAATATTTAAACTCAAACACATCATTTTTATTTTTCATTGAGTAAACATGAGTATATTTGGAGAAATTGTTAACAAAAGTGATAAAATATTGATTTCCTCTATGAGTTAAAATTTCTCTAAGTTCGCAAACATTAGTGTAAATTAAGTCTAACAATCCGATATTTCTTTTAATATGAGGATGATGTCTCTAAGTAATTTTAACTTTACTACAATCTTTGCATTTTTAAAAATGCTTTTGAATTATTGGGATTAATCCTATATCACTTATGATTCTCAAATAAGGATTATTATTAATGTGCCAAAAATTAATATGAAAGAGAATATTCAAAAAATCAAAAGATACTTTATTCATTTCAATATTCAATTTGGACATCCCATGCATGAATCTCCCTTACCACAAATATACCTTTTTTGGTTATTATGTATTAAGTAGACTTTATAATCTTCTTTAAGCCAACATTATTGAGTAAAAAAAATTAGGCGTGAATTTCTTCCTTATAGAAAGAATATAAAGTGTACCTTTCAAATTTAATACCATTCCTAAGATGAATTTCAACTCAAACTCTTTCATTTTAAGGATACGAGTAGTATGAGAATCATCAAACATAACAGTATTAGATTTTTGAAAAGAGAATACACTTTGACCTAATCTTTCTCATAGAAAAAATGATAGTTTGCACTAGAGTCCTCCACCACCCTCAACGCTTTCAACCATTGTTTTAGTTATAATTGATACTAGTGGCTCCTTGATTATGTTGGCCTGTGGAGTAAGTTCACAAGTCTGGCATTTGAAAAATTGAGTAATATGCCCACTCTTACCACATATATGACATACTCTCGAACAAGGATGGATTCAAAAATGAGAGTGTGGGAGGGGTGAGGGCAAAAGTTCTAACAATACAGAAGTTCAAATATGAATTTTATAATTTATGAATTTGAAACACGTGATTTTCATCAAAGTTGAGTACAAGATTATAAATTTTATCAATGATTGAATCAATACCAAAACTTTTAATAATGTCTTTTTCAATATAAATAACTAAACAATCAACTAAAAAGGTTATCTTCTATTTTATTTTTGAGCTTCTTTTTCATATATTTATAGTGAAAATAATTTCTCACGTGTAATTATTGAACGACAAAAACATCAAATTTTTTTAAAAATGTTCACTTAATTATTTTTATCTCTTTATTTCAATTTTACTAAAGTAAAAAAGATGAATTTTATTAGTTTTGCAAATCCCTTAATATTCTTTTTTTCAATTAGACCCTATAATGTTTTTTCAAGCAGATAAAATAGAATCTTAAAGTGCCTAACTTAATTGTTGTAGTCTCATTACTGGATTGTGAATATGAATTTAAAAGATTTTTTTGAGTTTTACAAAATTAAAATTAAAGATTAAATTAAATACTTTAAATTTTTAAAATTAATTAATTTTTTATTGAATGGTTAACAAGAAAAGTTAAATTTTTAAAATTAATGATTACAAATTAAAAATTAATCATTTTTAATTAAATTAGATAATCCATTCTTTTAAAATTTAAGTGTTTATAAATTAACTATTAATATATATGTATGTATGTATATATGTAAGTATGTATATATGTATGTATGTATGTATGTATGTATGTATAAAATAAGTTGAGGAGCCGATGAGCCTTGGCCCTTGCTTCCCCTCAAACCCAGTCTTGGTCCGTCATTGCTCTCAAGATCCCATGTTTTGCTTGGTTGTTTTAATTAGGAGTCAAATGGATATTAAATGGATTGTGATGAGGAATTATTACCAAAGGATTAAAACAACCCCAATATTAACCAACCTTCCAAAACAATCCTAGGATCCACGTCTTTTTCATATGGGTCGACTCGACCACCCGATCCGGACCTATGAACTTGGAAGATCTCAGCCCTCCAAAGCAACCACATGTACGCTCAAACGGCGAAACACTTGGACCCTATAGTAACAAGATAGCTGAACATTCCATTATAAATACTCCATCATTTATTGCTAAAAGGGTTAATTAATGAGATCAAATACCTATCTTTACACTAAAACTACATACTTAACGACCTATATATTTCAACCAAACGTGACCAATTAATCTAGAAAACATTCGCCTGAGCTCTCATCTTTGGTCGGCTTTTTGACCATCGACAAATATACTAATTATCATTTCTTGCAACATCAGTAAGCATCGTCTGTGGGAAATCGGGTCAAGTGTTTTGAACTCTAGGTTAGTTCAGGTCATGGCAGCAACACTTAGTAAGAAAACAAAGATGTAAGGGATTCGAGCTAGGTCACCTTTGTTGTAGCCTCACCTCATGCAACCTAACCAGAACCAATGATAGGAATAACATGATCAAAGTTGCAAACATTAATTGAAGCAGTAACCAACAGAGTAGTTGATGGGAGGTTGGCAAGTTCTATCGTGGCGCTATAGCCATCTTCAAGAAAGTTGATCCATGAGGAACCTCTTGCTTAAGATAGAGGAACTGAGGTGCTAAGAAGTGATGGAGATTCGGGGGAGGAAGAAAGCTACTTAAGGTACTTAGATGAGGAAGCCACGAGCACGCAAGCAAACAGAGGGATGAGATTGGGTGAGAGTTATTCCAGAACAAAGCTCCTATCAAGGTTCAAGAAATTAGTGACCAGGTGGAATAGCTAAGTAAGAGATTGCATGAGATTAAAAAAAGGGAGTACTAGGGATCCACTTTGCAAAAGAAAGGCTCTTTCTTTGGTGTAGAGATCTTGAGAGAGATAGTACCGATGGGACTTAAAATACTAGAACTCTCAAGGTATGATGGAAACTCCAACCCACAGGAACACTTGACAGCATTTGAGCATGTGATACAGTTGTGTGGATTATCAGATGTAATTAACTGTAGGGTGTTCATCACCACCCTATACGGCCAAGCATATGAGTGGTTTATCTCATTGGTACCAGGAACTATAGTGATGTACGACCAACTACGTAGGAAGTTCTTATATCACTTTGCTAGCAAGAAAAAATCTAAGAGACCAGCCACATACCTATTTATGATAAGGTAAAAAAAAGAAGGAACTCTGAGGGCATTTATGAGCTAATTCAATAATGAGGTCTTGGAGGTTCCCAACCTTAACATGAATATGATGGTGAGTATCTTGATTCATGGTCTCAAAAAAGGCTTGTTAGCATTGGCTTTGGCCAGGGAACCACCTCCTAATGTGGAGATCCTCATGGAGATAGCGAAAAGGTATGTGCATGAGGAGGAGATGAATATCATGAAGGACGAAGAATGGTTAAAGGTTGCGATGAGAGTGAAGATGCAAAAGAAAGAGAAAATGAGTAAATCTTAGTTTGAAAAAGACCATTGAAAGTCCCCACCTCAACCAAGATTCAATCATTACACGCCCTTGCGAACTACCAAAGCTGAAGCCATGTTCACCATTACCTCATCAGACATCATAAGATGGCCTACTAAGTAGCGAGATACGCCCAATAAAAAGAATTCAAACCAATATTGTACTTTTCATCGAGATAAAGAACATGATACAGAGAATTGCCGACATCTAAGAGATAAAATAGAAAGGTTTACAAGGAAAGATATTTGAAGAAATTTGTGTAGCAATCACATGTACATACCTGGGGGTAATGGCAACATAGGGGCCAATCTTGAAGTTGGTTGCGCAACTCGTATAGGTTGTACAAACATGGGAGATATCAGAAACCATAGGGAGGTCGTGAACCAGTGGATGCAAACAACCTCCCATAGAAAGGGGTGATAAACATGATAGTTAGTGGACCCACGAGAGGAGACACGCGCAATGTGCAGAACAGGTATGCACGGGTAGAACAAAGGAACTCATTAGTTTACATCATGAAGAAGAAAACAGCGACCATAACTTTCGACCATAATGACCTGGAAGGGGTGATACAACCTTGTGATGATCCCATGATAATAACAGTAGATATTGTAAATTTTGCGGTATAGAAAGTATTGGTGGATAATGGTAGCTTAGTAGATATCATATTCATAAGCACATTGAAGAAGATGGACCTGGACATCACGACCATCCGACCAATAAGTACACCATTGATAGGATTTGGAGGTGCTAAAATTGTGCCCCTGGGAACTGTTGACCTCCCCACCTTTCTAGGGGTAGAGTTGATGCAAAAAATAATCATTCTAAAGTACTTGGTGGTGGATTGCCCGTTTGCTTATAACGTGGTACTGGGATGTCCTAGCCTTAACTGCTTCAGGGCTATGGTGTCTCCCTACCATTTAAAAATAAAGTTTCTGACCAATGTGGGGATTAGAGAGGTGCGTTGTGATTAGAAGGCAGTGCGGGTCTATTATAATATTTCACTTACCAAGCCTAAGTCAGAGTAGAAAAAAGAAAAAAGCATAAATTTCGAAGGGGGTCAACAACTAGAGCTACCTCTGAGTGTTGAATAGGAAGATGGTAAGAAAAGGATAATCGAGCCCTGTGGTCACAAATAAATAGAGCTTCTACCAGGAGACCCAACCTGGACTATGAAAATAAGTATGCACATGAACCCTTAATCTAAAATTTTAAAGATAGAGTTCTTAAGGGAAAATTCGGATGTCTTTGTGTGAGGACCCACAAATTTCTAGGGAATAGATCCAGAGGTCATAGTTCATAATTTGAATATGGATCCTGATGCCCGACCTGTTTGGCAAAAGAAGCACAGTTTTGGGGTTGAAAGGAATAAGGTAATAGAAGAGAAGGTTAGAAAGTTACTAGCGGTAGGCTTTATTGTGGAAGTGTAGTATACCAAATGGCTGTCCAATCTTGTAGTGGTCCTCAAAACAAGTGAGAGATGGAGGATGTGTGATTATACTGATTTGAACATAGCTTGCTACCTTATCTCGAATTGATGCGTTGGTTAATTTGATAATGAGGTGTGCTCTATTAAGCATGATGGACGCATATCAATGTTACCACCAAATATGTATGACTCCCAAGGATATGGAAACAATGGCTTTTGTGGTTGAGAGTGTGGTGTATTGCTACCGGGTGATGCTCTTTGGCTTGAAAAATGCAAGGGCAACATATCAGAGGTTGGTGAATAATATGTTCAGAGATCAAATAGGTTGGATGATGGAGGTCCATATGGATGACATGTTAGTTAAAAGTACATGTGAGGAGGAGCATATAGACCACTTGAAAGAGGCTTTCGGTATCATGCGGTAATATGGTCTAAATTGAATTTGGCTAAGTGCACATTCAAAGTTAGAGGTGGAAAATTTCTAGGATATATGGTTATCGAAAGAGGAATAGAGGCTAACTTAGATAAGATAGAAGCCATTTTGAAAATGCCATCACCTAAAATTGCTAGGGAGGTGCAATAATTGATAGGACGAATGGTTGCATTGAGTAGGTTCATAGCGCGATTGGCGCAAAGAGGCTTATCTTTCTTCAAAACTTTGAGAAATTTGAGAGAGTTTACATGGACAGAGAAATGTGAACGAGCATTTAGAGATCTAAAAAAGTATCTTAGCTCCCTACCTCTCTTGGAAAAGTCGTTAATGGGAAAATATTGTACTTATATCTCTCTGTGATCAAGGAGGTCATTAGCTTGGTGTTATCAAAAGCTGTTGGTAAGAACCATAAACCTATCTATTATATCAGCAAAGTATTGCAAGGGACAAAAAAAAGGTATAACTAGATTGAGAGGTTTGCATTGGTGTTGGTCACGACAGCTAGAAAATTGAGACCTTATTTTCAAGCTCATCATATAGTAGTTCTAACCAATTAACCTTTGAGAGAGATATTGTATAAGCCAAACCTATCTGGAAGGTTAGTGAAATGGGTTGTGGAATTATGTGAGTTCTTGATATAGTTTCATAACATAACGGCTATGAAGGCGTAGGTATTGGCTGATTTCCTTACGGGCATGGGAAAAGAAACTGTGGAGCTACCTCTAGAGGCCAATGTGCTAGTGACAGGTTGATGGATGGTGCATGTCAATGGCCCATCAATTGCTCAATGAGAAGGCTCTGGACTGTGGTTTTGAAATCTACTGAGGGATGAGTTGGATTTTGCCTTGAAGTTGCAATTCCTGGTAATCAATAATGAAGTAGAATATGAAGCCATTATCGCTACTTTAAGAATGGCAAAGGAGATGTAGATCAAGGACCTCATTATATACACAGATTCCCAACTCATAGCAAACTAATTTAATGGGACATATGAGGCGAAGGAGGAAACAATGAAGAAATACCTAGAGAAGGTAAGGGATTTGGCAAGACAAGTAGAAAGGGTACAAGTGGTACTATACTAAGACCTAAAAATGAACGGGCTGATTCCTTGTCAAAGTTTGCTAACATGGTTAGTGGACTAAGGACTAATAAAATAACAATAATCATAATGGGAGAGTCAGCGATCTGCAACCAGAAGACTTCTGAGAAAGAAGTCCTGGTTGCGGAGTTAGGCAATTTGGAGGGAGATAAATGGAAAAGGGAAATCTAAGGTTACCTGAAGAAGGGGATACTCCCAATAGATCCAACAGTTGGAAGGAGAATGCTAAGGCAAGCATCAGGTTCACAATATGGAAAGATGAGTAATACAAAAAATCATATAGTGGGCTGCTTTTGAGATGCCTTGATGCGGATCAAGTAGAAAATGTTCTGAGGGAGATACATGAAGGTAGTTGTGGAAACCACTTGGGAGGTCGAGCGTTGGCTCAAAGGTTACTTGGCAAGGGTACTTTTGTCCTATAGTGGTTAAAGATGCCCTTTAGTTTGCTAAGAAGTGTCGGGAGTGCTAGTTATATGCTAATTTGATTCATAAACTTGGTGTGAAACTTAAGCCAATCAAGGTTACTTACCCTTTTAACATGTAGGGCATAGACATCATTGGGTTTTTTCCCCCAGCAAAGGAATAAAAGAAGTTTGTTATTGTAGTAGTAGAGTACTTCGGTAAGTGGGTTGATGCGGAGGTTATTGTCAAGATATCTGAAATAGAGGTTATGAATTTTCTATAGAGGAATATAGTATGTCACTTTGGCATACCTTGGATTCTCATTTCAGATAATGGTGCCCATTTTCAAGGAAAGAAGATTCTTTATTGGTGCAAGGAGATGAAGATATAATAGAATTTTACATCAATAGGACACCCACAAGCTAATGGTCAAATTGAAAAGATAAAAAAAAAACCCTCTTGTACAACTTGAAAAAGAGATTGGACGGTGCTAAAGGAGCATGGGTAGATGAATTTCCGGGAGTGTTGTGGGCCTACCGAATGACCCCCAGAGTCTCAATAGGAGAAGCACCATTTAGTATGGTCTATGGGTTGGAGGTAGTGATACCAACGAAGATCGGACTAGAAACTCTAAGGGTGTTTGAATTCAACTGAGAGAATAATGTGGCAGAGCGAGTTTTCAACCTAGATGTTATACAGAAAGCCAAAAACATAGCAACACAGAGGATGACATTGTAGAAAAGGCAGCTGGCGATGAGTTACAATAAGAAGGTGACAGAAAGAAGAATGGAGATTGGGGACTTAGTGCTGAAGAAAATAGAAGTCTCCAAACACGTCGGCAAGCTGGATTCCAACTGCGAAGGACCTTTTAAGGTAGTGAAGGTAACAATGAATGGAGCATATAGGTTGCAGTTGCTTAATGGAAAGGAGCTCCCATGACCTTGGGGAATACAAAACTTAATGAAGTTCTATGTTTAAAAATAGTATGTTGTATATAATTTTAAAAGATGTTTCATCTGCTAGATGATTGTACATGTAAAACCACCACAAATATATGTCACCGCTACTAGTTTTTATTTCTAGCAGGATTAAAATGATTGAGAAGTTAGGACTTGAAAAAAGGTTGGAAGGTTAAGCTCAACCTGAAAAAGGTCAAAGAATGAAACAGCCTAAAAAAGGTGTAATAAAGACCTAAAAAAGGTCGAAGAATGAAACAACCTAAAAAGGGTGTAATAAAGACCTAAAAAGTTCGAAGAATAAAACAACTTGAAAAAAGTGTAATAAGGAACTGAAAAAGGTCGAAGAACGAAGCAACTCGAAAAAGGTTGAAGAATGAAACAACCTAAAAAAGGTCAAAGAATGAAACAACCTGAAAGAGGTCGAGCTCTCATAGACGACAAAAGCACGTCAACCATAACATCTCGACCTTAACTAACATAGGCCTGAGAAGTAGGGTAATTGATGTTTTGATATCACGATGCCCGCTATCTCTTATCACTTGAAAAAAGAAGTTAAACAAACCGCAAGAGAAAGCAAGTTAAAAGCGAACTAAGCAATTAATAATGGAAGAGGCAAGTAGAGAAATAAACTTCATTTATCATTTCATCTCGATGCCACAAAAGTTACAACCTTTTTACAATAAACATCTTGTGAGGTCAGTATAGAAACAAAAGATGTAAAAAGATAAAAGCAGTTCGATCGTTTACATGTGTACCCTATCAAACAATTAGGTCGAAGATGTAAAACACTAAATAAAGATGAGACAAAAGGCCTTAAAGGTTCAAGGCTGGGATTTAGAGACCAGGTTTCAATGGCCTAAGTGCTTCCCCTATGGGGTTAGATAACTATTCAAAGATGTATCTGAACTCTTTCTTTGAAAGATTAGGGAGAGGTATGTCAAGATAATCCTCGAGGTCTTTGGTCTTGCTGGGGTCGAGTAGGTCGACGTCGAAACCATCCTTCAAACTACCCAACTTCTCCAACTGATATTGGCACTTAAAGAAGTTGTCCAATCCTTCAGTATGAGCTTTCTGGCTAACTACTAAAGTGAAGATTTGAGATTACATAAAGTCTCGAACTCTATCATGTTGTGCTTCATGGAGTTGATCTTGGAAAGAGGTCGACTATTGGAACTCCTCATAACTTCTATTTCGTCCTGCCTCGAACTGGATTTCTTTCTCAGTGCTCAACTAATTGGAGAGGTCGATAGATTTCTTCTCAGTGGACGCTAGATTCTTCTTTAACTGCTCAACCTCTATCTCTAGATCTCCGATCCTTCAATCTTTATCAGCAGCGATGCATTCACAAGCAGCGACCTCCTTACTCAATTTATCCAACTCTTGACGGACATCATCCGTTTAAGCTTTTACGACCACCTGACAGTCTCACAGAAAAGTACACTGCATGGCTAGTTGGTGAGCAAAAGTAATAACCTGCAAAGTTCATGCACATTGTAAGAGAAAAATAAAATGGGGAAGGTTATGATGCGACTAAAATTTACCTGCATCAAATTATGCGCCAAGTGCTCTTTCATAAAGCAATAGTGGGTGGACATCAGCATAGCCTGGTTGTTGTCTCGCTGCAAACTATAATAGACGTTATATGACCTACCTCCAACATCACTTGTCAGAACATATGAGGTGTTAATGGAAGGGCGAGATAGGGCCACATTTTGGTGAGCAGCTAGATGCAATGTTTCTAGTCTTTGAGATAGTCATTGTGTTTCCTCTAAGGCCTCGGTACTCTCCGGAGGCATAGGTAATGGAGGACTAGAGGTCATTTGAGCGGAGGTTGTTTGAATGGCGCCCTATTGGCAAAAAGACCTGCCAATACAACGACACTTTATCCTGATGATGGGGCCCCTAGATTGCATAGATCGATTTCCTAAGTTGGGTAACAAGGGGCCAGTATTGATCTTTCCTTTACCTTTATCTATATGAGCCCTTTCGTGCTCAACCTCGAAGGTTGGACCTACATTATCGTGGACCCCAACTTCCAAATTTGCACCTGCCAACTCTTTGGAGGTTAGTAGAACTACTCGAAAGGCATGGGGTCTAAAGGAGTCACCTTTGACCTTTGCTGGGGAGTTGCGCTAGTTGAGGCAAGGAGTGTGTCTTCAAAAAGGTCAATAGGCCTTGAACCCTCATCCAGTATGACAGCGAGGTCCCTTCTCTTATTTTACACCTTTGAGCCACGGTAGCCTCCGTCTTTTTCTATTTTATGAGGTTTGTAGTCATTGCTTTGAGGGGTATTATCTTTGCTAAAGAGACACAAATAAGGATGAAGTTAAGAGATACAAAGAATAAAAAGAAAAAGAAATACATTTACCGATCGTCCTCCTAGATTGGAGCTTGGTAGGCAAGAGGTCGGTGAGTTTAAGGGTCTCTTCACTGAAAAAGGTTTAGAAGTCAAACCACTGAGCCATCAAATGCTCATCGATGAAACCCTTACCCAAGAAGGTTCATCATCACAAGAGAAGGTCAGCTTATCATCCCGCTACTCGCAAGGAATGTTCAATAGACTGTGAGGTAGGGCTTCAATATAAACCCACTTGTGATGCCAAGAGCCAGCAGAGCTCGAGAGGTAGGTTAAAAAATTAAAACTCTAATGGGTTGTTATGTAGTGAAAGCCCTAATCTCTTGATCAAGTTGAGGAATTAATGTGAAAGAGATACCAAAAATTGATGAAAGAAGGCTCGACGCCTAAATAATGCATGATTTTTATGAAGCCCAAGAAATTATGAGTAGAGTTTGGAATTGATTGGGTCGGGAAAACCCCTAGGGTTCTAATAATATTAGCTAAGGGTTTGGATATAGGGAACCTCAGACTAGCTTCTAGGACAGGAATATGGAAAGCTAAGCAGTTAGGGGGAGATTGGTACATCTTCTGATCAACCTGAGGTATTATGATCTTATAACTCTTCGAAATAAAGAATTTACTACGAAGGGAGGCAACAACTTTTGCACTAACTTTACTAGGTGGTATTGAGGGGGTCACTGCCATCATTAGGATCTACAAAGAAATGACGAGAAAACCCAGCAACAGATTAGATTGGTTAGAGCTTGAGGACAAAGAAGACAAAGAGGACGATGATGAGTCATCATTGTTCTTAGCTGACCTTAGTAATAGGGAAAGAGAAAGGGAAAGGAACGGCGAGTTATTGGCCATCTCTAACAGCTATTGCAATTAAATAAATGAAATAATAAATTCATAGGTAGCAACATAAAATTACAATAAATGGAAAAAAAAAGTGGTTGTAAGGTCGACACCTACTTGCTATGGACTTAGTGTTGGCTGGAGTTAAAATTTTCTTGGTAGAAAGGTCAAGAGTTCAACTTTTACTTACAGTTGGTCGGTGATTATTAGGAAAGGTCAAAGTATCTGATCTAAATGGACTAGGTGAAAGCAAGAAAATGATACATGTAGTGCCTATTTATAAGGATTATAGTCTCGGAATGCGCGAATAAGATCTGACGGATCTAGACAAGCGACTATTAGGATCAATGGTTCAGATCAACTTCCTTATTAATAAATGTCACATTCATAAATAAAGAAGTTGGGGGAAAATGATGAGGAATTATTACCAAAAGACTAAAATAACCCCAATATTAACCAACATTCCAAAACAACCGTAGGATCCGCGTCTTTTTTATATGGGTCGACTTGACCATTCGACCCAAACCTATGAATCTGGAAGATCTCAGCCCTCCAAAACAGCCATCTGTACGCTTAAACGGTGGGACACCTGAACCCTATAGTATGAAGACAGCTAAATACTCCACTATAAATATCCCCTCATTTATTGCTAAAATGGTCAATTAATGAGACCAAACACCTACCTTTACACTAAAACTATCTACTTAATGACCTATATATTTCAACCGAACTCGACCTATTAATCCAGAAAATATTTGCTTGATCTCTCATCTTTGGTCGACCTTTCGACTATCGACAAATATACTGATTGTCGTTTCTTACAACATTAGATTGGATATATTGTTTCTATATTCGTATCTTTTCAATTTTTTGAATATTTGAATATAAATTTAAATTTGATGGATATTTAAAAATGATATCCCAATTTATATCTGTCGAATGACGATCGAATTTAGATATACTCGTATTCGATTATATTTATGTAGATGCATTCATATTTGATTAAACTTATCTGCATTCAAATTATTTTTTATATTCATATTCAATGATAATTATTTAGATATCTATTTACAAATATCCAAATACGTGAATCTATGAACCTATAACAAACACATATTTTAATTAATAGAAGGAATTATATAATTATATTAAAAAGAAAGTAATTAAACAAATAGCATAATTTCTGAAAAATAATTGATTTTATAATTAATTATTAGTACTAGTTAATAATAATTTCACTTGAGTGTATTAATTATAAAGCCAACCAACAAAATTATGTTGATTAACTTTATTCTTCAATTTTTTTCTCTATATTACAATAGTTTTTTAAATTTATTCTTTTTTCTTCCCAATTCTTCAATTATAATCCATATATGTAGACATATATGGATTATGAGAAACATAAATAATATATGATTTAATAAATATATATTCAGAGCGAATATTAAAGAAATTTAATACGCATTTACCATATCGATATCCATTTATAATAGGATATTTACTAATCAAATACGGATAATATCCACTTTAAACAAATGCGGATAAATTTTGTATAAACGGACACGAACGCAAATGGTAAACGAATTTTCGAATATTCATTTACAATTCTAGTTTTAACTAATATTTTTCTTGGAAAGCCTACTGTTTTTTATAATTTTTCTTTCTTTGGCTTCAAATAGGTATTTTTGTGAGAATTTGGTGAAATATTACTTGAAGAAATTAAATATATCTTTGTTGTAATGGATTGCAAACTATCCTCAACCGCGTGAGCGCATGAATCTTGACCCCTTTGCTTTTTCCCCTACGAAGATATGCATTGTCAACGTCTCAAAAGATGTTTCTTTTTATTTGTTCGGGCATGATTTTCTAAAATTTCTTTGGTACTTGTCAATTATGCTACAAACAATAAGGTTATCTTTAATTTGATATCTAATAACCAAATCTCTCCAATTATCATGATAAAATCTTGAGCTTGGTCAAGCACTAAGTTAGTGTTTGCCTATTGGAATAAAAAAAAATTTGCTGACAGTGTATTGTTTTGCACATACTTTCTCTATATCATACTTACTCTGAACTTGTTTTCAAATTTTCTTTGTAATAGAATAAGTTCTACCATTATGATCAAAAAATTATTACATGGACAATTAAGAGGATACATCAACACTAGAAAGCATCACTATCACAGTTCTCCACTCTTTTCTGGTGGATAGTACATTCATCATCGTGTGTATTGGCATAACCTATTTTGTTTGGATTCCTCTCTTTAAGGACATTAGAAACATTGGGAGGTTTAGCTAAAAAAATTACTTTGCCTTTATATCTCTCAAAGTGGGTATCGTTCAAATGAAATAGCTTGTTGAGATCTCGCAAATTGATATTTGATGATTTTTCCACTGTAGCCATTTGTATGTTTGTTTTAAATTGTTGGTGATAATATAATTATAATTGAAAATAAATGAGGAGATTCAAGCCCAGTGCAGTAGAGTAATTTATTGGTCTAGTAGTAATATTCTCAATTTATCGCCTTTCTTGCATAACAACTCAATATCGTCGTACAACGCTATGCATTTTGAATATGTTTTGAGTTTAAAACTCTACCACAGAACACCTTTCTCTAACTAATAAGACTCTTTTATTCAGTCTGCAATACTATATTAGTTGTAAATATTTCTTTTTAAAGTCATCAATAGAAGAAATATATCATATTTATAAGTGCAGGGGCTTATACAACATGGATAAGAATTAGGATAATAAATATAAGTTACATAGGAATACAAACTAGTGGCTAGTAAGATGATATAAAAGTGGTAATAAATAGACAAGTTATAGGATTAGTGACTATAAAAATGACTCAAAGAGAAGTAACGACGCTATTATCTGCTAACGCCAGTAACCTCACCGCAATGTTACCGCTCTCTCATCCGCGATCGAGATGATACGGCACGTCGTAAAGTAATAATTTTAATACTAAAATGCTCCAAATACTTTAAAATGTGAGTTAAGATATTACTCTTCCTCGCCTGATCTTTACATGCACAAAATGGTGGAGCCAATGACATTTTTCTAATAATGTTCACATTTACATAACTTCTAATCCAAAAACAACTGTTTTTTTTACAAGCATATTATTTATTTGTATATGCATATATATTTGGAGTTTCAATTTTAATTCTCACATATTTGAACATAAGGGTAATGCCACTCGATCAATTAATCAATGACTATAATTTAACAGGAGTTAAATTAAATTTATTTAAATAATATAGAATTTTTTATATTTCGTAAGATATTTTTATAACTATAAAATGTTAAGTCATATTTTAATACAACGTTTCAAATTATTTAAGTAAAATAAAGTCATGTAATTTGTAATGTACAAATAATAACAGTTTTATGGAGTTCTCATGTTGTTAAAAACAAAGGAATTTGTTAATAATTTCAAAAGTAAGGTCTTAAGGAGCTTAGATTGTAATAGTAAATTTTTGAAGTTCATTAGTTTATCTTCTAAAGTTTTTATCAAATAATTAATAAACATAATATACATGGCATTAACTTTTCAATATTTTATAAAATATTAGCAAATTTTATAAAGTAATGTCCACCGCACGCGCACCATTGGGTGAAATTTCCTTCACAAAATAGTCATACTCATGGCATCAAACCAAGTCGTGAGTCGAATTTTTCCAAGTCCGACCAACGCGCGAGCTCCGAACCAGAACACGAGGTCAGAGGAGTCTGCTTCAGTTTCAGACCACATTGGTCGGGCAGGAATTAGGTTAGCTTCATCAAGCAATTCGTATATTTCCACTAATTGTCACCTTTAATTTCCCATATTAATGTAATAAAATTTTTATTTTTCGCCTTTCCTTTCCCAGTGTTTGTGATTGTTGATTTTGATTATGGCGGAATGGGCAGATGCCGGTGGACCTAAACAGTAAGCCGAGTTAAGGCCGATAACACCACATATTTCCGGCATTTTTGTCAAATCCCAGCGATTCAAACAATGGTAATCGTCCATCCAATGTCTATCTCAACTTTGAACTCATGTCCTCCGAAACTATGCCAGCCACCGAGGGCCGGCAACAGACAGCCACGAACCACCGGAACCAAAGTCTTTGCCCAACCACGAACAATCGCAATCCTCTCAGACCCACACGTTCTCCGGCTGGCAGAGACTCTCGAGGACTCCATCGCCTCCTCCTCCTCCGCCTCTCCTCCGCCGCCTCTCCGGAAGCTTAGGGAAATCTCCTCCGAATCCCTTCTCTCCACGCCCTGGCCTTCGCGAAAGGACGAGCCTTTTAGATTCACAGACACTTCTTTTATCAAGAATTCTGAGATTCAACCCATACCCCCCTCACCTACGCAATCTTTGGGTTCTTTGAGCGTTTTGCCCGATACCCTCTTCCCCGGTCTTGCTATAGTTGATGGTTATTTCGTAGATTCTTTGTCACAATTATCTGAACTGCCCGATGGGGTGTTTGTTGGTGCTTTGTCGAGACTGAATTCGGAGGATATAATGAAAAGAGTGTCCAAGTATGTATCCAGTTTTCAGGGGGATTTGTTTTGGTCACTCAATGGTGTGGGTGCTCCTGATGTGATTGTAGTGTATGTGCCTGAGGGCTGTAAGGTTGAGAGTCCATTGCATTTGAGATTCTTTTCACTGAATGGGAGTGATAAGGGTTCGAAAACTCTGCCAATTTCTAATCCAAGGGTGTTGGTTTTGGTGGAAAAAGGTGGGGAGATTACTATAGTTGAGGAGTATACAGGTGGAGACTGGAATGGGAAGTGTTATTGGACGAATTCAGTAATGGAAGTTGTTATCGGTGATGGAGCAAAGGTCTGCCACTCTTACATTCAAACACAGTCCTTGGGTGCTGCCCATGTTAAGTGGACTTCAGTTCGCCAGGTAGGTTCTAGTTTCATCTACTTCTTGCGGCCTTTATCTTATTTAATTGCCAAATTTCTGTCCATGCTGTTCTTTTATGTGCTTGCTTTTTTAACTTTCCAATTTATGTAGGCATAGATTCATTACTTCCTTTGGTAGTCCTAGCAGAGTTCTTCCACGTGACAAATAGAGGGAACCCATCACTTCTGTATAGAAATTCACATGCCTGGCTGGATAGGTCCATGCCTTTCTTGGCTTCTTTATGTTCTCTAAACATGCAATTCATTTTAATTCAATTTGGGTGTTCACTTTGTTGGAAAGATTGGAAAAGTGAAGTAGGAACATATGAAAACCTTGTTTATCCCAGCTAGACATTATGTGGACAAAATAACATCAACATTACTGTATTTAACTCTCTGGGAACCTTTTCATAGTTAAATATTCACATGCCGATATATTTTATAAAAAGCGTTGAAGTAGGAAGCAACCTTTCCACTTCCAGCACCTCGTTCTAAAAAATTTATTAGCAACTTTCCTGTACCTCATTCTAAATAATTTTATTTATTGGATCACTAAAGTTGTAAATGACTCCAGTAGTTAATAGATGATTTGTTATCGCTTTGCAGTCAATTCTTCCTTATCTAATGTTGATTACCCAAAAACATGAAACATAGTTTTTCAGTAAAATAATATTGTTCATTTAGATTTTAGAGCTCCATTGTGGTGTGTAAAGGAGTAATTTTCTCTTTTCTTTTGAGGTGGCGAACAGGGAAGAGAATCTAAGTATCTGCTCCTTTCTATTTGTTCTTGGGTGGAATGAGAGGAATAGGTAGGCCTTTTAGGGATATTAGCAATTATTCTGCATCTTCAAAGCCAAATGATTGTTTTGTCTTCCTCCTTTATCTGGATTGAGGAGGCTTTGTCAACCACCCCTTTTCATTTCTTTTGTTTGTCTTGTGGCTCTTATAAGTCAAGTGTATGAGAGGGTGGTAATCCGATGAGTTATAATAAGGTCATAAGTCCCTAAATGAGTTCTTAACTGACAGATGACACAGGCAGGTGGTGATATACAATTGAGAGATGATATACTCTTAAATTAAAAGGCTTCCAAGTAAACAAATCCCCTCACCAGGACTTGTTTAGTTCTGCTTTCCTTTTTTCTGAAGTTTAAAAAATTTTTATTTACAAACTTAATATTCTGAATGGAAACAAAGTGCTGATATATACAACCGCCTCCAATTTTAGCGTTTAGATTCTTGTATTAGTGGACTAATTTTCCCTATTACTTTTCAAACCCGCAGTTTTTTCAAAACTTAGGCTTCTGGGCATCATATTAGTAGGAAATTGCAGTATTTCTTCATGTTCAATATAGGCAGCAGCTCACTGTCCTTTCCATGCATCACCTAGAGTTGGTTATTCTGGCTGTTTTATTGATGATAGACTTTTGCTGTCATTCACCAGGCCTGCTTTGGCCTGCCAACATGACTTCCCAGTTGTAGGCTTAACTCTTATGAAGTTACTTTTTAGGCATGTTATTCACTTGGACAAAAATAATAAGCCCAGTTAGCTTTTAACTTATAATTTCTACATATAAGTTGGTTCATCCAGCTTTCCACACACCAATGCAGAGCAATACAACATAACAGAAGGAGCATACATTAACTTATGCATATTTTGTAGATGCGAGCTAGTGGAACCAAGTGCTGCTCTTCCGAGCGATTTGCTTTTCTAAACCATGAAATATGGTTCTCACACTCCTAAACATTTATTGGCACCAACTCCTTAAGAACTGTTTTAGATAATAATTTATTGATATGCAAAAACATGTGCTATGATATATTTACATTTGAATCGGTCTCCTTGTTATCTGGAAATGAACATGGTGAAAATCTCTTAATGGGAATTTAGAAATTGAAGGCTATATGAAAACCTTTTTGATTGAGAGTTTCTAGTTTTGGCAGCCTTTGCTCGTAAAACTAATTTGTAATATTTTGAAGTTTAATTTAGCTTCATCAGAAAAAAGATGAAGTTATTCAGAAGGACAAGAATCTCTTATGCTATTTTGGACCTTTGTTTTGGTGAGGAGAATTATCAAAAACGTAAAGCACAAAATATTATCATTTGAGGTGAAGGAAAAAGTATTCCTTAGGAATTTTCTTTCTAAAGTCCAGGGATCTTGTCTCTCTCTTCTTTGCAATCCAAAAGCTGGCTATTTAACTCATACAAGATGCAATCTGTTTTCTTCGTCTTTTTTAGAATTTTAGCATTTTTCTTACAACCCATTTAAATAAAATATGTGATAGAAAGATCCATGGCAAATAGAAATAGATTTTGTACATCTCTGCTCAATTCCAGGTTGAAACTGAATTAGTTTACTGTTCAAAGTCGCAAAGCTGACCATTAGAGTGAAAATATTGATGGGGACTCTATTTTTTTCAAATTCAAGGATGAATGTCAAATTTAGTGCTTCCTCCTATTAATGTAATTGAAAGACATTTTGCTAACAATGCATTTTAGCTACTAGTAAAAAATATGTGAGTTGGGACATAGAATGTGTTAACTGTTATGATTAACAAATGGAGAAATTTTTGGTAAAGATAGAGAATGTTGGGTTTAAACTTCACTTTATTTTGTTACCATCATATTTTTGTTTGTAATTTCAAGCATTTTGTTAACAAAATTCTGGTTGTAATCCATATGAATGTCCTACTGCTACCGATGATTTATTTGCAATAGATATATTTAATAATATATTTTGTTAAAGTCATGGCATTACTTATAGATCTGATCGAGTAAACATTCAATAGTATTTGACTGAAATCAGTGAGAAAAAATATTGCTTAACACCATTAACTGATTAAAGTAACTGAAGTTATTGAAAATTTAAGTAATAATTTGCCCTGGTAAATTCGTGTTTTATAAACTTAAATTGTTGAATATGTAAGTATTAATTTAATTAAGTTTGATTTTATTTTTAAACTAAGATTGATTGGGTACATGGTTGTTTTAGTGCTTCTTGTTTGACTCTGATGGTTTTGGATGTTCTCTTCTTATTTTGACTTCATGGGATATTTTGCAGTTCTTTTTTCTTCTTAGAAATTACAATGGTGTCTTTCATCTCCCTCAAAATTTATGTGTTGATCTCATTTTTCTTCTTTATAGCTGATAAAATGCTGATAATGAAGTCATGGATAAAAGAGAATTGGTGTTTCCTTAACATTGTTTAGATTCTCTGATATGTTAAGAAATTTTAAATAAAAATTATCAATTGAAAATGTCTAATTGAGATTCATTAAGCTAGAAGTTTGAATAAAGAAAAAAACCAACATGCTCACTGAATACAGATACTAATTGTGACTCATGAGAAATACAATAAATAAATTGTTACTGAATTTTTTTGAATTGATTTTCATAGCCTAAAAAGAATTCATGCATACTACTGAACTAGAAATTTTTATACAAGCGTGAATGTGGAGTTTAGGAGCGACTTTTGTGGTTGATTAAGAAATTTTTTCTCCAAATATTTGTGCAAGCATTATCCACAATTTTGGAAGAATACTGTTCCGCTGAATATATATTAGTTTTAGCTACACACCAGTGTGAGTGAGAGATTAATCTCACAGCCTGGATTTGCTGCCATTTATTCGAGCACAAGATCCAAGACTGCCATGCTTCCTGCCATTCCTATTTGACTTACTTTGAAGGCTTGGAACGCTAGTTTTGGAGTTTTCGCTCCAAATTGGGTTAGGGGGTCATTAGGCTGTAGCTTACTACAAAGAAACAAACGGTTTATATATATGCATACATCTCAATGTAAATTTATTTGTACTTTGATAAGATTTTCAATTTTTAATATATGTACTTGATAAATGCTATTCCTTTTACAATTAAATATATCATAAGAGAGATGTATTCTTCACTTGAATAACCATGTTAAATTTGTTTGCTTACGCTTGTTAACTTCTCATATATCATCTTCTTTAAAAATTATTTTAATTATTAACTTTAAAGATCATAAGCATCATGTTAAAAGTCACTATCTTTAGTTGGGGCTTGTTTGGTTTAGATTATTTTCTTCTCAAAGGATTGTTTGAAAGATAATTTATAAAGCAAGCAATCAAGACTAAAAATCTATGATATACTAATTTGTATCAAATTGAAAATCCATTTTTTCCACGTATGTTTGAAAAACATGAAAGTGATCATATTTACGTAGAAGTCAACTATACTTTTCAATCATTTAAATGTGTTTAAGTGAAATTTAAGTTTTACCTTCTAATTGATCATACTATTAATTTTTAATAATCTAGTGTTTATTCTTACTCATTTTTTCAACTTAACCAACTAATTCATTGGTTAAAAGATGCATCTAAATCAATTTATTAGATTGAACTAAAAATAAACTAAACTAAACAGACACTACAATAACTTACATGACATAAAATTGAAAGTAAAATTATTTATATTGAGTAGTATTTTGTGAAAAAATTACTAAGTCGATAACTTAGGTCAGTTGTCCTAAATAAAAAGATCTCTAATAATTAATAGTACACATAGTCAATAAGTTCAAAGTTCCATTCAATTGGCTATATATGAGTATTAATGTACATATGCCATTCACAAATGTGTAAAATTAGAAGTCCTCAGCAGACTAGACAGATATTGAGTTAATACGTATATTAGGTTAACAACTGATAATGCATAAGTGATTAAAAGACCAAAATGAAACAAAATAAGAATGTTAAACATCAACTATAGGTTTAGTTTGAACACTTTCTTTAAAAATAAAAAATAAAAAAATTTATTGTTTACTTAGTGCATGCAATGCTTTATGGAAGACCAAATCAAATAATTTTACCAAGACATGGTACATCATATGTCTACATTACTCTGTGTTGAGTAATGTTGTTTGGCCTACAAATAAAAAATCAACACATTAGCCAATTATTTCTACTAATTAGCCAGTTATTTCTTCCAAATGACACTATATATGTTTTGTGTGTGTGCTAACATCTCTAAGATATTATGTGTGGTCTAATACAACTGCTTCTATATTTACATGTCTTGTTTGTAGCTATACATATATCTATAGGACCTAAATCTCTCTCTTGCTTCTTTGAACTCCTCTTGCAACTTGCAAGCATTTTTTTAGGGCTATATAGATCTTACTCTTCGAACTTTTATTTGTTGTAAGCCACTTTTAGGAGTTAAATTGTTACTTCAATGTACTTATTTGCCATCAAGATTACACTGTCCTAATATAACTAAAATCAGGGAATTTTAGTCCACACAAAATATTTAAGAAACTTTATGAACTATTCATACTTTATATGCATACAGAATTTGGACAGAGTATTAGTCCTGTTAGAAATGGTACTGATTCAGTTTGTGAGATACTAAATTCTTAGAGAATTTTTGATGACAGTAATTTAGCCCCATACATTGTAATTTACACAGACCATTTTGAGGAGTATATCAGTTGGTGTGAGATGCTTAATTGGCTCCATGCGCAACTGCTTGATGTTTTTTCATGTACTTAATATGCTCTCTTACTCATGGCCTGTGAAAGATTCTACATATAAACAATGCAGTCATCTTGATGGATGCAAACTTACTAGTGGGTAAAGATCATTATTATGAAGATAATACTGTTGCTACTCATAGTGACCCTCCTATGTATAGCTCCTCCTGGTTTCTCTCTCATATCTTTCCTTCTTTCTTTCCTTTTCTTTTCTTCTTTCATTTTGATTTAGTAAGTTATTTGTGGCGGTTTAAACTTTCAAACTTCATCCAATTAGCAGGAAGCTACTAGTGTCTACGAGCACAGTGAAGTTAGCACTGGTGGAAAATTGAGCAGGCACAATGTCCATGTGCAGCAAGTAGGGCCAGATACTGTAACTGATTTATCAACATTTCATTTGTCAATTGGTGATCAGTTACAAGACTTGCATAGTAAACTTGTCTTGAACCACCCACGAGGGTTTTCACGACAACTTCACAAGTGTATTGTAGCACATTCACTGGGGCAGGCAGTTTTTGATGGGAACATTCAAGTCAACAGGTATTGGAAGTTCTTATCCATTCTAGTTATCTCATACCTGGTTAAATAGATTTGTTACTGCCACAATATATGGGAGTTAATATGATTTTTATAACTGCAATTGGTCACGCAGAGATGCTCAGCAGACGGATGCAGGACAACTTACCAGGAGCCTCCTTTTGGAGCCTCGGGCAACTGTCAATGTGAAACCTAATCTCCAAATCATTGCAGATGATGTCAAGTGCTCCCATGGAGCTGCAATTAGTGATTTGGAAGAGGATCAACTCTTCTACTTCCAAGCACGTGGGATTGACATAGAAGCTGCGAGAAAAGCTCTCATATTTTCATTTGCAGCTGAGGTGGTAGAGCGGTTCCCTGACACTAAAGTCAAAAAGAAAGTCGAGAGTCTTATAAGAAGGTTGCTTGATCCTGCACATCCTCGAAGGTAAGGATCAATCAATGTCATTTGGTAAACTAACTGCTACTTTTAGAGTTGGTTTATCCAGCTGGTATCTCCATCCCATCCGGCTATGAGAGGCATTGATGTTTAGCCATTTATTTTCAGGGGAGAAAAGTAAGAAAGAATAAAGATCAGATAATGGCAGCAGAAAATAGTTCAAACATTTATTTCCATAGACTCTGTTCTACTACGATTTGTCAAATTGTAATATTTTCCGTACCTCTTTTCTGTTTCTTTCCCTCCTTTATGGTCCTTTCTTTATTTGATATTTGTCGAGGACCAATTACGGATTGCTATTGAATCACAGAATTGGATGGCTGGCATGCTATTAATGCCTTGTGATTTTGAGAATGAAAAGTGATCCAAAAATTTCATCTCTTTCTGCAGACAGCCTCTCTCTTTACAAACCAGATGGACTAACCAGTGTGACTCTTGCAAGTGAAGACTTGCATTTTCGTGTTTGGTCTTATGGGACAGTGTAGCTGACAAAGAAAAGCTAGTCATAAAATCAACCTTTCAAGATAAAGCCAAGAGTAGTGATGAGTTACAATTCGTAACTACAAAGCTAAGTTGCAAAATCAACTTGTTGAATAATCCTGGGGACTCTGAATTTCAAACCACAATGGCTGAACCCTTTTAAAGGTTCCATTGAAATTGAATAGTGCTAACTTGCTAACAATCTCTGACCATTTTGGGGTGGTGAAGATTGAAAATTATGGAGAAAGTACTTCTTGCTCTCGGCAAAATAAAAATAAAAACGGTATTCATAATTGCCAATGCACTAGCCAGAGTGCACGACAGTGATTTGCCGAGAACTCTGGAGAAAGTATTTTTCTTCCTTGCTTTTGCTCCGACATCAAACAAGCATTGCATTGTCTGTCCAGTTGCAATCCAAACTTGCGCAATATATAATTGGCAGTTTTGGCTCTTCAATGTGAGATTGGGTAGGAGATACATATTGCTTCTCAAATTTATTCTTCGGAGTTAGGATTTTTTTGGTTTTTTGGGCTAGATAAATTCAACAATCTCAAACAAATAAATTCAAGTCAAAGTTTTATAACAATTCTAGTGTTTAATCATCATTACCAAACTCTTCCTTCTCACTCAACTCTTCATCATATCCATCATTACTAGAACAAGATTTATAACACTCATTATCTTTCTCCTTATTTCCTCCTCCATGTCATCAAGATTCATTTCCTCTTCTTCACCTAGCGATATATATGAAGAAGTTAGTTTTCTCTTTGTTTGCAATGTCTCCTTGGAAGTAGTTGCCTTGGACTTAGTTGTCTTCGGCTTTCTCAAAGAATCACTTGTACATTGAGCATATAGAGATCTAAAAGTGTAGGCATCTTCATTAACTCCTGTGGTATTTGCAACATCACCCTATGTCAAATCATCATCAAACACTAGACTGTCCTCTTCATCTCATCCATATCCATCTTCCTCACCAACCATTCATTTCCATCATCCATTGTAGTAGAATCCAAGACGATTGGATCAATGGTACTATACTTGCCATATTTACATAACAAAACCCCATTTTACTTGATGATAACCAAATCATTCAAGTGTTGTAGTATCAATCAATTTCTTTTCTTGGAGTAAAGCTATGAAAAAAATAATATTCCATAAATTATTAGCGAAAAAGGAAAAATTATAATAAGTGAATATTAGTAGGTGTTTTGAACTTACATGTTCAAGCACGCTCCAATTTCATTCACAACTAGATGTATTGCAAGTAAGACTAAGAATTTTAATGGCAAGCTTTTTAAAATTTGGCTTTGAAGATCCAAATCAAGCCAACCATGCAACTAGCAATCATAAAAGAAACACAAAGCTAATAAGTAGCATTATATATATACACATATATAATGTAATTTTGTTAGACATAAAATAATGATATCTTGCATTTATATATTACATGGTGCTACCAACTTTCTTTCCTCTTTGCTACGGCCTTGGCAAAATTCCCTTTAATTTTCTTGTAAATTATGAGCTCATGGACAATGGCATTTTGTATAGAGGCATCCTTCACCAACCTATCTATGCAATCATACAAACCCAACATGACTTTAACAACTTATTCAATCTTTTTATTATCATAAAAAAACTATGAGTTCAAGTAATAACTGACTGCATGCAATGGTTGATGAAGTTGACTATTCCATTTTCGATCAATGATATTGAAAATTCATCTATACCTCTCTTCGTTTTTCCTGAAAACAAGGCAATCTTTTCCTTGGCACTATCCATTACCTCATAAATACAACCTATCAAAGGTTTTTTGTCACCATCAACTAACCGTGGAACTTCAACAATGGGCCACCAAACTTCACAACATAAGTGACATTCCTAAACTCCAATCATCAACATAATTTTTACTACATTACCTACTAGCTCTTTTGCGAACTTGCTCTTATTTGACTCATTTGAGGTGAACATTTTCCTCAAATTTGATTTTTGCTTATGAAAGTTCCTCAATGGCAAGAAAATAGTTGCAAAGTGAGTCTTTGTAGGCCTAATCATTTGTTTCTAACTAGTGTATTTCCTCATCATGTTCAATACCTGTGTTAGATTGTAAATGTAACTATTAATTGTGATTTCCCTTTCAAATGTTCTCTTCAAATTAGGCATTTTAAAAATGTCTTCGAACATCAATTCTAAGCAATGAGTAGCACATGGGGACAAATACAAATATTAATATTTTTCCATCAATTCTCCTCAACTACAACATTTAAACTTGCATTGCCTATAACAATCTAAACCACATTTTGCTATCCAATGTGCTGCTTAAAAGCATCAAATAACTTAAACATTTTCTCACTTGTGTGAGAGTAGCTAGATGCATCAATAGATTCTATGAACATGCTTTTGCTTGGGTTGTTCACCTAAAAAATTAAGCAAAGATCTCCCTTTCCTATCTCTCCAATTATCTTCCATCAAAGTGCAACTCAATTTGCCATCTCTTTTTCATGCTTTTTCAAAATACGTTTTGTGTTTGCACCTCATTTTTCAGACAGGTCACTATAACCTCGTGATAAGTTAGAGGTTTCATTCCTGCACTTTGTTGCTAAATTACTTCAATCATAGACACAAAACTATCATAATTGATATCATTGGATGATATACCCGCATTGTACATCCAGCTAGCAAACTTTTAGACCGCATTATCCCTCAGTTTCTTTTTTGTTTCATTTAATTGGGATGCACTTTCACCTTTCTTTCTCTCTGACTACTTCATCAACATTTTTCCTAAAAACCAATCAACCAGGTCCATTTGCTTTGATTTTTTGGCTGTCATAGATGTTAATCAATTTGATCCATGACTACAAAATGAAGACATAGGTCTCTTTCTGATAGATTGCACCTTTGTGTCATCTTGTTCTTTTAATTCTTTGTCTGCAATGTCATTAAAATGAGGTAGTCTATTAATTGTATTATTCAATTTTTTGCTTTTCTTCCTTATGTTGTATCTTCTAGTGCTTAACAAATTTGAGTATTTTCTTACAAGTCGCCACATTTCTATATCGCTCACAAAATGTTATTTATGCCTCGATATCCCTCATTTGCTTTATTGCAATACAAGCATCTTATACCTTCATTGATATTGTTTAGATTAACCAATCTCCCATAATTTGATTCAGGATCCTTTTGATTTGTTGTCATTATGTACCTGATAAGAATTAAAGAAATTTTAGCATATTTGTCACACTTTCAACATGTTTCAATAAATTTCAACATATAAATAAGGGTGAATTACATCTATATCTCGTGAGGTTTGACATAATTACAAAAAAACTCCATTGTTTTGAAAATTACATTTACCGCCATAACTTTCAAACTAAATTACAATGCTAACGGAAAGTGTAAATTGACAAAAACGACTTTCTATTAAAAATTAAAAAATAGAAAAAATAAAAAAATTGATAGAAATATCAAAAGATAGAAATACCCTTGGATCTATTTGTAATATTTTTGAATTTATGAGGGTATATTTGATATAATTTTATCACCTTCAATTTTTTACAAATTTAAACTGTCTTGACATTGCTGGATGATTGCAGTTGCCCACTGGACTGCTGTTGTGCCCCTTTGCCAGAACTAGTTTTTGCCGACACCAAAAGATGCGCCTTGCTGCACTCTATCAAACTCCCAAATCAATTTCAGCTTTCCCCTTCACTTCATCGGTCAATTTCAATCAAAACTGCCTAGCTCCACCCAACATCATCACGCACCTTTACCTTCTATTCTCTTTCTTTGTTGGTCAAATCATAAAATTGAAACCACCATTACATTCGTCTCGTTGAGCCCTTCAAACGCACTCCTTATTTGAGTTTTTGTTTATGGAACTAAGCAACCCATCACCATTGCCGTGAGGCTCTGTTTGGAGTTTAATTTCCTACAATTTGCTGGTTGTTTCTAGGCAAATATAGTACCAATGCATTCCTTGTGATGAGGGAAAGAGAATGGTTAGCTTGGTTGCTAGTTTTTTCAATGTTGGAGAGATGCTGGTTGGAGAGGATGGTGACAGTAAGCATGGAAGAATTTGATACAATGGGAGGGCTTTTGTGTATATATTTTTCAACTTTTTGAAATTGTAATTTCCACCCCAAAACTTCCCCTTGGATTTCAATTGAATCCTAAAGCTCTCTAAGTGCCTCACATTGACCCCAAAATTCCTTTCCCTAATTTCAATTAAGTCCTCAAAGTAGTGAGTGCACTATATTGACTAGTTAACCAAAATTAATTCAAAACTAACCACTCTAAAACTTTCAAAATTCTTTCAATCAAGTCCTTTCTTATTTGTATTATGAGCCGCAAAATTTTTGTCAAATAAATATTTTAATTTTTAAATCTTACTTTCTAAAATGCCAAATCTAGGGGTGTTACATGTCATTATTATTTTTTAATTTTAAAAATTATTAAAAATATATTATTGTGTTAGATTTAATTTATTTTAATTTTTTACTTATTTTACTTTTTAGTTAAATTGAATTTAATTTAATTAAAATATTTTTTATATATTACTATTTTAGTATTATTAGATTATTTTAATAATATAAATTTATATCTAACATAATCTAATATATTATGTGCTAATGATATAAATTTAATTAAATTATTTTAGATATTATTGAATATATCATTTCAATTATTAAAATGATATGTTCCAAGATGATAGATTTGATTTATATTTTTAATTTTTCTTACTTATTAAATTCAATTGGATATAATTAAATTATCTTAAATACATTTACTATTTTAAATTCACCTTGGATTCTTCTTCGTTTTACTACATCTAAAACGTCAAACATATGAAGAAAAATAATAACAAATACATCCTTAACAAATTAAAAAATCTTACAATACTATCCTTGAGGGTATTTTTGTCCCTTAAAAAAAGTCAAATCGGGTCAATAAGCCATCATTTAGCCTAAGAGCATTTTTGGAATTTGACCCAAAATTTTTAATGGCCGTACAATAAAACTCTAACAGCAACTAACGATTGGGTTGAAATGTTGGGCGGGGATTAAATTTAAGGTGGCATTTGTAATTTTCAAAACAACAAGGATTTTTTTGTAATTATGCCAAACTTCAGGAAAGGTAGATGTAAATGACCCTATAAATAACTAAAGAAATTTGAGCTTATTTGGCACATTTTCAGCATATCTCAATAAATTTCAATGTATAAATAATAGAAAAATAAGTAATAAAACCAAATAAAATACAACATATAGATAATACAAGAAAAGAAAAGAAAACTAAAATTTTCAGCATATAATTACATTATTTAAATATTTCAACATATGATTACAAAGAAGAAAATTACAAAATAGAGAAATGAAGAAAAAATTACTAGAATCTAGAAAAACACAATAAGAGCAAAGAAAAAGAGAAAAAATCGAAGAAGAAAAGAGGAATAACCTAAGTGTTGACTGTTGTGGATGGAAAGAATAAGAAATATAATAGAAAAAAAATTGAAATTTACCTGATAGTTGGGGGTGGCTGGCGGTGACTATAGTGGCAGCAGGTGTTGACTATTGTGGCGGCTGGTATTTAAGCTTGCAAGTGTAAAGTGTGTTAGTTTTGTAATATAGTGTCAAACCCTAGTTCTAAAGCTAAAAAACTAGTCAAAATCCTAGTCGAGAACCTCAATGCAATATAACCTAAAAGGCTCACACCACACCTTTTGGGCTATAGCGTGTAAAGTGCCCTAAGGCGCACGCCTTCTGAATGTTTGGCAAGGCACAAGTTCCACCTCATAGCATCCCTCATTATAACGCTTTTAATAACTACAACTAGTTCTAGTACTTTATTTTAATTTTTTTTTTGTAACTTATTTAAATATATATATTTCGTATATAATTGCAAAAACGAAATGAATACATGTTTCTACAAAGGGTTGAGCCTACAATTTTTTAGAAATGGTGTGAGTTTGGACGAGGATTTTTGAAGGTTTTTGGACCAAAAAAATAAAAATAAAAACCAATCCGTTCTATGTGGGTAACAAAACATTAAATTTGAATGACAAGAATCTTCATTTAGTTGCTCTAAATTTGATAACATTAAAGAATGGCATGATGATGAAGATGTAACATATAAAAGCCCAAATAAAGATACTAGCTAGAATGTGAGTTGTCAAAATATAAAAGAGATGTGAGATTTGTGACATCTTCATGGAGAAATTACGGGGATGCTTAGAATGGGTAACTAGAGTATACATTTCTTTAAATATTAATTAATATAAGAAAGTAGTAAATTTTACGTAGTTTAATCATTTCATTCTATAAAATAGCCTTGAGCAAAAGTTTATACAATATGATAATGTAACTACAAAATAAAAGTAGACTAAAACTAAGATGATGTGGGAGAGAATGTTGTAGTGAAAGACTTGTCCTAGTACAATCAACCCAAGCCAAAATAAGTAGAGAAACACAAAATAAAAAAAGAAAATCCTATTAGAATAAGACACATGATTTACGTGAAAAAAACTAAAATGGAAAAAACAAACAAAACAGGCTCCAATCAACCTTCCACTATAACAAATATAATGGCGATACAATATTCATCCTTATACACCAAAACTAAAATCATCAAGAAACTTATACTCTTGGTACTCAAAAACAATGCCAAATATATTACTCAAACTAGAATAGAAACCATAGAAGGATTGGACAAGCCTCAACCAAACAATGACTAGATATATGAGACTAGTATCTTACAATATGACTGTCCTTTAATACAATTATCCAGAATATAGATTAGGATGTTTGGGAATACCCTGCTAAATCGAGCTTAATTGAACAATTACAACAAGACTTGATTGCAAACTCTAGGGGAGAAAAACAATATGCTTGCTTCGTTTTTTCCACTCTTGGAATCGCTTTATCTTCTTTTCACTCAAATAATCAATTTTGCAGTTTACTTGTGATGTCTTGTACACTTCAAAGCCCTTTTATAAATTTCCTAGCGAGTGTTAGCTCCCTATATTAATTGCTAGCTAATCACCATTTCATTAATTCCCTCACTTACTAACCACCTCATTTGATTCTTCTACTTATCTCTAGAGGATTCAAGTAGGCACACTATTCATAGAGCATTGTCAAGTTAGCACACTCATCTTTACAGGAGGGATATCTATCGAACCTCCCCCTCACAATTGTAAGGAGCAATCCACCATATCAACAATGCCTCAAAACTTCCTGCTTTTATTTGCTTAAAGCTTCTTGTCATCATATTGGAATCATTATCATCAGTATGAATTTTCTCAATTAAGAATTACTTTTACTCTATCTTATCTATTATCTAGTAGTGGTAATTTGTTGGGTTGGATATGGGTCGGGTATTTATGGGTTGGGTTTAAAATTTATTTGACTCAAAATAGGTTGATATTTATGGGTTAAAAATGGGTTAGATTAGGTTTGAGTAGGTTCAATACAAGAAAGAAAAAAAATGTATAATTTTTGCTAAATACATTGTTACATTATTTTATTAAACTATAATTTTTTTATCTTTATTTGATGTGTATTAATTAATTATTATTAAATTCTTATTAATCACATAAAATCAAATCAAATTAAATAAACTTATAAATTTTTTATTATTTTATAGTATTTATATTTTTTCTTTTAATACAAAATGACAATCTTGCTTAATGAATAAAACATAACTACTTAAAATATTTTAATTTTTTAGTACAAAATATTTACATTGTACCCAATAAATTAAAAAAAATTGAAAATAAAAAATATAAAAATAAAAATAGGAATTATGAGTTGAGCATGATGATGACTAAAGATTTTGGAAATGTACCTTGTTGAAACATAAATTTATTTTCTTGAAATTTAATAAAGTAATAGTTATATGTGGATGCTTTTGTCTAATTTGTTATTTTATTTGTTTAAATTATGTTGAATAATTAGTGTGAAAAAAAAAAATTTTTACTTTGATTTGAAGCATAAAGTGGACGATCAATTAAATTAATATTAAATATTTTTTTAATTAAATTATTCATTCATAGCTGACTAATAGTGAAATAGTATTTTTTTAAAAATAATAACTCAAAAATGAGTAAGAATAAATTTTTTTTCAAATAATAATTTTCCTATATTTTTGTAAATTTTATTTTTTCATTAATACTAAAATATTACATATATTCATAAAATTAAATCTAATTATGGCATTATTATGACATCACATTAGTCGAACTAATTGAACTAGTAATCAATAACGTCATTGATTTTTTGTCTAGTCCAATTTTGAAAAGATTGGTGATTTTCTTACAACAAAATCCTATGACTTATTTGTTTATTTATTTAGAATGTTAAACATGATAACTTAAATATAATTTGTATGAGTCAGGTGTCAACTCAAGCTTTGACCTTGAGCTATCTATCCAAGATTCAATTGAAAAGGAAAAAAGAAAAAAGAAAAAAGAAAAAGAAGATGACAATGTTTCAAAGCTTTTACTTTTGAATTAGTGAAATTTCAGTACAATTTTCCCTTCTATGTATATCATTAATTATTTATTTACACCCCTCCAAATTTCTAATCAAGTGTATTTTTCTTGACAACATCTAATTAGGATGATTGAATTAGGAGTAAAATAAAAAATTTAGTAAAATTTTTGTTGATGTAATTATTTTTCATTTAAAAATCCTAATAGGAAGAAAATTTTCATAAATATAGAAAATTTAAATTAAATATTCTTTTAATTATATATAAAAAAAGAATAAAGTAGTTGGTGATTTAATGGGAGAATAAAAGGATAATTTTGGGGCTGAAACTTGGTTGAATTATTTAGAAACCATACTCAACCTATTTTAGACCCATTTACATTTAAAACCTAATTCAGCCCATAAAAATCCAACCCGATCCAAACCTAATCAAATTATTTTAAACCCAACCCAATCCAACTCAAAATTAAGTGGGTTAGGTTGGGACCATGATTTTAAATCCAATTTACCCCCTACTCTTATCCAATAATATCTAACACTTAATATATTAGATTTCGAATGGAAAGAGGAATCTTTCATAAGATGGATAATACTTTGACTATCACAATACAACAAATACCTCTCTTGCTTTAGCCCAAGCTCTTGTAGAGCGTTTTCATTCGTACTACCTTTCTGCATACCTCAGTTGTTGTAGTAAATTGAGCCTTGGTAGTAGAGAGTGCAACAAATTTGTGCAATTTTGATTGCCAAGAGACATCTTCCCTTGAAAAAGTTAACAAATAACCTAAAGTAAATTTTCTTGAATCAATTTCTCCAGCCATATTTGCATTAGTGCATCCTTAAGTATTGAATTTCCGTTTCCCAAAATAGAAGCATAATTTAGAAGTACCACGTAGAAACTCAAGTATCCACTTCACCACATTTCAATGCGTTTTCCTATATCTGATTTTTTGCAAACTGATGCATACATTAAGCTACCAATGATTGAAATGTACATATTGATTTTGCATTTCATATTTCTCTTTCTCATTTGAATGACCTTTCATGGAGTTCAACTTAAAATGGTTAGCTAGATATAGAGATGCTAATTACCTTTGTATTATTTATGTGGAATCTTTCAGGTACCTTCTCAATGTACTTCTTTTGCGACAATCATAGCTTCATGGCTTTTCTATCTCGAGTGATTTTCATTACAAGAATTCATTTTGCTAGTCCCAAATCCTTCATGGCAGAGGATTTGCTCAACTCCATCTTCAACCTTTTTAGTTTCTTGAAATTGCAGGAGACAATCAACATATCATCAATGTATATATAGCAAGAGAATGAGAAAATCACTATCATCAAATCTTAAAAACACAATGATCCAATGAAGTCTTTTGATATCCATGCACCCCCTCAAGACTCAAATTTCCTATACCATAGTTTTGGAGCTTGCTTTAAAGTATACAAACATGTTTTCAACTTGCACACTAGGTGCTCATTTCCTTTGACTTTGAAAACATTAGGCTGCCCCTGTGGATCTCTTCTTCCATCACCATGTAAAATGCACGGCTTGTTCTCGTACATTTTGGGAAAATATTTTTCAATCCCTAAAAATATTTCAAAATACATGCATATTCCCCAATTTTTCTCTCAAAATACCACAATTTTTTACCCCCAAAACCCCTCATAATTCACCAAAAAAACCCTACACCCTAAAAAGCATATCTACCCCCTCATTTTCTCACTTTATCTTTCACATCACTCATTTATTTATCACTCTCTCACTTCATTTACACACACACACACACACACATATGTTTCATCCTATAAACCCAACAAAAAAGTAACTGATTTGACATCAACGGTAAAGTTTGTCTCCCTCCAAAACATAAATAAATAAATAATTCATTCTCAAATTATTTTTCATATTTTCCCAAAATAAAAAGAAACACTTGCACATTCTCCAAATTTTCTTCCAAAAACCCATTCCCCCAAAATTTTTTTCTACAAAATGTCCAAATATAAGAGAACAAGCACACCGTTTTTATATCCATTTGCTAAATTTCCAAGTCCAAGACAAAGGCTATATCAAGCATGAGTCTAATGGATGCTATTGTCAAAACAAATGAGAAAAATTCTGCAAAATCAACTCCCTTTTTTTGGGCTATATCCCTTTACAACTAGTCTTACCTTGTATTTCATTTTAGATGAATGTTCTTCTTTCTTAAGCTGATATACCCATTTATTTCTCAAGGTTTGTTTTTCTTTTTTCATCTTAACAAACTCATAAATCAAGTTTTCATACAAAAATTTCATTTCTTCTTGCATTCCTTTTAACCATTATTCCTTTTCTTTATGTATCATGGCTTCTAGCATTACCCTATTAGTAAGCAACACATACTCACTTGGTAAATACTTTCTAGAAAGTTGGCTTTCTTTTGTAGATCTTCTCAATGGAGTTTGAGCTTATTGCAGCTATTAATGTTCTTTGGCCTTCATAGGATCTTTACCATTTTTTTGTTAATCGAGATCATAAGGATTTTCTTCTCTAGCTTGTTCTTGGACCAAAGTAGGAGAATATTGATCTATATCAACAACGTCATGCTCTTGCCTATCATTTTCCTTATCAACTTTCTCATTGTCTTCAATGGTTTGATCTCAAGAAAATGATGTCCGTAACAGTTTTCTTGTTGATTGGGTCTCAAAATCAATAGTCTAACTCGACATGGCCATATCCCAAGGATATATATTGATTGGATTTGGCATCAAATTTTGATCTTTTATCTTAAGGAATACGCACAAAAGCTCTACAACCAAATACCTTCAAGTTCTCATAGGAAACATCTTTTCCCAACCATAATCATTGTGGCATATCACCATTCATCGGAGCACATGAGATGAGATTAATGATGTCTATTGCCATTCTCACAACTTCATCCCAAAACGATCTTGTTAACTTGGCATGTGAAAAAATACATCTTCCTCTTTCAACAATAGTTTTATTCATTCTTTTGACTACTTCGTAAGTTGTGGAGTTTTGGGTGGAGTTTATTGATACCAAATGTCGTAACTCTTGTAGTAAGATTGAAATAGGCCTTTACATTCTCCTCCATTATTCGTCCAAATGCATTTTAATTTCTTTTATATGTTTCTTTCAATACAAGCATAAAATTCTTTAAAAACATTAAGCACTTGGTCTTTGAATTTAAGTATATATACCCATACTTTGCAAGAGTGATTATCGATGAATGTGACAAAAAATATGCACGATCAAATGATTTAGTGCTCATATGACCACATATATCCAAATGTACTAATTTCAAAATTCCATGCTTTCTTGATGAATTATGATTAAATGTGACCCAATGTTATTTTCTAGTGAAACAATGAGAGCATGATTTTAGAAGCGTACCTTTCATATGAGGGATGAGCTTTTGGTAGGAATATCCATTCCTTTTGTACTCTTGTGGCAAAGTCTCTCATATCCCTTAATTAGCTTCCATTACTCATCATCAAATTGATTGTTAAAGTCATCATCGTTAGACTTCTCAATTGAAATCGAGTTCAATTGAAATTGGGAACATGTCTCACATCTTTGAGCAACAACTTTCAATCGATACTAGTTTCCAAGCAAACATTACCAATATCAAAAATCATAAATAGATTTCACTGCATGATTAGATAGATTCCTTTGATCTTGATATCCTAGCACAAGTCCCTTGAGTGCTTTAATGACAGATAATATGGTCAAAGGAGTCAAACCACTCTGTCATGGAAAGTAGCTGACACTTATTGTATTCACCAATATAGTCTTACACACTCTAAAACTTTACAATAAGTTTAGCCACCACCTCTGGGCTTGATCTCTACTTAAGCAAATTTAGCTATCTTTGTTACTTTTCATAACTTCCAGTGTTGCAAATGGATAACCTTTCATAATGTAGGTGCATTAGAAGGAGGGCCCCTATGGAGTTTTTTCCCGAAGGTCAAGAAATAGTCCATGTCCCTAAGAGAAGTGGAAGGAGTTAGTAAGAGGAAGCACATTTTATCCTAAGATATTTTAATGTCATTGCAAGCAAAGAAGGTATACTTGATAGCAGCTTTTTCTTTATTATTAATCTTTTCTCCTTTTCTTTTCTTTCGATCTCTTTTAAATTTTTGATGATTCCTCTTTATGTGATTAGGTTGCCATAATAGCAATGATTTTCCTAGCCATCATTATTGTCATTGTTCTTCTTTAGTTGAGAGTTGTTTCTTGACTTGCCTCTATAGTGTGGACCTTTGCTCTTGTTCCTCCTCTATTTTCCACCAAAAGTGTCTTTCCTACAAGAAGTATCTGTTGATTTTCTTCTCATTTCTTCCCTCAACAAGGCTCTATTTACATGACTCATAGTAAGAATACTAGTGGGAATCGAGTCATAAACCAATAAAAAGCAAAAAAGAAAAACATGTTGATTATATTCAATTTTGAGGCACCAATAATTTGAGTTCATCATAGGTAGAGACACTATTGCCGAGAGAATAACCTCTATACAAAATATTGATATGGATAGAAAAAGAGTTGTTTGAATAACATCTACTAATATTACTGAAAATATTGCTAAAATATTTTTCTAAGAAGGTTTTATCAAAAATGTTAGAAAATATGCAGAAAAATATTGGTTTATAACCTTGTGACATTGAAGGAATAGGAAAAGTCCATATTAAATAAAAAATGAAGTAGAAGAACTTAGATTCCAAAAAAAAAAAAAAAACAAATTCAAATGGAGGCATTTTCATTTTTCTAAGCTAGTCTGCCCTATTGCTCTTTCCTTGTGCCTAGTTCACTTTAGGCAACTAGTTCACAAGTACAACCTTTATAACTTTATGGTATACCTATGAATTGACCAACTTTTATTTGGAAGATTGTTATTTCTTAATTGCCGTAGTTTCTGCTCCTACTTTAGCACATTCTTTATCATTACTATGGGGTCCTAAAGCATAAGGAGATTTTACTTATTGGTGTCAGTTATGTAGTTTGTGGACTTTTGTTGCTCTACTTGGTGCTTTCGAACTAATAGGTTTCATGTTAGGTCAATTTGAGCTTGCTCGATTTGCTCAATTGCAACCTTATAATGTAATCGCATTCTCTGGTCCAATTGTTGTTTTTGTTCTGTATTCCTAATTTATCCGCTAGGGAAATTTGGTTGGTTCTTTGCAGCTAGTTTCTGGTAGAAGCTATATTTCGGTTTATCCTTGTTTGTCAAAGATTTCATGATTGGACGCTGAACCTTTTTCATATGATGGGAATTGTCGGTATATTAGGAGCTGCTTTGCTATGAGCTATTCATGGTACTACAGTAGAAAATACTTTATTTGAAGATGGTGATGGTGTAAATACATTTTGTGCTTTCAACCCAACTCAAGCTGAAGAAACTTATTCCATGGTCACTGCTAATCACTTTGGGTCCCAAATCTTTGGGCTTGCTTTTTCAAAAAAATGATGGTTACATTTCTTTATGTTATTTGTACCAGTAACCAATTTATGGATATGTACTCTTTGAGTAGTTAATTTGGCCCTAAACTTATGTGTCTATGACTTCGTTTCTTAGGAAATTTGCTCAGAGAAAAATCTAGAATTTGAGATTTTCTACAAAAAAAGTATTCTATCAAATAAAGGTATTTGTGCTTGGATGGCGGTTCAAGATCAGCCTCATGAAAATCTCATATTCCCTGAGGAGTATCTACCACATGGAAATACTCTTTAACGGAACTTTAGTTATAGCTAGTCGTGACCAAGAATCACCAATTTTGCTTGGTGGGTGGAAATGCCAGACTTATTAATTTATTTGATAAACCATTAGGAGCTCATGCAACCTATACTAGATTAATCATATTCTAGTCTGCATTAATGAACCTATTTGAAGAAGCTCATTTTGTACTAGAGAAGCTTATGTACGAATAAGGATTAATTTTACTTTCCGATTGAGCTACTCTAGATTGGGGAATTGGTCTTGGAAGAAAGTTATAGATACCTTTCCATATTTTATATTTGGGGTATTTTATTTAATTTTCTCTGGAGTGTTTAGCTTTGGCGGTACTTATCATGCACTTTTGGAACTCGAAACATTGGAAGAATCTTTTGCACTCTTCGATTATGTATGGAAAGATAGAAATAAAATAACTACAATTTTAGGTATTCACTTAATCTTGTTGGGATTAAATGCTTTTCTTCTAGAGTTCAAGGCTCTTTATTTTAGGGGCATATATGATACTTGGGCTCTTGAAGGGGGAGATGTAAGAAAAATTACCAAGTTGACCTTGGCCCAAGTATTATATTTGGTTATTTACTAAAACCACACTTTGGCGAGAAATGATGGATTGTTAGTGTGATGATTTAGAAGATATAATTGGAGGGCATGTATGGTTAGGTTCCATTTGTATACCTGGTGGAATATGGCATATTTTAACTAACCTTTATGTGGGTTTGACATACCCTTGTATGGTTCGGGGAGACTTCCTTATCATATGGTTAGGGGTTTTGTCCGTCTTTAGTTTCATGACTTGTTTTGTTTAGTTCAATAATACCACTTATTCTAGCGAGTTTTATGGACCTACTAGACTAGAAGTTTCTCAGGCTCAAGCATTTACTTTTCAAGTTAGAGACCAACATCTTGAGGCTAATGTAATATCCGCTCAAGGACCTACTGGTTTAGGTAAATAACTAATGCATTCTCTGATTGGAGAAGTTATTTTTGAAGGAGAAACTATGCATTGTTGGGATCTACATGCTCCTTGGTTAAAACCTTAAAGAGATCCAAATGGATTGGACTTGAGTAGGTTGAAAAAAGAAATACAACCTTGGTAAGAATAGCATTCCATAGAATATATGACTCATGCTTCTTTAGATCCCTTAAATTTAGTAGGTGAAACAACTATCGAGATTAATGCGGTCAATTATATCTCTCCTAGAAGTTGGTCAGCTATCTCTCATTTTCTTCTAAAATTTTTCTTCTTCGTAGGTCATTTGTGGTATGTGATAGATAGTCTTTTGTGGCTCCGATAGAGAACAGATAAACACATTGTTGCTTCAAGAGAAACTCCCACTAAATGTCAATTGGATAAAAAATTATACTGTTTTATCCCAATGGGCTTAAAACAAATTCATTTGATTTCATATCAATTATAATGACATTATTTAAGCAAACAAGTCCTAATGAGGTGTTTACTTAACAGGCTGAGGTGGGATGTACTAAAATATCCAATTCAAAACCATGTTTACTTTATGAGTGAGGGCCTAGTATAAATTTAAACCCATGATAAATCTTAATTCTTCTAGGATGAGCCATCCCAAAAAATAGGTACGATGGAATTATCATAGCAACCTGAGGTGGTTAATGTTTTTGACAAATGTCATTAAAGCCCATCAAATTGCACTAACTTTAAATGTTGGGGCTCTCTAGTAAATGTTGAATGAGATGGGATAATTCCTTTATTTATAGTTCCATTACTCAACAATTTGTTCATCAAATAAGAATGCTTCAAGTGTAGAAAAATAACTTCTTCCTAAAGTAATGTAACCGCAGCCTATAAATAGATACAGTTGAGACACCAAACATTCAATATTACCACCATGTAAACTAATTGTTTAGCATCGCTACTTTAAATCCTTTGTGGCCATAATACTAATTACATGATTCTAGATTTATATTACATTTCTGTTTCTTGTTTTTTTAATTAAAAAGTATCTTCATCTTTGTAAATATTTTTCCAATATAGGCTTGTCAATTGGTAGGGTATTGTCCTACTCATATCCAAAAAGTTATACTTATATACATACCCCTACCTATACCCATACTAATTAAAGATAATGTAATGGGTATGGATAGGGTCTATATCCATAAATTATTCATGTACTTAGGGGTGGCAATTTTCGACATAGCACGTTAACCCGACACAAGTTTGACTCGAAAAAATTGAATTTGGTCGACTCATTTTAAAATTGGGTTCAATAAGTTTGACACGAATAGAAACCTAATAAAAATGAATTGGGTTAAGTTGAATTTTAGGTTATACGAACAACTCAAATTTTAATTTTGGATCACATGACAACTGGAATCCACCTAAACCAACTTAACCCAACCTAAAATAATCAAATAAAAATTAAAAATATTTTGATAAATATGATACTTGTAATTTGTATAACATTAGAAGGGCACAAATGTCAAAATGCAAAAACAAAGTGAAAACCAACTATCCAAGTTAGATTCAATCGCCCACAATTCATTCACATTCCACAAAAAATCTCTCTCATGAATAGTAGCAAAGCAGTGGCACAGCGTGCTTCCTTGGTTCTTCTCCTATCTTACCATCTCTAATCTACTTCTTCTCTCATCTTATCTTACCATCTCCAATTTGCTTTTTCTCCCATCTTACCATCTCCAATCTCTAAACTATCAAACTACTGTGTGTAGCCGATAGTGTGTTTTTTTCTTCTCCTATCTCCAATCTCCGAACCATGGTAACCACCATCTTCAAGTAGAAGTCAGCAAGAAGCAATCCCATCAAGTATTTTGTTAGTCTCTCAACTCTCAACTTTGTCTTCTCTACTTGGGTGAAAAGTTTGCTCTAATTTTTTTTCTATTTTTTTTGTTAGTGTTTTTTGATTTTTTTATGTATTTTTCTATTGGACTATATGCATATAATGTCTCATATTCTAAAATGACAATTTTCTTGCAAAAGTAATTTCTTTTATCTTGTTCATCCCAAAAATCATAAATGCAATTACTCAAGATGTACAGATGATAAACCATCTACCCAGCAGGAATAAGTATTGTTGAAAGATTGTAAGCTTATATTTTGATGCTACTTAATGTAGCCATTACTTGAAGATATGTTACTGACTTGAATAAGAAATCCAAATAATAGGAAGACTGGTGAGATGAAGAAACCAATAATTTTTTTGTTGTGTTCATTTCCAAACCATTCATATTTTTTTTTGGCTAACTTGTTCGGTTTCTACTGTTGTTCAGATTATTTTGCAAATTTATCATTGTCAGCATGTTGCTACTCTACACTTCGAAAGTTTTGTTTTGAGGTTCAAAAAACCAAAAAAAGAGGGGGAAGGCACTTAGTTGTAGATAGATAGATTTATAATAGTTATAGCTTGCATTATTTCAGTCGTTTCCCATCATCTCTTTTCTCTTTATTTGAATGTATTTTTTACATTTGTAGGTTTATAAAAATAAAATGGAGATTGACGCTTCAACACCTCGCCAAATTGATGAAGAAGATAATATGGCGGGTACTGGAATTGGTGAGATTCAATGCCACAAAGTGGAAAAAACAAACATTCACATGAGAGAAAGCTTAAGTCAAAATGGTGGCAATACTTTGATATACTTCCTCGCGAAGAAGTAGCACCCTTAAAGTGTAAGTGCAAAGCTTGTGGGCAAGAATATGGTGTAAAAAGTTATATAGGTACGGGTAACTTAAGTTGTCATATCTCTAAATGTCTTAGAATGCACACACAAGATATTGGTCAAGCTTTGTTAGAATAAGGTGAAAAGGGGCTTACAACTAGACTACCTCTGTAGAATCAAGAAAGATTTAGGGAGCTATTAATTTTAGCACTCATTAGACATGAATTGTCGTTCCAATTTGTTGAATATGAGCCATTAGAGTTGTCTTTACCTATCTGCAGCCTCAAGTTCAGTCTCTTTGTAGGAATACAACTAAGACATATTTTTTTAAAATATGTAAAAGAGAATGAAGTAGGCTTTCTCAACAATTGTGTGCTTGTCCTGGGAAAATATCTTTTACATTTGATTTGTGAACTTCTGTTGCAACTGATGGATATTTGCATTTGACTGTTCATTACATAGACTTTTATTGGCTATTGCAAAAGAAGATCATACGTTTTTCTTACATGCCTCATCCACATTCTGGTATAGCTTTATCTGAAAAGATTTATAGCTTGCTAGTTGCTTGGGGATTGAGAAAAAGGTTTTCACAATGACTTTAGACAATGCTACTGCAAATGATGTTTTTGTTGATTTATTGCGAAGTTAGCTTAGTGTTCAGGCTGCTTTGGTCAATGAATGTGAATTTCTACATGTGCATTGTTGTGCTTATATTTTGAACTTCATAGTGCAAGAAAGATTGAAAAATATTAATAGATCTGTTGATGCAATTAGGGAATGTGTGAAGTATGTGAAAAGGTCTCCAATAAGAAAATAGAAATTTCTTGAATGTGTGTGGCACATACTTCTCTTGAATTTGGGAAAGCTCTAAGACAAGATGTTCACACTAGATGGAACTCCACCCTTATGATGTTTTCTAATGCTTTATATTATTGTCACGCCTTTAATTATTTACGCTTGAGTGATTCGAATTTCACACATTGTCCTTCACATGAGGAGTGGGGAAAAGTTGAAAAGCTGTGCAAGTTTCTTGAGAAGTTTTATGAAACAACCAATCTATCTTCTAATGTCAAATATCCCACAATAAATCTGTATTTTCTTAGAGTTTTTTTGATATAACTCTCCTTAAATCAAGAGTTGGGAAGTTCATATTCTTTCATGAGTCAAATGGCTAAACAAATGTTTGTAATGTTTGAAAAATATTGAAAAGAATTCAATGTTCTTTTAACCATTACTGTGGTGTTTGATCTAAGGTACAAGTTTCAATTTGTTGAGTTTTATTACAATAAGCTTTATGGGGTTGGTTCTATTGAGTTGGGGAAGGTAAGGACCAAACTATTTTCTATTTTTGATGAATACACAAGGGTTTTTGCCAATCCATCTTCAGGTGGCACCTCATCAGGATCTTATGGAATTTCAAATGATAATGCTTAAAACACATACTGCAATGATGTGATGAAGGTACCATAACATGTTTTAAGATTTTGTATTTTTGTCTCTCTAATAAAATATTGTCTTGAGTACTTTATCATTATTTTATTGATTATTAACTTATTTTTTTTCATCATATAGGAATTTAAATCCTTCCAAACTATAGAATTTGCAAAAGGTGCACAAAAATCTCAGTTAGATTTGTACTTGGATGAGGCATTAATAGACATGAGTGTGAAGGTTGATGTGCTTTCATTTTGGAAAGCTTATCAATACAGATATCCTGAGCTTGCAAAGATGGCTCGGGATATCTTGAGTGTTCCTATATCTATAGTTGCCTCTGAGTTGGCTTTGAGCACGGGTGGTAGAGTATTGGATCAATATAGTAGTTGGCTTTTTTGCCTTTTCATTTTTCATTTTTCATTTATGTGTTCTAGTTTTCAATATCAACTTACTATATCGTTTTTAATTTGTTTTTTTTTTTTGTGTGTGTGTGTGTGTGCGCTTTAGAATCTATTCCAACGAAGTTAGATAAGTTGACTGAAAATATTTTGAGTTTGAGAATGAACGTAAATGATGACAATGATGGCAATTCAAAAAACACATTACCTACCTCAAACACATATGGTAATTTTAAACTTTAAATTAGTATATGTAGTGATTTTCTTTTTTAATTTGTTGTTGCAAACGAACTTATTAATTATAAGTTTCTGTTTAACTTTTTCCTCCCATTGTTTTAGATTTGGAGTAGCTGAGACTACAAGTAGTATGGAGGTTATGCGGGTTGAGACTGCAAGTAGCTGAGACTGTTGTTTTTCTCCCCTTTATTATTCTCTTGTTTTATTGCAATATCAGTTATGTGGGTCATACGTGAAGATTCATAAGTATTGGGAAGTACTTTAGGATTGTCAAGGGTTTTTTGGTAACTTATGTTCTGATTTTGATTGCTCTCTTACTGATTTGTTTTGGGTAGAACTACTGTTGATTCTTATTGTTGAACTCTTTTGATATATGTTGCTGTTAATTTTGGGATAGAATCCTTATTAATTTTCTGCTGTAATTAGTGGGACTTGTAATTTCCCATCTTGATTGTTAATATATATTGAATCTATTTGCTCTGACCGCGAGCAAACAATGCGTTTCAACTAATTTTATTATGATTACTGGGTGCTCTTCTGCAACAGTCTAGAATTATTTTGGCATTTGGTCAAGTGTGGCTTAATGGATTTTGCTGTTACAGTAGTTCAGAATCTGTCCTTGTTGAGGATGAATGAGCTAAATAGGTTGGACCTTTTTGTTTGTAACGGAGATCTTGATGTTGAATTTGTCTGATGGATTTTGTTGATCTTTGAAGCATAATTTTGTTCCAGAATTGTGTTGGTTTTTGCTGTCAGTTAATTATACAATGAGCTATAATTTTGGTTTGGTTCTAATGAGTTTACTGTTGAATGAGATTGGTGATTTTGACTTGGAAATGTTGTCAGTCTTTGAATCTTGCTGCTCTAGTTCAAATATTGTTTAGCACTTTAGCTTTAGCTGCCGTTTGTTTGAAACTGTTCTTGCTGTATTTTGCAGCAAAGGGGTCTCGAACCTTGGTTTATTTGTGCCAAAATGATGAGAGCAGTACTACTTGTAGCTGCCGTTTCTAGATCTTTCTCTTTTCTTACAATTTGTTTTAAGCTATCTGCATTCTAACATTGTGTTTCCATTCTCAATCAATACTCCCTCATTCATTCAAAAATTTGATTCTCCTTAGGATTTTTGGTTGATTTTTCGTATTACATCTCCCATGCATGTTTAATTAAAGGATGCCTTCCTCTGCATAAAATTATGGATCTTTTGTGACATTCATGTGATAGCCACTGTCATTCTCGTTATGCTTTATGCAAATGAAGCTATTGACAGCATACTATAGTATTGACTATTACATGGTTTATTGGTGTTTCTAGAAATATAGACCTTGGACTTGGGGCATGAACAGGAGTTATTTAGGCTGATTGCATTAAGCAGTAACGTGGGTACACCAAGTTATTTTGTCATTATGAACATTTGAAAATGTCACGCATTGGTGTGTACAAATAGATTTTGCCGTGATTTTCCCTTTCTGAATTGTTTTGATTCTTTTTATTTGCTTGCACACCC